>CM074438.1:14163022-14585522 GCA_037101425.1 Elopichthys bambusa | reverse complement strand
TCAATTGTCCCCAACTAAGCAAGCCAAAGACGACAGCAGCAAGGAACCCAAACTCCAACAGGTGACATCAGGTTGCAAATGGGTCCTCTATCTCATCTGGATAACCCTAACTCTAACCCTAACCTAACCCTAACCCTAACTTTAACCCTAACTCTAACTCTAACTCTAACCTAACCTAACCTAACCTAACCTAACCTAACCTAACCTAACCTAACCCTAACCCCACCTCTAACCTAACCCTGACCCTAACCCTAACTCTAAACCTAACTGTAACCCTAACCCTAACCCCAACCCTAATCTAACCCTAACCCTAACCTAACCCTAACCCTAACCCTTTACCCTAACCTAACCTAACCCTAACCCTAACCCTAACCCTAACCCTAACCCTAACCCTAAACCTTACCCTAACCCTAACCCTAACCCTAACCCTAACCCTAATCCTAACAGTAACCTTACCCTAACCTCTAACCCTAACCCTAACTCTAACCCTAACCCTAACCCTAACCCTAACCCTAACCCTAACTCTAACCCTAACCCTAACCCTAACCCTAACCCTAACCCTAATTCTAACCCTAACCAGGGTAGCCCTGTACTGTTTGAAACCTAGTGTTTTCAACCCTCAGTGTTTTAGCCCTTAGTTTAATAGGGATCTAAGCCCATACTTACTCACACCCTAAACCTAACCAGGGTAGCCTGGGACTTTGAGACCTGGTGTCTTCAACCCTTGGTATTTTAACCCTTTCGTCGATAGAAATTTAAGCCCGTACCAGCTCACACCCTAAACCTAATCGTAGTAACCAAGTGCAAAATAGACCTAGTCGTATAAGCCCTTGGGTGTTTTACCCTAGACTTTGGTTTTTCTGGGATCAATTTAGATCCAATCTGATATCTATTTTGAACTTACCCACAGTAGCCCGGTGTATGAATTAATTCTAGGCCCAATGTCCATATGGAAGGAACTCTGAGTCAGGAGGATGGTATAGTCTAACAGGCGTCGGCCCGTGCATTTCCTCATTCTCCCTATTCCAAACCTTCCTAGATGAGTGCTAGGTTGGGGGGAGCTGTTGTAATTTTTAAACTCCTAACACTAACCCTAACCCTAACCCTAACCCTAACCTAACTCTAACCCTAACCCTAACCCTAACCCTAACCCTATCTAACCCTAACTCTAGGCGCAGGTCCTCTATCTCACCTGGACACGTCCCAGATCTGGTTGACTATGGTAAACCTCGGGATAAACAGAGAGACTAATATTAGCGTAGATGCCATTCTTCTTCTGATGTAACGAGTACATCTGTTGTTATAGGAAGTGTTCCCGATTCCGGCTGACCTAATTTATGCAGCCTAACAATCCTTTAATGTCCCAAATATCCTCTTTGTAACGTTCTTATGCGACCATAAAATTAACCAAATTGGAATGTCCCCCTAAAGTCTTATAAGGAACCTTGAACTGCAGCACTTTCATTACCAAAAGAGGACGTTTTAGGAACGTCCCTATTGTTCTGTAAAGGTTCAGAATTATTGTCACCTTTAGAGAAATTTTAGGGAACGTTGCGTAAGGTCATGAGAACGTCGCCTTCTATGTGGGTGTTTTAATAAAGTTTGAAGTCACCATTATGGAGATGAGCATTTGCTTTAGATGGACTCTTGATTCTTGATTTTTTATCATGAGGTTTTCTCTGACTGCTTTAATTGTGTTTCCAAAGCATGTTTGTTACAGCAAAATTTGTAAGAGATTTTCTGATCAGATAAATTTGATTATTTAATGATGGTGGTTCAATCATCATGGAGCGTCCTGATTCACTGATCCTCTCAAGAGACTAAACTCTAAGTATATTGACTGTTCGTTTTGCATTAATTAATTTTTTTTTTTATTCATTACACAGAGTTTTGAACAGTATCTTTTTAGATTCACATAGACATCATGAATCAGCGTACGAACCTCAACAATGGTGACAATAAATCTGTTTTGTAATGCTCAGAGTTGATCTGTTTATCTAAAAATTTTGTCACCATTGTTGAGGTTCATACACAGAATGTTGATGTCTGTGTGTGAGTCTACATAATTTCTGCACAATGATAAAAACTTTCAAAATAGGTCAAGACTTTATGCATTATCGTAGAACAACACAAAAGAAATACAAAACTCAGAGATCAGTTAATAAAGCCACTGTATGATGAAATCATCATCAATGAGCAACCAAATTCATTGAAGTGTTTTTTTTTCTCACAATTTTTTTTTATAACAAACACAGTTACAACAATTAGGGAAAAAAGAAGTTGAAACTTCAAAGGGTTAGGAGCCCAACTAAAGCAAGCGCTTACCTCCGTAACGGTGACATTTATACACTTTAATAAAACATCAACACCTCATTAAGAAGTTTTGAATAAAATAAATAAAGTCAGAGTGGTTTGTAATAAGTGAAGATGCAGAGATCTAGAGAGATCTGTTAGTGTTTAATGTTTTGTTTCAGTTATCTGAGTTTTGTGGTTACCATTGTGTTGAAGAGCAGAGCTCTTTTTTTTTCTTCTATAAGACATTTAAGAAAAATTTGTTTTTGTTTGAACAGCCACTTTTGTTAGTCGATTTAGCTCTAATTTTCAATTAAATTTTTTGACAAGGGCAGCAGGGACCTTCTGAGAACATTTCCAAATAAAATATAGTTCCCTAAACGTTCAGAGAACGTCTTGAATATTCTGTGAAGGTCCGCCAAATAACGTCCCCCAAACCTTAAAAGAACTCCACATTGTGACCGTCTCTGAACGTACTGGGAACGTTATTAGGCAACGTCCCTAACACCAGTGGGGACATTCTGAGAATGTTCTGGGAATGTAAAATTTCTAGCGGGATGTAGAGTACAAATCTCAGTTACAGTTTAAAACAGATATTAGACAGCACCTTGCTAGCAGATACCAGACAGACCCTTCTTCGAATATGCCTACTACCATACTAAGTATTAGGCAAAAAACAGTACGTAAGCAGAGTAGTATGTCTGAATTCAGAGTATTCTTAAAACAGTAGGTAAGGTAGGTACCTGGATGACCTACTACTTCTGCCAAGATTCTGAAGTACACATCTGCCACGCATGGTATGATGATCTGGGCCACATGTGGTGTGGAATGTTGGCACTTGGATGGACCGCTCTTGTTTGACAGATCTGAGCCACAAACAGGCCATAACAATGCCATATGTCAGCCAAGGGCAATGAAATAAACCAGAACTGGACCATATCTGAGCCACAAAATCTATTATATATTAAATATATCAAAATATATTATTTATAAAATCATCTTAGTATTAACAAGCCTGCTAACAAGCAGGATCACTGAAGGAAAGAAGAGAACAGAAAAAAAGAGACAAACAGAAACGGCTACAACTGACACAGCCTTATATGAAATCAACTAAAGATAAAAGAAGACATTCAATCTCTCAAGATCTGATTAGACAACTCCACAAACAGCATTACCAGCTTAACTTATTACTAATCACTGACTTTATTTCTTTAGATATCTGTAAATCAAAACACGGATGTACATGTTCATCACCTGTCAACCATAACTGCTTACGCCACTCCAGTGAAAATATTCTTCCAGCATCACTCCATCTCCACCTTTACCCAGCAGGTGCAGGATGTAGACAGCAACATCGATCAGACATTGGATTTTGACTGAAAATTAAAATCGGGTTGACGTCTTAACCTAACATTTGTTTGATATCAAGGTCCAACGTTAGGTATGCAGATGTTGAAGAAAAAAAATAAAAAATCCATGACAGTGCAGGATGCTTAAGATTTTGTAAACAAACAAAACCGGCCATCACTAAAACCTCATAACCAAATAAAACAGACATGATTGAAATCGCGTAACCAAGTAAAACAGATCGTCAGTGAAATCTCGTAACGGAACAAAACTGACCATCATTGAAATCTTGTAACAAAACAAAACCGACTGACGCTGAGATCTCATAACCAAATAAAACAGATGTCACTGAAATCACGAAACTGAATAAAACCGTTCGTCACTGAAATCTAATAACCGAATAAAACAGATGTCATTGAAATCTCAAACCGAATAAAACCAGCCGTCACTGAAATCTCATAACTGAATAAAACTAACCGTCATTGAGATCTCGTGACCACTGAAAAACAACTGTCATTGAGATCTCATAACCCAGCAAAGCTGACTTTTATTGAAATCTCATAACCCAGCAAAACCGACCATCGTTGAAATCTCATAACCCAATAAAACCAGCCATCACTGAAATCTCATGACTGAGTAAAACAGATATCATTGAAATCTCAAAACCGAATAAAACTAACCATCACTGAGATCTCGTGACCATCTCTTGACCATTGAAATCCAACCGTCTTTGAGTTCTTGTGACTGAACAAAACCAACTGACACTGAAATCTCATTAAAATCTCATAACGAAACAAAACGGACTGTCTTTGAAATCTCCTAAAAGAACAAAGGAACAAAACCAACCATCTTTAAAAATTCATAACAGAACAAAACTAACTGTAATTAAAATTTCATAAAAGATCAAAACTGGCTGACAATAAAAATAAGCCATCATGGAGATCTTGTGACCACTGAAAACCAACCGCCATTGAAATCTCGTAACAGAACAAAACCAACTATCATTAAAAAATGTGTAAAAGATCAAAACTGGCTGACAATGAAAACCAACTAAAATCTTGTAAAAGAACAAAACTGACCGTTTTCAGATCTTGTAACCGATCAAAAATGTCCGTCACTAAAATCTAATAACCAAATAAAACTGACCATCATCGAAATCTCGTAACGGAACAAAGGAACAAAACCGACCATCTTTGAATTCTCATGACAGAACAAAACCGACTGACACTGAAAACCAACCATCGTTAAAGTCCCATAACCCAGCAAAGCCGACCATCATTGAAATCTTATAACCCAGCAAAACCGACCGTCATTGATATCTCATAACCCAGCAAAACCGACCGTCATTGAAATACCATAACCGAATAAAACCGACCATTATTGAAATCTTGTAACAGAACAAAACCGACCGTCTTTGAAATCTCATAATAGAACAAAACCGGCCGTTACTGAAATCTCATAACCAAATAAAACAGACGTGATTGAAATCTCGTAACCGAATAAAACCGACCGTCAGTGAAATCTTGTAACAGAACAAAACCGACTGACACTGAAAACAGACTGTCATTGAGATCTTGTAACCAAACAAAACCAACCATCATTGAAATCTTGTAACCGAACAAAACCAGCAGTCACTGAAATCTCATTACTGAATAAAACAGATGTCACTGAAATCTTGAAACCGAATAAAACCAACCATCATTGAAATCTCGTAAGAACAAAGGAACAAAACTGACCATCTTTGAAATCTCATAACAGAACAGAACCAACTGACACTGAAAACCAACCGCCATTGAGATCTCATGACTAAACAAAACCAACTGTCATTAAAAATTCTTAAAAGATCAAAACTGGCTGACAATGAAAACCAAATAAAATCTCGTAAAGGAACAAAACTGAGAACTTTGAGATCATGTAACTGATCAAAACTGCCCATCACTGAAATCTAATAACTGAATAAAACAGATGTCATCGAAATCTCATAACTGAATAAAACTGACCATCACTGAAATCTTGTAACCGAACAAAACCGAATGTCTATGAAATCTTGTAAAAGAACAAAGGAACAAAACCGATTGTCTTTGAGTTCTCATAACAGAACAAAACCGACTGACACTGAAAACCAACCATAATTGAAATCTCATAACCCAGCAAAGCAGACCGTCATTGAAATTTTGTAACGGAACAAAACTGACCATCATTAAATCTCGGAATGGAACAAAACCAACTGTCATAAAAATCTTGTAAAAGAACAAAACATACCGTACTGAGATGTCGTAACTGAACAAAACTGACTGAAAATGAAAAAACGATTGTCCTTAAAATCTTGTAACCGAGGCAAAACCGGCCGTCACTGAAATCTCATAACCAAATAAAACCAACCGTCATTAAAATCTCCTAACAAATCAAAAACGACTACCTTTGAAATTTCATGAAAGAACAAAGGAACAAAACCAACCGTCTTTGAAATCTCATAACAAAACAAAACTGACTGACACAGAAAACCAACCGTCATTGAGATCTCGTGACCGAACAAAACTGACCAGTATTGAGATCTTGTGACTGAACAAAACTGACCATCGTTGAAATCTCGTAACAGAACAAAACCAACTAAAATCACGTGAAGGATCTTGAAACAAACAAACAAAAAAACAGCTACTGATGAAATCTCATAACCAAAAAAAGACAAACATGGTTGAAATCTTGTAACCGAATAAAACTGTCTGTCAGTGAAATCTCGTAACCGATCAAAACTGTCTGACACTGAAAACAGACCGTCATTGAGATCTTGTAATCAAACAAAACTGACCATCATTGAAATCTCGTAAAAGACTAAAACTGACCATCTTTGAATTCTCATAACAGAACAAAACGGACCGTCTTTGAATTCTCATAACAGAACAAAACTGATCTTGTAACGATACAAAACCGACCGCCTTTGAAACCTCATAAAAGAATAAAACCGACTCACACTGAAATCTCATAATTGAATAAAGCAGATGTCATTGAAATCTTGAAAACGAATAAAACCGACCATCATTGAAATCTCATGAAAGAACAAAAGAACAAAACTGACCGTCTTTGAAATCTTATGAAAGAACAAAGGAACAAAACTGACCGTCTTTGAAATCTCATAACAGAACAGAACCGACTGACACTGAAAACCAACCATCACTGAGATCTCATGACTGAACAAAACCAACTGTTATTAAAAATTCTTAAAAGATCAAAACTGCCTAACAATGAAAACCAACTAAAATCTCGTAAAAAAACAAAACTGAGATCTTTGAGATCTTGTAATTGATCAAAACTGTCCGTCACTGAAATTTAATAACTGAATAAAACTGACCATCATTGAAATCGTGTAACCGAACAAAACCGAATGTCTATGAAATCTTGTAAAAGAACAAAGGAGCAAAACCGATCATCTTTGAGTTCTCATAACAGAACAAAACCGACTGACACTGAAAACCAACCCTCATTGAAATCTTGTAACGGAACAAAACTGACCATCATTGAATCTCGGAATGGAACAACACCAACTGTCATAAAAATCTTGTAAAAGAACAAAATATACCGTACTGAGATGTCGTAACTGAACAAAACTGACTGAAAATGAAAAAACAATTGTCATTGAAATCTTGTAACCGAGGCAAAACCGGCCGTCACTGAAATCTCATAACCAGATAAAACCGACCGTCATTAAAATCTCCTAACAAATCAAAACCGACTGCCTTTGAAATTTCATGAAAGAACAAAAGAACAAAACCAACCGTCTTTGAAATCTCATAACAAAACTGACTGACACTGAAAACCAACCGTCATTGAGATCTCGTGACCGAACAAAACTGACCATCATTGAAGGATCTTGTGACCAAAAAAAAAACCAGCTGTTGATGAAATCTCATAACCCAAAAAAACAGACGTGACTGAAATCTTGTAACCGAATAAAACTGTCTGTCAGTGAAATCTCGTAACCGATCAAAACCAACTGACTTTGAAAACAGACCGTCATTGAGATCTTGTAATCGAACAAAACCGACCATCATTGAAATCTCGTAAAGGACCAAAACTGACCATCTTTGAATTCTCATAACAGAACAAAACTGACTGACACTGAAAATCAACCGTCATTGGGATCTCGTAACCAAACAATACCAACCATGAATGAAATATTGTAACAGAACAAAATCAACTGTCATTAAAATTTTGTTAAGAAACAATGAAAATTGTAATTAAATTCTCATTAAGAAACAAAACCAAGAAGCAAAGCAAAGCAAAGCAAAACCTACTGCCTTTGAAATTTTGTGAAAGAACAAAGGAACAAAACCGACCATCTTTGAAATCTCATAATAGAACAAAACCTGCTGTTACTGAAATCTCATAACCGAATAAAACAGATGTCATTAAAATCTCGAAACCGAATAAAACCGCCTGTCATTGAGATCTCGTAACCCAGCAAAGCCGACTGCCATTGAAATCTCATAACCCAGCAAAACCGACCATCATTGAAATCTCATAACCGAATCAAACCAACTGTCATTGAAATCTTGTAACGGAACAAAACATACCGTATTGAGATGTTGTAACTGAACAAAACTGACTGAAAATGAAAAACGAGGCAAAACCGAGCGTCACTGAAAACTCATAACCGAATAAAACCGACCGTCATTAAAATCTCTTAACAAATCAAAACCGACTGCCTTTGAAATTTCGTGAAAGAACAAAAGAACAAAACCAACCATCTTTAAAATCTCATAATAGAACAAAACCGACTGACACTGAAAACCAACCGCCATTGAGATCTCGTGACCATCTCGTGACCTCTGAAATCCAACCATTATTGAGGATTTGTGACTGAACAAAACTGCCTGACACTGAACACTCATAACTGAATAAGAGATGTCATTGAAATCTTGAAAACGAATAAAACTGACTGTCGTTAAAATCTCATGAAAGAACAAAAGAGCAAAACAGACTGTCTTTGAAATCTCATAACAAAACAAAACTGACTGACACTGAAAACTAACCATCACTGAGATCTTGTAACCACTGAAAACCAACCGCCATTGAGATCTCATGACTGAACAAAACCAACTGTCATTAAAAACTTTTAAAAGATCAAAACTGGCTGACAATGAAAACCAAATAAAATCTCGTAAAGGAACAAAACTGAGAACTTTGAGATCTTGTAACTGATCAAAACTGCCCGTCACTGAAATCTAATAACTGAATAAAACAGACGTCATTGAAATCTCATAACGGAACAAAACTGACCATCAATGAATCTCGGAATGAAACAAAACCAACTGTCATAAAAATCTTGTGAAAGAACAAAACCAACTGTCTTTGAAATCTCATAATAGAACAAAACCGACTGACACTGAAAACCAACCGTCACTGAGATCTCGTGACCATCTCGTGACCTCTGAAATCCAACCGTTATTGAGGCTTTGTGACTGAACGAAACTGACTAATACTGAAATCTCATAACTGAATAAAACTGGCTGTTGCTGAAGTCTCATGACCGAATAAAACAGATGTCATTGAAATCTCAAAACTGAATAAAACTGACCATCATTGAAATCTTGTAACGATACAAAGCCGACCGCCTTTGAAATCTCATGAAAGTACAAATGAACAAAACCAACCGTCTTTGAAACCTCGTAACAGAATAAAACCGACTCACACTGAAATCTCATAATTGAATAAAGCAGATGTCATTGAAATCTCAAAACCTAATAAAACTGCCCGTCATGGAAATCACATAACCGAATAAAAGATGTCTTTGAAATCTTGAAAACGAATAAAACCGACCATCACTGAAATCTCATGAAAGAACAAAAGAACAAAACTGACCGTCTTTGAAATCTCATAACAGAACAGAACCGACTGACACTGAAAACTAACCGCCATTGAGATCTCATGACTGAACAAAACCAACTGTTATTAAAAAATTTTAAAAAATCAAAACTGGCTGACAATGAAAACCAATTAAAATCTCATAAAGAAACAAAACCTTAGATCTTTGAGATCTTGTAATTGATCAAACCCATCCGTCACTGAAATCTAATAACCGAATAAAACCGACGTCATTGAAATCTCATAACCCAGCAAAACTGACCATCATTGAATATCGGAATGGAACAAAACCAACTGTCATAAAAATCTTGTAAAAGAACAAAACATACCGTACTGAGATGTTGTAACTGAACAAAACTGACTGAAAAGGAAAAACGATTGTCATTGAAATCTTGTAACCGAGGCAAAACCGGCCGTCACTGAAATCTCATAACCAAATAAAACCGACCGTCATTAAAATCTCTTAACAAATCAAAACCGACTGCCTTTGAAATTTCGTGAAAGAACAAAAGAACAAAACCAACCGTCTTTGAAATCTCATAATAGAACAAAACCGACTGACACTGAAAACCAACCGTCACTGAGATCTCGTGACCATCTTGTGACCTCTGAAATCCAACCGTTTTTGAGGCTTCGTGATTGAACAAAACTGACTGACACTGAAATCTCATAACTGAATAAAACTGGCTGGTGCTGAAATCTCAGATGTCATTGAAATCTCAAAACTGAATAAAACTGACCATCATTGAAATCTTGTAATGATACAAAACTGACCGCCTTTGAAACCTCATAACAGAATAAAACCGACTCACACTGAAATCCCATAATTGAATAAAGCAGATGTCATTGAAATCTCAAAACCTAATAAAACTGCCCATCACTGAAATCTCATAACCAATCAAAACCGACTGCCTTTGAAATTTCATGAAAGAACAAAGGAACAAAACCAACCGTCTTTGAAATCTCATAACAAAACAAAACTGACTGACACAGAAAACCAACCGTCTTAGAGATCTCGTGACCGAACAAAACTGACCATTATTGAGATCTTGTGACCGAACAAAACTGACCATTATTGAGATCTTGTAACAGAACAAAACCGGTCATCAATGAAATCTCATGACCGAATAAAACAGACATGATTGAAATCTTGTAATCGAATACAACTGTCCGTCAGTGAAATCTCGTAACCGATCAAAACCGAATGACACTGAAATCAGACCGTCATTGAGATCTCGTAATCAAACAAAACCGACCATCATTGAAATCTTGTAAAGGACCAAAACTGACCATCTTTGAATTCTCATAACAGAACAAAACTGACTGACACTGAAAACCAACCGTCATTGAGATCTCGTAACCAAACAATACCAACCATGAATGAAATATTGTAACAGAACAAAATCAACTGTCATTAAAATTTTGTTAAGAAACAATGAAAACTGTAATTAAATTCTCGTTAAGAAACAAAACCAAGAAGCACTAAAATCTCATAATGGAAAAAAAATGGCCGTTATTTAAATCTTGTAAAAGAACAAATATTGTAATGGAACAAAGCACAGTCATTGAAATCTCATAAAGGAATAAAATGGACTGTCTTTGTAATCTCGTAACAAAAGAAAACCGACCATTATTGAACTCTCATAACTCAGCAAAACCGAATGTCATTGAAATCTTGTAAAGAAAGAAAACTGACTATCATTGAGATCTCATTGTTGAACACAACCGGACATCACTGAAATGTTCTAACTGTATAAAACAGACGTCATCGAAATCTCGTAACGGAACAAAACCGACCATCAAATCTCATAACAAAATAAAACCAACCGACCATCATTGAAATCTCATGAAAGAACAAAAAAACAAAACTGACCATCTTTGAAATCTCATGAAAGAACAAAGGAACAAAACTGACCATCTTTGAAATCTCATAACAGAACAGAACCAGCTGACACTGAAAACCAACCGCCATTGAGATCTCATGACTGAAGAAAACCAACTGTCAATAAAAATTCTTAAAAGATCAAAACTGGCTGGCAATGAAAACCAACTAGAATCTTGTAAAAATCTTGTAAAAGAACAAAACATACCGTACTGAGATGTCGTAACTGAACAAAACTGACTGAAAATGAAAAAACGATTGTCATTGAAATCTTGCAACCGAGGCAAAACCGGCCGTCACTGAAATCTCATAACCAAATTAAACCGACCGTCATTGAAATCTCCTAACAAATCAAAACCGACTGCCTTTGAAATTTCATGAAAGAACAAAGGAACAAAACCAACCGTCTTTGAAATCTCGTAACAAAACAAAACTGACTGACACAGAAAACCAACTGTCATTGAGATCTTGTGACCGAACAAAACTGACCATCACTGAAATCTTGTAACAGAACAAAACCAACTAAAATCATGTGAAGGATCTTGTAACCACACAAAACCGGCCATCGATGAAATCTCATAACCGAATAAAACAGACATGATTGAAATCTTGTAACCGAATAAAACTGTCTGTCAGTGAAATCTCGTAACCGATCAAAATTGTCTGACACTGAAAACAGACCGTCATTGAGATCTTGTAATCAAACAAAACCGACCATCATTGAAATCTCGTAAAGGACCAAAACTGACCATCGTTGAATTCTCATAACAGAACAAAACGGACCGTCTTTGAATTCTCATAACAGAACAAAACTGATCTTGTAACGATACAAAACCGACCGCCTTTGAAACCTCATAAAAGAATAAAACCGACTCACACTGAAATCTCATAATTGAATAAAGCAGATGTCATTGAAATCTCAAAACCTAATAAAACTGCCCATCACTGAAATCTCATAACCGAATAAGAGATGTCATTGAAATCTTGAAAACGAATAAAACCGACCATCATTGAAATCTCATGAAAGAACAAAAGAACAAAACTGACCGTCTTTGAAATCTTATGAAAGAACAAAGGAACAAAACTGACCGTCTTTGAAATCTCATAACAGAACAGAACCGACTGACACTGAAAACCAACCATCACTGAGATCTCATGACTGAACAAAACCAACTGTTATTAAAAATTCTTAAAAGATCAAAACTGCCTAACAATGAAAACCAACTAAAATCTCACAAGAAAACAAAACTGAGATCTTTGAGATCTTGTAATTGATCAAAACTGTCTGTCACTGAAATTTAATAACTGAATAAAACAGACATCATTGAAATCTCATAACTGAATAAAACTGACCATCATTGAAATCTTGTAACCGAACAAAACCGAATGTCTATGAAATCTCGTAAAAGAACAGAGCAAAACCGATCATCTTTGAGTTCTCATAACAGAACAAAACCGACTGACACTGAAAACCAACCGTCGTTGAAATCTTGTAACGGAACAAAACTGACCATCATTGAATCTCGGAATGGAACAACACCAACTGTCATAAAAATCTTGTAAAAGAACAAAACATACCGTACTGAGATGTCGTAACTGAACAAAACTGACTGAAAATGAAAAAACGATTGTCATTGAAATCTTGTAACCGAGGCAAAACCGGCCGTCACTGAAATCTCATAACCAATCAAAACCGACTGCCTTTGAAATTTCATGAAAGAACAAAGGAACAAAACCAACCGTCTTTGAAATTTCATAACAAAACAAAACTGACTGACACTGAAAACCAACCGTCATTGGGATCTCGTAACCAAACAATACCAACCATGAATGAAATATCGTAACAGAACAAAATCAACGGTCATTAAAATTTTGTTAAGAAACAATGAAAACTGTAATTAAATTCTCATTAAGAAACAAAACCAAGAAGCACTAAAATCTCGTAATGAAAAAAAAAGGCCGTTATTTAAATCTTGTAAAAAAACAAATATTGTAATAGAACAAAACAGACAGTCATTGAAATCTCATAAAGAAATAAAATGGACTGTCTTTGTAATCTCGTAACAAAAGAAAACTGACCATTATTGAACTCTCATAACTCAGCAAAACCGACCGTCATCGAAATCTTGTAAAGAAAGAAAACTGACTATCATTGAGATCTCATTGCTGAACACAACCGGACATCACTGAAATGTCATAACCGTATAAAACAGACGTCATCGAAATCTCGTAAAGGAACAAAACCGACCATCAAATCTCAAAACAAAATAAAACCAACCGACCATCATTGAAATCTCATGAAAGAACAAAAGAACAAAACTGACAGTCTTTGAAATCTCATGACAGAACAAAGGAACAAAACTGACCGTCTTTGAAATCTCATAACAGAACAGAACCAACTGACACTGAAAACCAACCGCCATTGAGATCTCATGACTGAACAAAACCAACTGTCATTAAAAATTCTTAAAAGATGGCTGGCAATAAAATCCAATTCAAATCTCGTAAAGGAACAAAACTGAGATCTTTGAGATCTTGTAACTGATCAAAACCGCCCATAACTGAAATTTAATAACGGAATAAAACAGACATCATTGAAATCTCATAACAGAACAAAACTGACCATCAATGAATCTTGGAATGGAACAAAATCAACTGTCATAAAAATCTTGTAAAAGAACAAAACACACCGTATTGAGATGTTGTAACTGAACAAAACTGATTGAAAATGAAAAACGAGGCAAAACCAGGCGTCACTGAAAACTCATAACCGAATAAAACCGACCGTCATTAAAATCTCTTAACAAATCAAAACCGACTGCCTTTGAAATTTCGTGAAAGAACAAAAGAACAAAACCAACCGTCTTTGAAATCTCATAATAGAACAAAACCGACTGACACTGAAATCTCATAATTGAATAAAGCAGATGTCACTGAAATCTCAAAACCTAATAAAACTGCCCATCACTGAAATCTCATAACCAATCAAAACCGACTGCCTTTGAAATTTCATGAAAGAACAAAGGAACAAAACCAACCGTCTTTGAAATCTCATAACAAAACAAAACTGACTGACACAAAAGACCAACCGTCTTAGAGATTTCGTGACCGAACAAAACTGACCATTATTGAGATCTCGTGACCGAACAAAACTGACCATCATTGAAATCTCGTAACAGAACAAAACCAACTAAAATCACGTGAAGGATCTCGTAACCAAACAAAACCGGCCATCAATGAAATCTCATGACCGAATAAAACCGACCATCATTAAAATCTCTTAACAAATCAAAACCGACTGCGTTTGAAATTTCGTGAAAGAACAAAAGAACAAAACCAACCGTCTTTGAAATCTCATAATAGAACAAAACCGACTGACACTGAAAACCAACCGTCACTGAGATCTCGTGACCATCTCGTGACCTCTGAAATCCAACCGTCGATGAGGCTTCGTGACTGAACAAAACTGACTGATGCTGAAATGTCATAACTGAATAAAACTGGCTGTTACTGAAATCTCATGACTGAGTGAAACAGATGTCATTGAAATCTCGAAACTGAATAAAACTGATCATCGTTGAAATCATGTAATGATACAAAACCGACCGCCTTTGAAATCTCATAACAGAACCGAACCAACTGACACTGAAAACCAACCATCACTGAGATCTCGTGACCACTGAAAACCAACCGCCATTGAGATCTCATGACTGAAAAAAACCAACTGTCATTAAAAATTCTTAAAAGATCAAAACTGGCTGACAAAGAAAACCAACTAAAATCTCATAAAGGAACAAAACTGTCCATCACTGAAATTTAATAACTGAGTAAAACTGACCATCATTGAAATCTTGTAACCGAACAAAACCGAATGTCTATGAAATCTCGTAAAAGAACAAAAGAACAAAACCGATCGTCTTTGAGTTCTCATAACAGAACAAAACCGACTGACACTGAAAACCAACCATCATTGAAATCTCATAACCCAGCAAAGCAGACCGTCATTGAAATTTTGTAACGGAACAAAACTGACCATCATTGAATCTCGGAATGGAACAAAACCAACTGTCATAAAAATCTTGTAAAAGAACAAAACATACCGTACTGAGATGTCGTAACTGAACAAAACTGACTGAAAATGAAAAAACGATTGTCATTGAAATCTTGTAACCGAGGCAAAACCGGCCGTCACTGAAATCTCATAACCAGATAAAACCGACCGTCATTAAAATCTCCTAACAAATCAAAACCGACTGCCTTTGAAATTTCATGAAAGAACAAAAGAACAAAACCAACCGTCTTTGAAATCTCATAACAAAACTGACTTGACACTGAAAACCAACCGTCATTGAGATCTCGTGACCGAAAAAAACAGACGTGACTGAAATCTTGTAACCGAATAAAACTGCCTGTCAGTGAAATCTCGTAACTGATCAAAACCAACTGATTTTGAAAACAGACCGTCATTGAGATCTTGTAATCAAACAAAACCGACCATCTTTGAGTTCTCATAACAAAACAAAACTGACTGACACTGAAAATCAACCGTCATTGGGATCTCGTAACCAAACAATACCAACCATGAATGAAATATTGTAACAGAACAAAATCAACTGTCATTAAAATTTTGTTAAGAAACAATGAAAACTGTAATTAAATTTTCATTAAGAAACAAAACCAAGAAGCAAAGCAAAGCAAAGCAAAACCTACTGCCTTTGAAATTTTGTGAAAGAACAAAGGAACAAAACCGACCATCTTTGAAATCTCATAATAGAACAAAACCTGCTGTTACTGAAATCTCATAACCGAATAAAACAGATGTCATTAAAATCTCGAAACCGAATAAAACCGCCTGTCATTGAGATCTCGTAACCCAGCAAAGTCGACTGCCATTGAAATCTCATAACCCAGCAAAACCGACCATCATTGAAATCTCATAACCCAGCAAAACCGACCATCATTGAAATCTCATAACCGAATCAAACCAGCTGTCATTGAAATCTTGTAACGGAACAAAACATACCGTATTGAGATGTTGTAACTGAACAAAACTGACTGAAAATGAAAAACGAGGCAAAACCGAGCGTCACTAAAAACTCATAACTGAATAAAACCGACCGTCATTAAAATCTCTTAACAAATCAAAACCGACTGCCTTTGAAATTTCGTGAAAGAACAAAAGAACAAAACCAACCATCTTTGAAATCTCATAATAGAACAAAACCGACTGACACTGAAAACCAACCGCCATTGAGATCTCGTGACCATCTCGTGACCTCTGAAATCCAACCATTATTGAGGATTTGTGATTGAACAAAACTGCCTGACACTGAACACTCATAACTGAATAAGAGATGTCATTGAAATCTTGAAAGTGAATAAAACTGACTGTTGTTGAAATCTCATGAAAGAACAAAAGAGCAAAACAGACTGTCTTTGAAATCTCATAACAGAACAAAACTGATTGACACTGAAAACTAACCATCACTGAGATCTTGTAACCACTGAAAACCAACTGCCATTGAGATCTCATGACTGAACAAAACCAACTGTCATTAAAAATTCTTAAAAGATCAAAACTGGCTGACAATGAAAACCAAATAAAATCTCGTAAAGGAACAAAACTGAGAACTTTGAGATCTTGTAACTGATCAAAACTGCCCGTCACTGAAATCTAATAACTGAATAAAACAGACGTCATTGAAATCTCATAACGGAACAAAACTGACCATCAATGAATCTCGGAATGAAACAAAACCAACTGTCATAAAAATCTTGTGAAAGAACAAAACCAACTGTCTTTGAAATCTCATAATAGAACAAAACCGACTGACACTGAAAACCAACCGTCACTGAGATCTCGTGACCATCTCGTGACCTCTGAAATCCAACCGTTATTGAGGTTTCGTGACTGAACGAAACTGACTAACACTGAAATCTCATAACTGAATAAAACTGGCTATTGCTGAAATCTCATGATTGAATAAAACAGATGTCATTGAAATCTCAAAACTGAATAAAACTGACCATCATTGAAATCTTGTAACGATACAAAACCGACCGCCTTTGAAATCTCATGAAAGTACAAATGAACAAAACCAACTGTCTTTGAAACCTCATAACAGAATAAAACCGACTCACACTGAAATCTCATAATTGAATAAAGCAGATGTCATTGAAATCTCAAAACCTAATAAAACTGCCCATCACTGAAATCTCATAACCGAATAAAAGATGTCTTTGAAATCTTGAAAACGAATAAAACCGACCATCATTGAAAGAACAAAAGAACAAAACTGACCGTCTTTGAAATCTCATAACAGAACAGAACCGACTGACACTGAAAACTAACCATCACTGAGATCTCGTGACCATCTTGTGACCTCTGAAATCCAACCGTTATTGAGGCTTCGTGATTGAACAAAACTGACTGACACTGAAATCTCATAACTGAATAAAACTGGCTGTTGCTGAAATCTCAGATGTCATTGAAATCTCGAAACTGAATAAAACTGACCATCATTGAAATCTTGTGATGATACAAAACCGACCGCCTTTGCAACCTCATAACAGAATAAAACCGACTCACACTGAAATCTCATAATTGAATAAAGCAGATGTCATTGAAGTCTCAAAACCTAATAAAACTGCCCATCACTGAAATCTCATAACCAATCAAAACCGACTGCCTTTGAAATTTCATGAAAGAACAAAGGAACAAAACCAACCGTCTTTGAAATCTCATAACAAAACTGACTGACACAGAAGACCAACCGTCATTGAGATCTTGTGACCGAACAAAACTGACCATCATTGAGATCTTGTGACTGAACAAAACTGACCATCACTGAAATCTTGTAACAGAACAAAACCAACTAAAATCACGTGAAGGATCTTGTAACCACACAAAACCGGCCATCGATGAAATCTCATAACCGAATAAAACAGACATGATTGAGATCTTGTAACTGAATAAAACTGTCTGTCAGTGAAATCTCGTAACCGATCAAAACCGACTGACACTGAAAACAGACCGTCATTAAGATCTTGTAATCAAACAAAACCGACCATCATTGAAATCTCGTAAAGGACCAAAACTGACCGTCTTTGAATTCTCATAACAGAACAAAACTGACTGACACTGAAAACCAACCGTCATTGAGATCTCGTAACCAAACAATACCAACCATGAATGAAATATCATAACAGAACAAAATCAAATGTCATTAACATTTTGTTAAAAAACAATGAAAACTGTAATTAAATTCTCATTAAGAAACAAAACCAAGAAGCACTGAAATCTCATAATGGAACAAAAATGTCCATTATTTAAATCTTGTAAAAGAACAAATATTGTAATGGAACAAAACAGACAGTCATTAAAATCTCATAAAGAAATAAAATGGACTGTCTTTGTAATCTCGTAACAAAAGAAAACCGACCATTATTGAACTCTCATAACTCAGCAAAACCGACCGTCATCGAAATCTTGTAAAGAAAGAAAACTGACTATCATTGAGATCTCATTGCTGAACACAACCGGACATCACTGAAATGTCATAACCGTATAAAACAGACGTCATCGAAATCTCGTAACGGAACAAAACCGACCATCAAATCTCATAACAAAATAAAACCAACCGACCATCATTGAAATCTCATGAAAGAACAAAAAAACAAAACTGACCATCTTTGAAATCTCATGAAAGAACAAAGGAACAAAACTGACCATCTTTGAAATCTCATAACAGAACAGAACCAGCTGACACTGAAAACCAACCGCCATTGAGATCTCATGACTGAAGAAAACCAACTGTCAATAAAAATTCTTAAAAGATCAAAACTGGCTGGCAATGAAAACCAACTAGAATCTTGTAAAAATCTTGTAAAAGAACAAAACATACCGTACTGAGATGTCGTAACTGAACAAAACTGACTGAAAATGAAAAAACGATTGTCATTGAAATCTTGCAACCGAGGCAAAACCGGCCGTCACTGAAATCTCATAACCAAATTAAACCGACCGTCATTGAAATCTCCTAACAAATCAAAACCGACTGCCTTTGAAATTTCATGAAAGAACAAAGGAACAAAACCAACCGTCTTTGAAATCTCGTAACAAAACAAAACTGACTGACACAGAAAACCAACTGTCATTGAGATCTTGTGACCGAACAAAACTGACCATCACTGAAATCTTGTAACAGAACAAAACCAACTAAAATCATGTGAAGGATCTTGTAACCACACAAAACCGGCCATCGATGAAATCTCATAACCGAATAAAACAGACATGATTGAAATCTTGTAACCGAATAAAACTGTCTGTCAGTGAAATCTCGTAACCGATCAAAATTGTCTGACACTGAAAACAGACCGTCATTGAGATCTTGTAATCAAACAAAACCGACCATCATTGAAATCTCGTAAAGGACCAAAACTGACCATCGTTGAATTCTCATAACAGAACAAAACGGACCGTCTTTGAATTCTCATAACAGAACAAAACTGATCTTGTAACGATACAAAACCGACCGCCTTTGAAACCTCATAAAAGAATAAAACCGACTCACACTGAAATCTCATAATTGAATAAAGCAGATGTCATTGAAATCTCAAAACCTAATAAAACTGCCCATCACTGAAATCTCATAACCGAATAAGAGATGTCATTGAAATCTTGAAAACGAATAAAACCGACCATCATTGAAATCTCATGAAAGAACAAAAGAACAAAACTGACCGTCTTTGAAATCTTATGAAAGAACAAAGGAACAAAACTGACCGTCTTTGAAATCTCATAACAGAACAGAACCGACTGACACTGAAAACCAACCATCACTGAGATCTCATGACTGAACAAAACCAACTGTTATTAAAAATTCTTAAAAGATCAAAACTGCCTAACAATGAAAACCAACTAAAATCTCACAAGAAAACAAAACTGAGATCTTTGAGATCTTGTAATTGATCAAAACTGTCTGTCACTGAAATTTAATAACTGAATAAAACAGACATCATTGAAATCTCATAACTGAATAAAACTGACCATCATTGAAATCTTGTAACCGAACAAAACCGAATGTCTATGAAATCTCGTAAAAGAACAAAGGAGCAAAACCGATCATCTTTGAGTTCTCATAACAGAACAAAACCGACTGACACTGAAAACCAACCGTCGTTGAAATCTTGTAACGGAACAAAACTGACCATCATTGAATCTCGGAATGGAACAACACCAACTGTCATAAAAATCTTGTAAAAGAACAAAACATACCGTACTGAGATGTCGTAACTGAACAAAACTGACTGAAAATGAAAAAACGATTGTCATTGAAATCTTGTAACCGAGGCAAAACCGGCCGTCACTGAAATCTCATAACCAATCAAAACCGACTGCCTTTGAAATTTCATGAAAGAACAAAGGAACAAAACCAACCGTCTTTGAAATTTCATAACAAAACAAAACTGACTGACACTGAAAACCAACCGTCATTGGGATCTCGTAACCAAACAATACCAACCATGAATGAAATATCGTAACAGAACAAAATCAACGGTCATTAAAATTTTGTTAAGAAACAATGAAAACTGTAATTAAATTCTCATTAAGAAACAAAACCAAGAAGCACTAAAATCTCGTAATGAAAAAAAAAGGCCGTTATTTAAATCTTGTAAAAAAACAAATATTGTAATAGAACAAAACAGACAGTCATTGAAATCTCATAAAGAAATAAAATGGACTGTCTTTGTAATCTCGTAACAAAAGAAAACTGACCATTATTGAACTCTCATAACTCAGCAAAACCGACCGTCATCGAAATCTTGTAAAGAAAGAAAACTGACTATCATTGAGATCTCATTGCTGAACACAACCGGACATCACTGAAATGTCATAACCGTATAAAACAGACGTCATCGAAATCTCGTAAAGGAACAAAACCGACCATCAAATCTCAAAACAAAATAAAACCAACCGACCATCATTGAAATCTCATGAAAGAACAAAAGAACAAAACTGACAGTCTTTGAAATCTCATGACAGAACAAAGGAACAAAACTGACCGTCTTTGAAATCTCATAACAGAACAGAACCAACTGACACTGAAAACCAACCGCCATTGAGATCTCATGACTGAACAAAACCAACTGTCATTAAAAATTCTTAAAAGATGGCTGGCAATAAAATCCAATTCAAATCTCGTAAAGGAACAAAACTGAGATCTTTGAGATCTTGTAACTGATCAAAACCGCCCATAACTGAAATTTAATAACGGAATAAAACAGACATCATTGAAATCTCATAACAGAACAAAACTGACCATCAATGAATCTTGGAATGGAACAAAATCAACTGTCATAAAAATCTTGTAAAAGAACAAAACACACCGTATTGAGATGTTGTAACTGAACAAAACTGATTGAAAATGAAAAACGAGGCAAAACCAGGCGTCACTGAAAACTCATAACCGAATAAAACCGACCGTCATTAAAATCTCTTAACAAATCAAAACCGACTGCCTTTGAAATTTCGTGAAAGAACAAAAGAACAAAACCAACCGTCTTTGAAATCTCATAATAGAACAAAACCGACTGACACTGAAATCTCATAATTGAATAAAGCAGATGTCACTGAAATCTCAAAACCTAATAAAACTGCCCATCACTGAAATCTCATAACCAATCAAAACCGACTGCCTTTGAAATTTCATGAAAGAACAAAGGAACAAAACCAACCGTCTTTGAAATCTCATAACAAAACAAAACTGACTGACACAAAAGACCAACCGTCTTAGAGATTTCGTGACCGAACAAAACTGACCATTATTGAGATCTCGTGACCGAACAAAACTGACCATCATTGAAATCTCGTAACAGAACAAAACCAACTAAAATCACGTGAAGGATCTCGTAACCAAACAAAACCGGCCATCAATGAAATCTCATGACCGAATAAAACCGACCATCATTAAAATCTCTTAACAAATCAAAACCGACTGCGTTTGAAATTTCGTGAAAGAACAAAAGAACAAAACCAACCGTCTTTGAAATCTCATAATAGAACAAAACCGACTGACACTGAAAACCAACCGTCACTGAGATCTCGTGACCATCTCGTGACCTCTGAAATCCAACCGTCGATGAGGCTTCGTGACTGAACAAAACTGACTGATGCTGAAATGTCATAACTGAATAAAACTGGCTGTTACTGAAATCTCATGACTGAGTGAAACAGATGTCATTGAAATCTCGAAACTGAATAAAACTGATCATCGTTGAAATCATGTAATGATACAAAACCGACCGCCTTTGAAATCTCATAACAGAACCGAACCAACTGACACTGAAAACCAACCATCACTGAGATCTCGTGACCACTGAAAACCAACCGCCATTGAGATCTCATGACTGAAAAAAACCAACTGTCATTAAAAATTCTTAAAAGATCAAAACTGGCTGACAAAGAAAACCAACTAAAATCTCATAAAGGAACAAAACTGTCCATCACTGAAATTTAATAACTGAGTAAAACTGACCATCATTGAAATCTTGTAACCGAACAAAACCGAATGTCTATGAAATCTCGTAAAAGAACAAAAGAACAAAACCGATCGTCTTTGAGTTCTCATAACAGAACAAAACCGACTGACACTGAAAACCAACCATCATTGAAATCTCATAACCCAGCAAAGCAGACCGTCATTGAAATTTTGTAACGGAACAAAACTGACCATCATTGAATCTCGGAATGGAACAAAACCAACTGTCATAAAAATCTTGTAAAAGAACAAAACATACCGTACTGAGATGTCGTAACTGAACAAAACTGACTGAAAATGAAAAAACGATTGTCATTGAAATCTTGTAACCGAGGCAAAACCGGCCGTCACTGAAATCTCATAACCAGATAAAACCGACCGTCATTAAAATCTCCTAACAAATCAAAACCGACTGCCTTTGAAATTTCATGAAAGAACAAAAGAACAAAACCAACCGTCTTTGAAATCTCATAACAAAACTGACTTGACACTGAAAACCAACCGTCATTGAGATCTCGTGACCGAAAAAAACAGACGTGACTGAAATCTTGTAACCGAATAAAACTGCCTGTCAGTGAAATCTCGTAACTGATCAAAACCAACTGATTTTGAAAACAGACCGTCATTGAGATCTTGTAATCAAACAAAACCGACCATCTTTGAGTTCTCATAACAAAACAAAACTGACTGACACTGAAAATCAACCGTCATTGGGATCTCGTAACCAAACAATACCAACCATGAATGAAATATTGTAACAGAACAAAATCAACTGTCATTAAAATTTTGTTAAGAAACAATGAAAACTGTAATTAAATTTTCATTAAGAAACAAAACCAAGAAGCAAAGCAAAGCAAAGCAAAACCTACTGCCTTTGAAATTTTGTGAAAGAACAAAGGAACAAAACCGACCATCTTTGAAATCTCATAATAGAACAAAACCTGCTGTTACTGAAATCTCATAACCGAATAAAACAGATGTCATTAAAATCTCGAAACCGAATAAAACCGCCTGTCATTGAGATCTCGTAACCCAGCAAAGTCGACTGCCATTGAAATCTCATAACCCAGCAAAACCGACCATCATTGAAATCTCATAACCCAGCAAAACCGACCATCATTGAAATCTCATAACCGAATCAAACCAGCTGTCATTGAAATCTTGTAACGGAACAAAACATACCGTATTGAGATGTTGTAACTGAACAAAACTGACTGAAAATGAAAAACGAGGCAAAACCGAGCGTCACTAAAAACTCATAACTGAATAAAACCGACCGTCATTAAAATCTCTTAACAAATCAAAACCGACTGCCTTTGAAATTTCGTGAAAGAACAAAAGAACAAAACCAACCATCTTTGAAATCTCATAATAGAACAAAACCGACTGACACTGAAAACCAACCGCCATTGAGATCTCGTGACCATCTCGTGACCTCTGAAATCCAACCATTATTGAGGATTTGTGATTGAACAAAACTGCCTGACACTGAACACTCATAACTGAATAAGAGATGTCATTGAAATCTTGAAAGTGAATAAAACTGACTGTTGTTGAAATCTCATGAAAGAACAAAAGAGCAAAACAGACTGTCTTTGAAATCTCATAACAGAACAAAACTGATTGACACTGAAAACTAACCATCACTGAGATCTTGTAACCACTGAAAACCAACTGCCATTGAGATCTCATGACTGAACAAAACCAACTGTCATTAAAAATTCTTAAAAGATCAAAACTGGCTGACAATGAAAACCAAATAAAATCTCGTAAAGGAACAAAACTGAGAACTTTGAGATCTTGTAACTGATCAAAACTGCCCGTCACTGAAATCTAATAACTGAATAAAACAGACGTCATTGAAATCTCATAACGGAACAAAACTGACCATCAATGAATCTCGGAATGAAACAAAACCAACTGTCATAAAAATCTTGTGAAAGAACAAAACCAACTGTCTTTGAAATCTCATAATAGAACAAAACCGACTGACACTGAAAACCAACCGTCACTGAGATCTCGTGACCATCTCGTGACCTCTGAAATCCAACCGTTATTGAGGTTTCGTGACTGAACGAAACTGACTAACACTGAAATCTCATAACTGAATAAAACTGGCTATTGCTGAAATCTCATGATTGAATAAAACAGATGTCATTGAAATCTCAAAACTGAATAAAACTGACCATCATTGAAATCTTGTAACGATACAAAACCGACCGCCTTTGAAATCTCATGAAAGTACAAATGAACAAAACCAACTGTCTTTGAAACCTCATAACAGAATAAAACCGACTCACACTGAAATCTCATAATTGAATAAAGCAGATGTCATTGAAATCTCAAAACCTAATAAAACTGCCCATCACTGAAATCTCATAACCGAATAAAAGATGTCTTTGAAATCTTGAAAACGAATAAAACCGACCATCATTGAAAGAACAAAAGAACAAAACTGACCGTCTTTGAAATCTCATAACAGAACAGAACCGACTGACACTGAAAACTAACCATCACTGAGATCTCGTGACCATCTTGTGACCTCTGAAATCCAACCGTTATTGAGGCTTCGTGATTGAACAAAACTGACTGACACTGAAATCTCATAACTGAATAAAACTGGCTGTTGCTGAAATCTCAGATGTCATTGAAATCTCGAAACTGAATAAAACTGACCATCATTGAAATCTTGTGATGATACAAAACCGACCGCCTTTGCAACCTCATAACAGAATAAAACCGACTCACACTGAAATCTCATAATTGAATAAAGCAGATGTCATTGAAGTCTCAAAACCTAATAAAACTGCCCATCACTGAAATCTCATAACCAATCAAAACCGACTGCCTTTGAAATTTCATGAAAGAACAAAGGAACAAAACCAACCGTCTTTGAAATCTCATAACAAAACTGACTGACACAGAAGACCAACCGTCATTGAGATCTTGTGACCGAACAAAACTGACCATCATTGAGATCTTGTGACTGAACAAAACTGACCATCACTGAAATCTTGTAACAGAACAAAACCAACTAAAATCACGTGAAGGATCTTGTAACCACACAAAACCGGCCATCGATGAAATCTCATAACCGAATAAAACAGACATGATTGAGATCTTGTAACTGAATAAAACTGTCTGTCAGTGAAATCTCGTAACCGATCAAAACCGACTGACACTGAAAACAGACCGTCATTAAGATCTTGTAATCAAACAAAACCGACCATCATTGAAATCTCGTAAAGGACCAAAACTGACCGTCTTTGAATTCTCATAACAGAACAAAACTGACTGACACTGAAAACCAACCGTCATTGAGATCTCGTAACCAAACAATACCAACCATGAATGAAATATCATAACAGAACAAAATCAAATGTCATTAACATTTTGTTAAAAAACAATGAAAACTGTAATTAAATTCTCATTAAGAAACAAAACCAAGAAGCACTGAAATCTCATAATGGAACAAAAATGTCCATTATTTAAATCTTGTAAAAGAACAAATATTGTAATGGAACAAAACAGACAGTCATTAAAATCTCATAAAGAAATAAAATGGACTGTCTTTGTAATCTCGTAACAAAAGAAAACCGACCATTATTGAACTCTCATAACTCAGCAAAACCGACCGTCATCGAAATCTTGTAAAGAAAGAAAACTGACTATCATTGAGATCTCATTGCTGAACACAACCGGACATCACTGAAATGTCATAACCGTATAAAACAGACGTCATCGAAATCTCGTAACGGAACAAAACCGACCATCAAATCTCATAACAAAATAAAACCAACTGTCTTTAAAATCTTGTAAAAGAACAAAACTGACTGACACTGAAAACCGACTGTCATTGAGATCTCTTAACCGGATAAAACCGACCATCATTGAAATCTTGTAATGAAACAAAACCAACTGTCATTAAATTATCGTTAAACAAAAGCTGACTGTCATTAAGACCCCAAATCAGCCTCAGACTCCAGAGGGTTAAAATCTTGTTAGGAATCAAAACCAAGGGGCACTGAAATCTCATAATGGAAAAAGAGGGTCATTATTTAAATTTTGTGAAAAGAAAATTTTTTTACTGTCATTGAAATCTCATAAAGGAACAAAACCGACAATCTTTGAAATCTCGCAAAGGAACAAAACCGACCATTACTGAAATCTCATAATGAAACGAAACTGACTGTAGTTAGCAAAGTTGATCGTCATTAAAATCTTGTAATGAAACAAAACGTCATTAAAATCTCATAACTGAATAAAATCGACTGTCATTGAAATCTTGTGAAAGAAAAAAACGGACCATCATTGAAATCTCGCAATGGAACAAAACCAACTGTCATTAAAATCTTGTAAAAGAACAAAACATACCGTATTGAGAAGTCATAAGTGAACAAAACTGACTGACAATGAAAACCGACTGTCATTGAAATCTCATAAAGGAACAAAACTGACCGTCATTGAGATTTCGTAACCAAACAAAACCGTCCGTCACTGAAATCTCATAACCGAATAAAACAGACATGATTGAAATCTAGTAAATGAATAAAACTGACTGTCATTGAAATCTTGTAATGAAACAAAACCAACTGCCTTTGAAATTTTGTGAAAACAAAGGAACAAAACTGATTGTCATAATTGAACAAAACCAACTGACACTGACAACCAATCATCATTGAGATCTCGTGACCGAACAAAACCAACCATCATTAAAATCTCGTAACAGAACAAAACCAACTGTCATTAAAATCTTGTCAAGAAACAAAGCCAACCATCATTAAAATCTCATTAGAAAATGAAACCAAGAGGCACTGAAATCTTGTAATGGGAAAAAAAAAAAGTTTATTGTTTAAATCTCATAAAGGAACAAAACTGACTGACTCTGAGATCTTGTAAAAGAACAAAACATACCATATTGAGATCTCGTAACTGAACTTCACTGAAATCTCATAACAGAATAAATGTCTCAGGTTACGTATGTAACCATGGTTCCCTGAGAACAGGGAACAAGACACTATTATGGTCGGAAAGGAATTGCTCGTCGAGCCGACCGCGAGTGGTCCCTTTCTTAACGCGCTCCCATGGCAGCTGCAGCCTGCCAGAAGCGTGCTCCATGACCTCAAGCAGCTCCACATACGCGGGGCAGGGTGGTTTGAAGTCTCAGAAGACTCGCCTTCTTGATCTTCAACAGCCACCTCCTGCTCTCTTAGGCTTAAAGCCAGAAGAGCACTCGCTGCTGGATCTGATGATGTCAAAGAAAGCACATCATCTTCCAGCAGCTCATCCTTGTCAGCTGCTGGGGGTTGCGAGAGATTTACACCTCTCTCAAACTCCTCAGCAAACTCCATCTGCGAGCCCCATGATTTCAGTCGCCGCTCTGCCTCAGCACGGGTGGGACCAGAACCACAAGGCATAGATTCCCTGAGAAGAGGGCCAAACGAGATCGGAGCGTCCTGATAGGCAGACGCTCACAGTTTGCACAGACAGCACCCTTAAGCACTGTCTGTGCATGCGCTTCTCGCAGACAGAAAACGCACAGATTGTGTGTGTCATCGGGTGTCAAAAACCTGGGACACGGATCCACACACTTTCTGAAACGTTTGATAGACATAATTTTTCTCTTACCAGATTGAATCAAATAGAACAGTCCCTGAAGACTAAAAGATACTGACTGCTTCTCTAGGCTATACTTCCGGGTTGCATCTATTATGATGTCATAGGCTGTCACCGGCCAGTAGGATTGGTGAGATTGGATAATTGCTTTCAGACACCGGTTCACGTGGTGACATTCCCCATAGCATGTCAAACGCAGTGTTGAGTTCTCTTTCGAAAGGGAACCAACTGTCATTAAAATCTTGCAAGAAACAAAGCCGACCATCATTAAAATCTCATTAGAAAACAAAACCAAGAGGCACTGAAATCTTGTAGAGGAACAAAACCGACTGTCATTTAAATCTCATACTGGAACAAAACCGACCATCTTTGAAATCTCGTAACAGAACAAAATCAACTGTCATTAAAATCTTGCAAGAAATAAAGCAAACCATCATTAAAATCTCATTAGGAAACAAAACCAAGAGGCACTGAAATCTCAAAACGATACCGACTGACATTGAGATACTGTAATGAAAAAAAAAAAAGACTAAAATCTCATAATAGAACAAACCCGACTGACACTGAAAACCATCCGTCACTGAGATCTCATAACCGAACAAAACCGACTATCATTGAAATCTCATAACCGAATAAAACCGACTGTCATTAAAATCTTGTAACAAATCAAAACCGACTGCCCTTGAAATTTTGTGAAAAAACAAAGGAACAAAACTGACCGTCTTTGAAATATCGTAACAGAACAAAACCAGCTGTCGTTAAAATCTTGCAAGAAATAAAGCCAACCATCATTAAAATCTCATTAGGAAACAAAACCAAGAGGCACTGAAATCTCAAAACGATACCGACTGACATTGAGATACTGTAATGAAAAAAAAAAGACTAAAATCTCATAATAGAACAAACCCGACTGACACTGAAAACCATCCGTCACTGAGATCTCGTAACCGAACAAAACCGACTATCATTGAAATCTCATAACCGAATAAAACCGACTGTCATTAAAATCTTGTAACAAATCAAAACCGACTGCCCTTGAAATTTTGTGAAAAATCAAAGGAACAAAACTGACCGTCTTTGAAATATCGTAACAGAACAAAACCAGCTGTCGTTAAAATCTTGCAAGAAATAAAGCCAACCATCATTAAAATCTCATTAGGAAACAAAACCAAGAGGCACTGAAATCTCAAAACGATACAGACTGACATTAAGATCTCGTAAAGGAACAAAACGAACGGCCACTTAAATCTCAAAACGAAACCGAATGACATTGAGATCTTGTAAAGGAACAAAACTGACCGTCATTTAGATCTTGTAATGAAACAAAACTAACAGTCATTGAAATCTCATGATTAAACAAAACTAACAGTTTGATTTGTTTCAAATTCAACCGTCACTAACATAGAACCAAACTGTCATTGAAATCTCATAAAGGAACAAAAATGACCATCATTGAAATCTAGAAGCGGAACAGAACCAACCATCATTGAAATCTCATAAAACAAAACCTACAAAACAATACGGAAATGCTATAGGGTTTGTGGGTGGGTCAAGTTGCTCGTCGGACAAGGAAGAACATAGGCAGGCATTATACTATCCAGTGACGTGTGGCCGTCACGGAAGTGAGACTGGAATTCCTGACGAATAGTTTAGGCTGTTCAGAGTCGATTCTTTTTTCTTTTCTTTTTTTTGAGAGAAAGAGAGAGAGAGACAATAACTTTATTTATCGTGCACTGTTGGCTTCACAACTTTGCAGATCATTTACATTCACAGACAGCTATATTACACACTGCATGAAAGGTAATATTCGAAAATACATAATAGTGGCACTTTAAAATCTGTGCATGCATGTATTTGTTATATATGCATGACGTCTCTGAATGAATCTCTATGATAAAACTGTTACAGTTATTTAATTTTGACTAATATAGAAAGTTAAACATTTGACTATTTTTTAGGTTGCAAGTTTTTGAAACAGACAAACTCAGAAAGTTCATTGATTACATAAAATTCAATGGAGATTGAATAATCTTTGAATTACAGTATGTAGTTATCTGCATATCTCATCCATGATATTCTGGTCTAGAGAACCAAGCTGGTTGCTGGCCCCTGCCTGGCCACCCCTATAAAAAAAAAAATCCTGGTTCTGCCACTGGCTGACACACAAAGACATTAAGAATCAGCACATGAATCTCAACAAAGGTGACAATCAAAAGTGTCATGCCGCAGTGCATGCTGGGAACAATAGTGCAAAACTCCCAGCATGCATCACAGCATGAATAAATGATGCAGCTGAATTGTCGTATTATTTTCTTTAATTCTAGCTATTTGCTTTTATTTTTTGCTGTGGTTTTTATTAGCTTTTTGTGATGTTCAGAGTTAATCTGGTTGTCTTCAATTTTCTAACTGATTTATGCAATACAGTGTGATCTTGTAGTGAAACAGGGTTTGTAATTCAAATGTATTAATGGCACAACACAATTATTACATCCAAATGACATCAATGATTCAGGTTATTTCATAAGGATTATAAAACCCATTAACTGCTAAAAATCATCATCTAACCCCATTCCAGCTTTCTTTGCTACTGCAAATATGTTTGACAATCACACTATCACAGCAGCCTAAAAAGACAAACATATTATAAGAGTTAATAGCCCTAATGGAAACACCAATCACTATTATGGTGACTTCAAATGAAACAAACATGAGCGTTAAACTTCTGTTAATTCTCAATAAGAACTTCTGTAGATGAATGACAGAAATAAAGTCAATCTGGTTAGTAATATGTGAAGCTGTAATGCTGTTTGTGGAGTTGTTTAATCCTCCTCTGCTGAGATCTGGAGAGATTTAATGTCTTCTTTTATCTTCAGTCGATTTCATCTAAGGCTGTGGCTGAAGTCAGTTGTAGTCTTGTGTTTCTGTTTGTCTCTATTTTCTGTTCTTTTATTTCTTTCAGTGATTCTGCTTGTTAGCAGGCTTGATAATGCTAAGATGATTCTATAAATAATATATAAAGATTTTGTGGCTCAAATAAGGTCCATTTCTGGTTTACTTCTTTTCTCTTGGCTGACATGTGGCATTGCTATGGCCCGCTTGTGGCTCAGATCTGGCAAACAGGTGCGGGCACCTGTTTGGGCCGGCACAAAGTTGCTATCTACATAATATGTAGAAAATACTTTTTTTAACAGTTGCGAAGTACGTTTCAAACCAAATGTAGGACCTACTACACAGTATGTGATTTAAAACACAACAAGAGTCTTGCTAGCTGTAATAATTTTGGAGATAATCTTCTCCCCACAAGTAAGCTACTGTGATTGGCTGAGATTTAGCCACACAAAAATCTAGTCTGATTTAATAAAAACTGCTAGCAAACCACATTCATCAGCATCCACCTGTAATGGCTTTACTATTATTATGCCCATAAATATGTTAAAGTGCTCCCCAAAATAGCCCTGCTGCTGCTACAAAGAGCAGCTAATTTATTAAACCAATGCAGCATGTTAGCAGAATAATTGTACATAAGTGCATGTATGAACACTGTCGAAGCTTTTACGGCATCAGATAAGCCGTGCATCACCAATAACACATTAACTTTGCTTTCGCTCATGTCATTAATATCCATTGAATGAGTGTGTGTGTGTGTGTGTGTGCGTGTGTGTTTGTGACCCTAACGTTATGTGGACCAAATGTCCCCATAAGAATAGTAATACCAGTATTTTATTTTTTTTTTGGTCCCCATGAGGAAAACAGCTTATAAATCTTACAGAATTATATATTTTTGAAAATTTAAAAATGCAGAAAGTTTTCTTTGAGAGTTGCGTTTAGGGGTATGGGTTAGGGTGAGAAGACAAAACCATTTCTTCTAAACAAAGCCAAATGTATTTATATGCAGTCTGTGAATAAATAATTATATTATATGTGTATATACAGTATATATACTGTACATATATACACACACACACACACACACACACAAACAAACAATTGAAGCACTTTGTCTGCTCTGAGTATTTAATGTAGATAGTTCTCATCTTTTCATGTGCAGATACAGCAGTTAAATATATGAAACAAACATTCCTCGCTACAGTACCGCTAACGTGGGGTTGACGAAGGTTGCTGTAATTTGCCGAAGCTGTGTAATTAGCTGGCAGGCAAGCTCCATTTCGATCACGTCCTCTGGGAACATACTAATGTAGCACGCCACCAACTGCCATGTACAGATAGTAGAGCGTGATTAAACTCTTAAGCCACGCCATGTTATATTCACTGGAGATATTTCTGATCCACGGCCTGCAGTTATGTCCTCAAAATGCAGTTAAAACAGAGGGAGAGAAATGGACAAAAAGAGAGCGAGAGAGAGCGAGAAGAAAGCAAAGCAATTTATGGAACTATGTAGGAGAAAAAAACAGACGAAATTGTCTGGACACACAAAGACAGTAACACAAGACAAATAAAGAAACACAAAAAGGCTATTTAGAGGATTAAGAGGTCAAGGTTTGGTTAGTTAGCATAGCCACATTAGCTTCTGTTGGTAGATGCCATAACTTCACACTGTGGGAGCAAAAAGCATGTCTCGCCATTAAAGCATTTTCCTCTGCTAATAACAAGGGTTTCTGAATTCTACATTTAGCCCATATGTAGAATTCAGAAACCCTTGTTATTAGTGACAGTGGTGGCTGTTAAGTGAACTACACACAGTCACTTATTGCTCATGCTCGCACTTGTGCACACGTAACGTACAAGAGACTGAACGTGATTCAAGGCCTCGGTACACTCACAGCTTTTGTTCTTCACAAAAAGAAGTTGGAAATAACAGCTATGTACTGTTAACGAACATCCAGATGCCATCCACACTGCTGAGAGCAATGTTTAGATGTAAATATGTGCTGTGCGCATTCCTCTCAATAACAAAATAAACACATAAATGACAGCGATGAGAAAACAGTGGTTAAGAAAGCATCTGATCAAAGATATCACAGATATGTTTGCACAAGCACCGCAATTAACCGACATCATGTCAACAGATGAGATCATTAAAATTACGCTTATAAAGTATATTTGAGACTACAGACTATATAGATCTGGTTATGTGAGACTAGTTTGAATTAATCCCTTTTGTTTGCATGGCACATTGACATTACAGTACAGAATGATTCTTTTGGCATTGTAAGCATTGTAAGCATTCATTTCATGAGTCATTGAACGGAAGACAGGCTCTCGGGAGTGTACGTAAACATCACATCCTTTTGATTTTCCTGCCAAATACGTTCCGAGTCCTTCACATTAAAATAAGTCTACAGGCTTTCGTAGACAACCAAGGTCTTGTTTTCAAATTTCATTACAAGTTGTTTACACATTGGCAATAAAAAAGCGAGTAATACATTAACTCATATACACAGTAATACATACACACACACACACACATACGTTTGTTTTTGTAATTGTGGGGACATTCTATAGGCATAATGGTTTTTATACTGTACAAACTGTATTTTCTATTGCCCAACACTAACCCTACACCTAAACCTACCCATCACAGGAAACTGTGCATATTTTTACTTTCTCAAAAAAAACAAACAAAAAAAACAACAACATACCCATGTCATACAAATTTGTGTCCTGATATGTCACAAAAACTGTCTGATATGTTACACAAAAAACAAACATCAAGTACATCACATAAAAGAGAAGTGACGGCAACATAATACATAGAATTCTAGTTAAAAGATTTGGTAACACTTTATTTTAGGGTTTTTTAACTAGTTGCTTATTAGCATGCGTATTACAAGAATATTAGCTGTTTATTAGTACTTATTAAGCATATATTAATGCCTTATTCTGCATGACCTTATTCTACATTCTTAATCCTACCCAATACCTAAACCTAACAACTACCTTACTAACTATTTTATTGAGGGAAAAGTCGTAGTTAATAGTGAATACATGTTCCCTATACTAAAGTGTTACCAAAGATTTTTTTAGCTCTCTCTTTAAAATATTAAACTGTTCAAAAATAATCTTTTCTAGACCTGAGCGTCCATGAGCAAAACTGATTTCAGGGGTCCTCCACCAGCTGACCAAGTGCCATTGAGATAGATAGGAATGCTACCGGATAGCATTTCTCCAGGTATTATAGACCTCCTTGGGGGGTCTGTCACTGATTGGTCCATTATGATGTGAAACATTTTTAGGGAATAGGACTCACTCTCTCACCAGCAGAGGTCAAAGGTCAAATCAGTTGGCTCTAGAGGTACCCAGAGGTCACAGAGCATGCCTCTGGTTATTTAACCAAACACAACCACATGACTAAACAAGCCAAAGAGCACTATAACATATCATTGAGTTAATCGGAATGTATACATTTCACATATAACCTCAGTGATTTCTGTTCCAGTCTACACTATCTAAAATCCATTGCTACTGTAGCTTTTTGAACATGGTATTAGACATGATGAACATAAAAGTACCACTGTATTCTTTAAAGTATTTTTTGATCAGCATGAATATATGTCTTTCTTTTTTGTCCTGTCTAATCAGTGTTGTTATTGTTAAGTAAAACTAAACAGAAATAAAGCTAAAATAAAATAAAATATAAATATTAAATGAAAAAATTTAAACTTAGCAACTAACTGTAATCAAAGTTTAAGTACTAAAATTACTAAAACTAAATTTAAAAAATAAATTAAGGCTAAACAGAAACAAAAAAATAAATAAATAAAAGATATAACAAAATTTTAACTAAAATTAAAATGAAAACTCAAAATATAATAAAATAACAGCTATTAATAAATACCATAATAGTATATAAATAATACTACTAAAATAACACTAATATTAAAAAATAAAATAAAATAAAATAAAATAAATGCAATAAAATGCAATAAAACATAATGCAATTCATATACACAAAAACTTGAATGTACCAGAATGTTTTTAACAGGATGTAAAACATGGTTTTTCCTTTTCTTTATCTTTTATGTTTCTTTATCTGTCATTGTCATAACAAATAGCATTTTTTATATCAAACATCAAACCAAGGTACCACTACAGTACTTTTAGTAAGGGTCCAAGGGCCAAGATTGTGTGTTATGGCCAATCACTATGTATGAGAACTGACCACACATTTTGTCTGCCCCATCCAGGGTGGGCAACAGCTGCCAATCATCCCCTATCCCCATCACAAAACCGCTTTTGAAGAGCAGCTGAGAAAAAATGTGCGAGAGCGCGAAAGAGACGGCAATCTTAATCCCTTCATCTCGTTGTGATGTGGCGCGACCTTGTCCTACAAATAGATTTGATGATAGGGGCTTTCCATAATAACCTGAAATACAGGGCCCCTCATATCAGCTGGTGTTGAAAAGCCAAAGTCTGGGATACCATCTGAGCTTAAGCTAACGCTCCTAGCGCCTGTGCTAATATAATTACAGCTAGTCCAGACAGGGCACACGGGTCAGCCTGCTAACCCAAGGAATGGCTCTGATCCTGGGATAAGTGGGGTCTTCTCCCCCTTTGGGTTCTTATGTAGGTTGTCACTTCTCAATTTAAGCCTGGGCCTAAATGACCTTCGCACTGAAAAGTGTAATGAGAGATATTATGTGCTTTAGGAACGCGAAATATGAACTAGCCAGGGGACTCTCTTCCAGACTGACCTCTGAACCGCTGGGATTATTCCCGTGAGGTTTCGGGGAAGCATGGGGAGATGGAAAGCATGTCTTAGCATTTGTGTGGCATGGGGTGACGGGTACAGAGCAGGAAAAGAAGGATTTAAACAAATACTAGGAAACATTTGTAAACTTGAAAAAGCAATAAGCACATTAGTGATGTTTGTCTACAGCAATCTGTTTAAACCAGCAGTCAGACGAGAACAAAACACATTTCCTTTGCTATGTGCCAGAAGCAGTGAATCTGAAACTAAGAATACACATTAGCACTCAAACTCAAACTATAAACAACTTACTGAGATGTTCTCAAAGGTATTGATAAATCATAAATAATTATAAAGAGTGTCCATTACATCATTGTATTTAGGTCTAGTTCTGTTGAGTCAAGCAGTTGAGCATTGTAACCAATCACAGAAATCATAAATTCAAAGGCCAACCAGAAGTCTTGGAATTAGTCTACTGGCTTGTCTCTAATGACAACTTATCCTAAAAAAGTTATCTGTTCTCTGATTTATAACTTGTTTTTGCTTCTGTTAGCAGTAATACATATGAATGAGTGTTGAAGAAACATCACCTCAACACTCCAAAAACTTTAGTACCAGAGCAATAATATGTAATCGATTTATTTAATATTTTATGTTTTTTTACTTTATATTATAATTAGATCATAAAGATACATAAATATATATATATATATATATATATATATATATATATATATATATATTATATTCTTATTTTTGTTGATATTTTAATTGTGATTAACTTTCATTCATTTCTAAAAGTGTTATGAAGTGTTATGATCAAGCATCATGTACATCAATATATATATATATATATATATATATATATATATTGATGTACATGATGCTTGATCATAACACTTCATAACACTTTTAGAAATTAATGAAAGTTAATCACAATTAAAATATCAACTAAATAAGAATATAATAATAATATATATATATATATATATATATATATATATATATATATATATATATATATTGATGTACATGATGCTTGATCAAAACAATTCACAAAAGTACACTCCTAAATTAGGGGTGTTTTAGCCACAGACACATTCAGGCCACACCCTGAGGGTAATGAACGCACAATCACTGTAGGGCCAGCCCTGTTCTGAAAACACATGGGGTCCTTCAAGCGGTCCAGACACCTTCCCCTAATGTCACAAAGAGCTGACATGAAAGGCCTGCCCTGATTATAGCCTGCAGGAAAATCGATCCTGGCTAAAATGAGTCATGGAAGAAGAAAAGAGAGAGAAAAAGAGAGTGAGTGAGACAGAAAGAAAGAGTAGAAAGGGAAACCACATATTCTCGCTGACTTTGATGTATTTGAGAGATATTGTGTGATGTTCACAAACACATAATTATTGATCGGAAATCTGTTGAGAGAACCATGCCAGCTGAGAAACTGAGAAATGTTGAGGTAAACATTTTCTTTGAAGGATAAAGGCTGTGTGCACACACACACACACGAACACACACAAGCAATGTCTGATTCATGAATGAGTTCTTTTACTAAAACAGATCTTTTCAAAGAATCAGCTGAACTGGTTCACAAAACTACTCTGAATTACTTATTCACAAATTAAACTGAATTTGTCAGAGTGATCCTCAATCAATGATTCAGTAGTTCATTAAACAGAGTGCAGTCTGTTTTGGACATGACCAAAATTATATATAATATTTGGGGTTTAAATTGACTGAATAATAATGAACATGCACAACAAACTGAACTGGTATAAGCAACACATGAAAATACAAACAGCCTTATTAAAAAAAGATAACTGGAAAAAGAATAAAAATAAAACAATGTGTCTACATATGGCATAATTGTAACAGTTTAGAGATTTTAAAGCAGTTAATTTAAACAGTTTGAAAGAACCGATTCACAACAACAAATCTTCCCATCACTAAGACACACATCATTATCAAGAAACTTGGTATCAAACTTGTGCTCCTATAAATGCATAAGCACGCAATCACAGAAGCAGGGAGTTGTGCTAGGAATTGGATGTGACCCTTCAACCACCTCCGCATTTATCTCCAAATTTCCTCTCTCACTCTCAGTCGCATACGTTTCACTCTCGTACATAAACTCTTCCCACCCACCAATTACGATCAATCTTTCTCCCTTCCCTATAGCGAGGTGTGAGCCCGCATTCAGGTTTGTTTGTATGCAAGCTGCTCTGATCGATTGCCTGTTTACCAGCCACTGGGAAGCAAATCCTCCACGAGCAATGAACACAGGAGCCTCACTGAGACTCAGGATGAAGGGTCAGATGGCAGTTAGTCTCACGCAGCCAGACTTTTGACTATGGGCATGGTCCAATTTGTAGCTTATTCTGGCCCAAGAAATACCAAGAAATGCTTAGACAAGAAAGGTCTGTGTCACCAACACATAAAGCAACATTAATCAAATGACTGACAAAGCAATCACAGTCTGTTTTGTTTTAACTGCCATTTAGGTGCGGGATTATTTTAAATAAATGTTCAAAAGTTTGAGGCAGGTAAGATAATTTTAATATTTTTAAAAGAAGTCTTATGCTTATTACAAGGCTGCATTTATTTGATTAAAAATACAGTAAAAACAATAATATCGTGAAATATTATCACAATTTAATATGACTGTTTTCTATTGTGATATATTTTAACATGTAATTTATTCCTGTGATGACAAAGCTGAATTTCAGTATTCCTTACACCAGTCTTCAGTGTCACATGATCCTTCAGAAATCATTATACTATGTTGATTTGCTGCTCGAGAAACATATCTTATTATTATCATTATTAAAAACAGTTGTGCTGCTGAATATTTGGCGAAAACTGTAATACAGAATTCTTTGATGAATGGAAATTTCAACAGAACAGCATTTATTAGAAATAGAAATAAAATTTTAAAAAAGTCTTCATTGTGACTTTTAATACATTTTTTGTCTTTGCTGAATAAAAGTATGAATTACTTTAAAAAAGAAAGAAATGTATACTTTTACTGTAGTCTTAATGTAGTGTAGGTATGACAACAACAACAACAATAATAATAATAATTCAGAAAATTATCAAATTCAAAGAATTTTTGGTTTACAACCTGTAAAGGAGAGTAAATTACAGAAATGTAAAGACACAGAAGTGTATCTCTCAGTTGCCACTTTATATTTCACAATTACATACTTTATTCCTTTTAATTCTAATTATTTGTTGTGTACTTGCAAATATTTTTCATAATTACAACCTTAAATCACACAATTTTAATTACTTTACTTACTTACTGGGACTTTATATCTCACAAAATATGTAACATTATAAGCAAGAATCTATAGGTATTGCTGTCTTATGAAATATTAATTTCACTCAGTAATGAAGCCTTAGGAAGAAAAAGTACCTATCATCCCTCCCTGTACCATCCCTCCTCAAAATGAGCTGTGTGTATATCTTAGGGTGCTAACATATAATAAAGACCAACCCTTATCATTTCTTTCCCCTCACTTAAGTATTCTATCATGCTAAGCAAATATATCTTGGAACTGTGTCAATTTGACATGTCCTTTTCAATATAAAGTCTACAGAACAAATCATTTCTACAAAGGCTAGCTTTACTCAAACTTTCAATGTGTTGAACACACACACACACACAGGTTAGGTAGGTGGTGTCTGTCATTTCGCAGAAACTTCCTTCCTCCTGCTGGAATCGAATGGTAATGAAGGTCTAGCGGCGGCCACACGTATCCATCCTTCTTTTCCCCAATCAGTGGGGCACAGGAAATGGACAACCTCTCACTGACTAGCAGCGTAATTACAAGCAACACGGCTCAGTGTAGGAGGGTTAAATACCGGTGTCTATATTTGAGGGGAAATAACATTCCTGGCCCTACTGGCTGTGTGGGTAAGCAGAGTTCTCATCATAAACGTAATTTTCATTCTGATGTTTCTGAAGATATGTAGAAGGGTTATTTTCACAGAGCAATTTAGGCCTAATCTTGGTTTAAAAGATGGATGGGACCAAATACAAAAAGATCATAAAGGTCTTCTTAGTTTAACAACCCATCATTCCATCCATCATCTATCCATCCATCATCAGTGATATTGCAAAGTATGCAAACCATAACGCATAAGTACATAAGCCATCATCGAATCTGAGTGGGTTGCTTTGATAAATTCAGGACTCATGGAAATGGATGGAAATAAACGCACATGGGGCATCAATGCACACGACGTGACTCTGGCCCATGGCTTGTTTGCCAATCCTATTTCATTTCATTTCTTCATCATTTCATTTCTATCATGCCTCAATCCCGACTGCATGCAGGAGGTTGAAAGGAAGGAGGAAAAAGTCACTATCAGAGAAAATGACAGGAGATAAAAAGGGCAGGGATGGTGAAGATTACCCATGATTACCCGGGTGAACGCTACCGTGGGAAGCGGGGGCATGGAGAGTCAGAGAGAAAAGGAAAGAGCGAGAGAAGAAGAACGGAAATGCGGGCAAGCTACTAAAAGCCTCTCCATGTGATAAAAGGAAGAAATGCTTCCGTTTGCTCTTGATCTTTCTAAATAACTGAACAACACTGCGCTTCATATCAGGCCATCATAACAGCACCAGACAAATGAGCTTCGTTGAGAGCTCATATCCGATTCTCACAATTACATTTGCTGTTTATGACTTTTTTCCTCCTTTTTTGTAATGACAGTGACATGTTTTTTTACAGGAAATTACCCACCATCATCCTATGCCAGCATTATACCAGATTCTTTCAGCCGCTCTGTATTTATTCTCATCATGTTCATTTGACGGTGATTGTGAAACATTTTTCCTCCTCACACTGATTTTCCACATCTTGCATAGTGAAATGTCACGTTTGTGTCACACCCCCACACCACATGAACTTTCAGTTTGTTTGTTTTCATCTGTCACATGTGCTCCTTTGTTCTAGTTTCCCGCCACAATCTGTCACCATGGACACTAATCTCATTCATCACAGCTGTTAGTCATTTTAGTTAATCGTCTGTGTATATTAGTTCAGTTCTGTTGGTGTGTCTTTGTTGGGTTTTGTATCTACTTGTGTTCCTGCCTGGATTCTGTATTCTCCTGTTGGATAATCAAGTAAAGACTTATCTGAGTATTATCTTCTTCGTTGTTTGTTTTATATACAACCAGCACGTTACAGAAGAAAAAATAAGTGGCGTGTTTTGTTGTCAGCTTTTTTTGTTTGTTTTTTGTGATTACGTGTTTATGGTTTCCTCCTGCACTATGGATCACTTTGCAGCAGTTCAACTGCTATGCCTTGAGCAGAAGGACCGCTCCCTCGAGGCACATTTGGAAGATTTTCTCCGCCTCGTACCATCTACAACTTTCACGAAACATATGCCTCTGCAGTTCCCTACATGCCGGCCTCAACACTGGCATCAAAGAGCAGCTGTCCGGGGAAGGGCCTTGAGGGAGCTTCACGGAATACGTAGAGTGGGTGCTGGTGTCCTGTGATTCACCGCTCACAGTGGACATCGTCGACAACTACACCAGCCCCACTAGCTACCCAGTTGCCAGCCAACAACACCTGGACTGTGGGGATCGGCAGCCCGAGCTCACCACAGACAACGAGAGCCACTCCACCGTGCCATACGAGCCAGCGCACACAAGAGAGACCGAGCTGAACATCGGCACGGAGCCTGAGCAACGCGTGCCTGACCAGGTGTGTGAGCCGGCAGTTTCTTCCATCGCTGATGGAGTCCTTGTGGAGTATGAAGGGATGGAAATGAGCCCTACCCACCCCCCGCCACTGAGAGTGAGTGTTCGGCTACCCCTCTGGAGGGAATTTTTTTTTTTTTTTTTTTTGATGTTGAAGAGGTTGTTTTTCTACCCCCTTTTACCTCCTGAATCTGTCTGCCATGTTCCTAACCTGTTGGTCCCGCCCAGCCTCCCTCATCCACTACCTCTCCAGAATACTATTGACTTTTTGACTTTTATTTTTTTAATGGATTTTGTTCTGCCCTCCAAGTTCTGTCCCAGTCCCCATCTAATCCTGTCGTCCAATCATCGATGCCTCCCATCAGTCCCTCAGCAGTCCCTCCTCTCAGTGGTGAGTCTACACCTCGGGCCCTCTGGATGCCATCTCTTCCTGGCTGTGGGAAGCCCGTGGCTCCACCTTCTGTCTCCGCACGCTCCACTCCTCCTCGACCCCTCGCCCTAACTCCTGTGCCTGCGCTCCTTCCTCCCTCGATGTCGACAGAGACCATCGGGTGTTCAGCCTCGCCGGACCCCCTCAGTATGTCCGCTCCACCTGGGTTGGGCAACGCTACACCTACACTACGGACTTGCAGGTCGGTCGCTACTCCACCCTTTCAGCTTTGGCCAGCTCCTCCCTCCCTCAGGCTCCGCCTCCACCCTCAGTCGCTCCTGCTCGACTTCAGCTCTCTGGATCCTAACCACCATGTACCACCAGATCTTCAGAGTCCCTTCACTACATCCGCTCTCCGGCTGCACGGTGGGCTCCTTCATCCACGTCACTGTCGCCTCCTGTTGTCCCCATGGTGGCGGCAGTGACTACACCGCCATGGCTCCGCCCTCCTGCGCCGCCGCCATGGGGCGCAGTCTCAGCTGTGGCCTGGACAGAAAACATCCACCTCTGCTCAAGGCTCCACCTTCGCTCACTCCACCATCTTCTCCACCCTGGACTCTTGTGTTCCGCCTCCTCCCGGTTGGCCGTCCACCTCCTGAACCGCCTCCTACATCATCTGCCCATTTCTTCATCTCTCCGTCCTCATCACCTCTCTACAGCGCGAGGACGCGCCTTCCGGGAGGGGGCGTTATGTCACACCCCCACACCACATGAACTTTCAGTTGTTTTCATCTGTCACATGTGCTCCTTTGTTCTAGTTTCCTGCCACAATCTGTCACCATGGACACTAATCTCATTCATCACAGCTGTTAGTCATTTTAGTTAATCGTCTGTGTATATTAGTTCAGTTCTGTTGATGTGTCTTTGTTGCGTCTTGTATCTATTTGTGTTCCTGCCTGGATTTTGTATTCTCCTGTTGGATTTTCAAAGACTTATCTGAGTATTATCTTCTTCATCACTTGTTTTATATACAACCAGCACGTTACAGTTTGTAGTGAAGATGGAGATGGTGATTCCAGACTGACCAGAGATCAGTCTCGGTCACGCCTCTTTCAACTAAATCCGCCAAAGAAAATAAATGCAGCTGGTTCTGCGTCAGCAGCCTGTAATAACACAATAAGAGGAAAAGGACGTGAGTTTGGACAACTCCAGATGCACAAACACTTACACACAGAAAGATGACATTTATGGTATGGATGGTCTGCTGTGGATCAAGCTATACACTCTGCCTGTTGTCCTCTCCAAAAATGGTATGAAAAATAAGAAAAGGAAAGTGCTATTGGGTAGTCACTGGGAGGACTGCCAGCGCCGCTCCACAACACTACAGATAACAAAAAGCCCTCTCAAGACTCAATCTCAGCCCTTTATTTGTGCTTGTTTACTGTCGACTAGAAACTCACTCTGATAGTTTCAGAGTGGCCGCTTTCAGGGGATGAGGCAGAAAAGCTGATGCTCTTCCTTTGTGCCATGGGTTTTGGTTGAAATGAAACTCTGACTCTTGGGTCAAATAACACATTTTAAAAGAAGCCCTGCCGAATATGAGACTCGCCAAGCTGTTAAATTCACATTTTAACATTTCATAAACCCATGAAATGGTTTGACCTGACCTATGTTGACATATTTCTAACTGAAACAGGAAGTTGGGCAGGAAATATTGAAGGACTTTGGCTTAAAAAAAAAAAAAAAAAGTTAGTTAGTTTATATTGCAGTCCAGCAAACCTTGATTTACTACATGGTAATGCTAAAATCTTTTGATAACCTTAAGGTTTCAAAAGGTACACCTTTGTACCTAAAGAGTGCATATTAGTACCTTAAAGGTACATACTGGTACCAAAAGTGTACATTTTAGTACTTAAATTGTACATATTAGAGCATTTTTAAAGTGGACCATCCTAGTGACCGCTTTTGTACCATTTTTTTTTCTCCTGACAGTGTACTAGGTGGCAGAAGATACTAGGAAGAGGGCCATTCTCATGCTAAACCACATTTCATTGGCCAAAAAAAAAAACACCCTGATATGCCACAAAGTAGGAGATGATGCCATTAATATAGAGTCTGAGACCACATAAAATGTCATGTATACCTGGAAATAAACATAAAAGTTTTAGCATTTAAAACTAAATAAATAAAACAAAGAAATGTTATAACAAATTCTAGAATTAAAATTTTCAGTTAAACTTTTCAACTTGTTTTGCTAATAAAACAAAAACAGACTAAATACAGAGATAATATTTTAATCAATCACAATTTTCCTTTACTACCAACTCACATTTCTTGTGTAGCCAAGCAGATTGTGAGAGTCTGTGTTAAGAGGCATCAGTCGTTTCCTCGGGCTGTAGGTGACTTCTGTGAAATGTGTTTACAGATTTGAAAGACAGAGTCAATTTCAGCTGGCTTAGACCACACTGACCCAACCGTGATTGACGCCACAATGTGGCCTCAGGCAACGTAGTAGTAGTGTTATGGGATGTCCGAGGGGAAAGAAGAGGGAGCAGTTTTTTTTCTTCACTGCAAAACGCATGAGTGCAAAAACATTTGCTCTGTTCCGAAACCCCATCAGCTGACAAGTAGGCAGTATTTTAAGGCATCATCGCATCATTGTGATGAGGTAAGAGGAAGAAATTAATTCAAGATGTCGGGCAAAAAGCATCTGCCAAATAAAAAATAAAAGAAATAAAAGAAAAGAAAAGAAAATATAAAATTAAAGAAAATTAAAATAAATAAAATAAAATAATAATAAAATAAAATATCATTATCTCATATAATTAGTTAATTACTATTTAACAACTATTTAATGTTGAGTTGTTCCTCATCTGTATTAAATACAGTAAAATGTCATTCCTGCCTAAGTAGAAACTTCCAGATCAGCCATTTATGAGATTCCATTCTAGTTAGTATGCTGTCTTAGTTGCCTTTGGAACAGAGCTGTTGACTTTTATGTTTCAGTCTGGGTTGTGGAGGCCATAAAAAGCTCATGTGTGTGGATGGAGGAGACTGGTGTTTCTAGTCAGTAAGCGTGTGGTATGAGAGGTGTGGTTGTGAACGTGATGTGTGTAAAAGTGATCTACACCACACACAGACTAGTGTGTGTCTCCATCTCTGATGTTTTTGCCATTAAAGCACCTCTCTAAGAAGGCAAATACACTGTTTCCCTTGTGTAAGAGGCTGTGTGAGAGTTTCCTTTTGTTTATTTAGTCAAGACCAAGAGTTTCCACTCTGAGAATGAGATAAACAAACTCCGGTGAGCTGACAGATAGGTCTGTCTGAGCATGCACACACACCCACACACGTACACACACATTATGTTTTCAGACTCAATAATGCAAACTTGAAAATAGGCTAATCCTTCAGAAAAAAAAAGAGTATCTAATTTCTCACTCTACCGTGTGTGACGTGGTCAGTTCTGAGTTTGCGTTGTTAATCCCTTTTAAAGGTTAAAGGTCACCCGGGGTGGGGGTCACCGCTTGTATTTGCTGCGTTGAGAAACAAGGTAATGGAAAAAAAAACCTTTGACAAACAACAGCCCTCATTACTCAACTCCTCCTTTATCCATCCGTCCTTCCCTCAACCTCCCTCTCTCATGCTCTCCCACACATTTTCAATTTCGCCATACCACAAAATCTCATCACCTCATCCACCTCTCCACTGTTTCTCATTCATTTCTCTTTCTCTCTCTCCCTATGTTGACAGGCATTAAGGAATGGCATTAACTGACACTCAATCCACAGGTTGGTCCAATAGAATTCCTCTTTTCCACTCACTGTTAAATCCTAGGCTTTAGACGTATCACTTGCCAGCTGCCACTATCCATTCTTCTTTTTTCTTCATACCTCATCCCTCGCTCTCTGCTCATGTGTCCATTTATTTTGCGCTCCCCTACTGATTTTTCATTAAAGACGAGACTATAAATGGAAAGTCAGTGAAACAGAGGGATTATGGGGAAAAAGTGGGGAAAAAGTGATGAAAAGTTTGCCGCAAAAGACAGAAGTTAAAGTATGGAAGAAAGTAAATTTAAGACTTTCTGTGGAATACAAAAAGAGTAATTTCAGAGAATCTATACACAGATCTTTTCCATTCAGTTCATTCACAACTATCAGACTTCATTATCACTATCAGACAAAATTCACCATAAATGTATCATTAATAGTATGCTATATTAAGTCTTCTGGAGTTACAATTGATTTGTGTGAGAAAAAGACCAAAATGTAAACTAAACATTTCCTAAGGCTATAAAACGATTAAAGGGGACATGGGCTATTCTAATTTAATTAATTCTTTAATTATTTATTTCATTTAATTTAATTAGTTGTGATTGGCTAATCTTCTCACATGTGAAATGAGTCAAAATATTCCCATCTGAGTTGATAAATACACAGTAAAACCTTCAGTGTTAAATGAACACTGTCAGCGTTAAATTAACATTGCCAGTGTGTATATAATCCACACCAGATTATATAAACACTGGGTGACACTGGAAGTGTTAATTTAACACTGGATGTTTTGATGTGTAGGAATTGATAAATGTTGGAGTATATCATACTCTTTTACTTAAAACAAGCAAACAAATTCAGGTTTTTCATGATATGGTCCCTTTAAGATCATGTAAACCTGCAGACAAAAGCATTTATGCCTTAATATGCTGTCTAGGGCTTTGCCAAGGCATCATTCTTATATCACTTGAACACTTATTTTCTCTATCACCAGACAGCACAAACACATATCAACAGTTCCAATGTTTTTGTTCAGCAGAAACAAAAATGGTATAAATTGTAAAAAAAAAGAGACTATTAACCATCCTGTCTGAGTACTGAGGGGACTATAGCGCACTGAAGATGGGAGGACAGACACTTTATTAGCTACTCTTCTGTACAGATGGTGTAGAGCAGGCGAGTCAGGCCCTCTGGGATCAAAACCTGGGGCTTGATTAAGCACCAGCCCCAGCGAGGGTGCGCGTGAGAACAGGGCCACCTGGAGGAGCTTCCCCTGGAGAACTGCACTTCCAACCCTGCCCTCCCTCTGCCTCTGTCAGGAGACGCCAAGGACACGAGTGTGAGAATGCTGAACAAAGCAAACCAAGGTTGCGTCATATAAACAAATCATCTTAAAAAACAGTTCAAGCGGGGCAGAGGGGTGAAACGAAATAAATAGCTTTCCATGCTATCGTTTAATAAAATGTTAATCTGTTTGACCCTGAAACTTCCACTTACTGCCTGCCACCCAGGTCAAACAGAAGGAGGGAGTCGCTCATGATTAAACCTGGAGAATATGTCTGAGCAAACAGAGAAGAACTGAAAACATTCCAGAGGAGATGAGACGTGAGGTATAGAGCCTTTCACAACCAAAACGCCTTGTCAAAACTGTCAAAATTGTGTCAGAAATGAGTAAAGCCCAAAATCAGATCTCTTGGGCCCCATTTACTCCTGGAATGAACATATGAACACAAAAGTATAAATTCACCCAAGATGCATAGTGATCAAATCACTAAAAATACATTTGGAGGTGGTCAGGGGTGGATTCTGAGCACATTTAATAAAGGTTTATTTAAACAAATTTGGTTTTATTATCCACACTGAGCTACCTAAGCAATATTTAATGTGATTACACTGCTGATAATCATATAAATCAAGTTTGATGGTCCTTAAAACTCTGTGCTTCTTGGCTTTTTTTATTTTATTCTGCACTTGCACTATAAGAAAGACATTTTACTCTTGACATTTACTCAACATTATCTGATTATATATCAGATTATTTCACTATAGATTAAATTCACCATTTTACTTCTGCCATATTAATGATTATCCACTGAGGGTTTTGTAAAGAAATGACAGAAAGCATTTTCAATGTCTTCAAAATCTGGTAAATGTCCAAAATGTTTCAGCAATTTGCATTTTGAACACTGCCGTTTAAAAGTGAGGTCAGTAAGATTTTTAATGTTTTTTTAAAGAGCCTCTTATGTTTATCAAGGCTGCATTTCATAAAAGCAAAAACAGTAATATTGTGAAATATTATTATAATTTAAGATAACTGTTTTCTGTTTAAATATATTTTAAAATCTAATTTATTTTCCATGATGACAAAGCTGAATTTTCAGCAGTCATTACAGTCTTCAGTGTCACATATTTTAGAAATCAATATGCTGATTTGCTGCTTAAGAGTTTTTTTTTTAAATTATTATTATCAATGTTGAAAACAGTAATGCTGCTTCATATTTTTGTGGAAATCATGGTACAGTGATTTTTTCAGTATCCTGTGATGAAATATAACAGCCTATTATAAATATTAAAAGTCTTTGCTGCCACTTTTGTTTAATGTATTCATGCTGAATAAAAATAGTCAAAACAGTGGGTCAAAAAGTATTACGACACACACAACTTAGTAATGCATTAGATAACAAAATATCAAACCAATTGACATTTATTTGACAGGACACTGGAACAAATACCCTGTAAGAGAGAAAAACAAAAAATCAACAAAAAATATATACTGTTATTTAGATATAAATAGTTCAAATAAATATAGGTAGAATAAATAGACCTAGTTATTTATTTGAAGTTCTCAAACGTTAGTATGTTCATAGTGGATCATATTCACTACTCCTTTGTTTACTCGGCTAGGACACCAGCTGAAAATTAAAATTTACTGCAAAACTATAGTTTAGATAAGTTCGTTTTGAAAAAAGTCCTACTATTATTTGTTTGCAGATACTTGGTTGGATATGTTGTACATTATGCCACTGTATATAAATTGTGTGTGATGTTCAGTTTATATGTGTGAGCCGTGATGCAATCTCTGATACAGCCCTGTTCCCATCAACTCACCACAGGAATGCACAGATAAGCATCGTAAATAAACATCTGTCCTCCCTCTCTCTCTCTTCCCACTCTCTCCCTTTCAATCTGTCCATCTATCAGCCCATTCCTCCCACCGCTCCTTCAATAACTCTCTCTCTCGTTCGCTCCTAAAGGTCGTCGATGCAGTAGATTACGGCTAAATCACCCATCTACCTTTGCAAAATCTCCAAATGAATACAGGTGCTGCCCACACCTGAAAGGAGGGCTCTTCTCTAATCTCTCATTCTCTCCCTCGCCATCATTTTTAGGAGGAAAGAGAGCAATCTCGCTTATTGCATTATTTACAAACCAATTTAACGGTGTTCTGCTCCGTGAATAACCGTTCTCATCCGCCCCCATAAGACAGATATTACTAAGAAAGAAGAGGGGGGACTAGGAAGAGAAAGGAGGAAGTAAGCAGACATGGAGAAGTTTTGAAATGAATCACTCGATTACAACTTTGAACATATGGCGCCCCGTCATCACCCGAGATGATGCTAATAAAATGAAGGCGAATGCAACTGACATGCTCGCATAGATGCAGAGCCAAACTGTCTCTGATAAGCACCTGTCCCGCCATTAAGTCTGAATGAAGAGGTTTGTTAATGATATATAACGAATTCACTGGATGTAACGTGGAGACACTCAGCTCTGTCTCTGAAGTAGGTGAGAAAATCGTTTGAAAATAGTTTTGTGCTTGACAACTATTTCTGTGGATTAATTGTTTCCCATATGAGTGTTTTCTCTCAGACAAATTGTTTATTAATTAGAAAGAATCAGTGTGTGTGTGTGTACGTACATGAAAGCCAGCAGGGAATTAGAAAGAACCAGAGATTGTGTGTTTTCCTGTCAGTGGGGGTTTTGAGAAGATTAAAAGACAAAAGAGCAAATAATGCTGAGACCAGCAGAACGTCAGACTGTGTGAGAAAGCAGATTACAAAAAAGTTAGAGTATGCTTTAATGTTAGAATTTTTTATTTATTTTTTTATATCCGTATAAAGACAATCAATGGGGTCCAAGACCCTACTGACTTTCATTGCTGTGGGTAATGAGAGTGGAAGAGAGTGCTGTTCATTCACTCCCCCACTTACATTTCCTGTCAGTACTGAGACTCAAACCCACAACCTTCGGGTTACAAGCCCGACTCTCCAACCATTAGGCCACAACTTCCCCAATGTAGAAAAAACAATTCAAATAATTTAAACTGTTTTCTGTTTAAATATATTTTAAAATCTATTTATTTCTGTGATGACAAAGCTGAATTATCAGCATCATTACTCCAGTCTTCAGTGTCACGTGATCCTTCAGACATTTGCTGCTCAAGAAACATTTCTTATTATTATCAATGTTGAAAACAGTCATGTTGCTTAATATTTTTGTGGAAATCATGGTACATTGATATAGTTAGAATATATAGGCCTGGTTAGTACAATATGTACTGCAAAAGAAACAGTTTGGTACAACATGAGTGAGTAAATGACATGACTTACATATTATTGACAGACAAATATCCAATAAAATTTCTGAAGGATCCACTGTTGCTGAAGAAACAGCGGTCGAGACTTGCTGGCTTCACTGGACAAACCACTATACCTGAACAATAGGGTAGGCAGCATGTCACGACATTTCTGAAACTAAATGCAGTAACAGGAATGTGATACTACTGTATGTACTGCATGAATTATTAAATTACTTTTCAAAAGTCTGAGATCAGTACATTTTTTAAAAGTTTTTGACAGAAGTCTCTTATGCTCACCAATGATGCATTTACTGTATATGATCAAGTAAAATCAGTGATATTGCGAAATATTACTTATAACTGAAATAATCTTCAGTGTTATATGATCCTTCAGAAATCATTCTAATATGCTGATTTGGTGCTCAAGAAACATTTCTTATTATTATCAATGTTAAAAGCAGTTTTGCTGTTGAATATTTTTGTGGAAACCTTGAAAAAAGTTTTTAGAATTCTTTGATGACTTCAGAATTTATTTGAAATAGATCTACAAAGATACAAAGGAAATCTTGTGCAACACTGTATGTCGTAACTGTCCTCTTTGATCAATTTAATGCATCCTTGGTTATTAAAGGTATTAATTTCATACTTACTAAACTTTTGAACAGTAGCACGCATTCCAGAAGCTTTGATTGGGTAATCTGGGAGGACTAATACCACTTTGGCCCTTATGTGGCCTCACACCTGGATATGACACAATTTCATTTTTTTCTTGGAACTGGATTAATATGTCCAAACAAGCCTATGACTCATATATTCAGGTCTTGGATTATTGACATCATACCAAGAAGTTGCCACGTGAACTTCACTGAAACCAATACACCATCTGCAGTTTCAGAAATCACACAGATGGTCCCTTAATTTGAGCACAACAGGTAGCATAACAATTAATGTTAGCTAAAACTTTACTTATTAAAGCATGGACATGTTATCCATTCATTAAAGATATTTCAAGAAGATGCAGATCCCGACAGGTCGCAAATCTTCCCATATATATTAAGCCTAGTCTAAATTTAATAACTATTTTGAACCATGAATCATTACTTAAAGCACAAGATTAGCCAGTCCAGGAAATTATGCCATATCCACTGACTCAAATGTCTGTGTGTGCAGAACAAGAATCATACTAGAGAATGAATTAAAGTCGAATCAGCTAAAAGATCAGTGGATAGAACAGCATATATTGAAGACTGGACAGGCTCTGAAAACTTATTACATTTAAATATATGATTCACTACTTAAAAATGACAAATGATGAAATTACTAACGATTTTCCTGATAACAATGTCCTTTATGAAAATGACAGAAGCAGCACTAACACTATAAGCTCTATATGACTTGGGGCTGTACTCTAATAACATTTTACCCAGAAAAGGTACAATATATAATGCATTATTTATATTAATATCACAATATCACTAATTGTAAAACATCCAATATGTGCATTGCGGATTTCTGTGTCAGATCTGTGTCAGTCTCATTTTGATTGATCTCTCTTTCCATCTCTTCTAAACAGAGACGCACACATATACGCATTTCCCCAGAGCAGAATGAATGGCTTTGATAAGCCCCTGTAATACATGAGATACCTCTGAAGCAGCATGACCGATCTGCGGTACAGCGGCATGTAGGCCTCTCTCTCCTGAAAGCAGGCCAGAGGAAACTACCAGCCTTTGAGCCAAGATGGCCGCCAGTGCTGGTTCCTAGCCACTAGGAAGTGCCTAGAGGCCCGACTTCCTCTGGCGCCAGCCTATCTGAATCCACCCTTATTTGTTTTGCAGTGGTCTCACGGCCCTGTTTTTTTGTATCGGTTTCCCATTTGCAGTTTCTCTAAACAACCATGACCTGTGTTATAACTGCCCCCTTCAGAGAAAAAGGGAATTAACGAAAATAATTCAAACCAGCATTTTGTGGCGTTTGGGAAGAATTTAGTATATTAATGAAGGTATTTCGACTTAGGTGTACCCCAAGGAGCGCGAGAGAGAGACAGAAATAACAGAGAGATCTGGAATGAGTTAGAATCTGAGGTTGATTTGAGTTGATAGCGGTCAAAGCACAAAGCAAAAGATTCACTTTTAGTCTGTTCTCTACAGGAGGGCACATAACTCTGAGCCCCACAGACTAAACACACAGTGTGCATCCACCCAACACTCTCAACTACAGTGGAGCCATTCTCACATACAGTCACAATAGTGGCATGAAAGATATTCAGGGCTACTTAAAACACGCACTACTAAAAATACTTTGCATTTTTACAAACATTACAAGGGGACTAAAAGCATTTTTAGTTGCTCTCTAAGCACAAGCAACACAAATGACTACAGCAAACCTGCCCATCTGTCATAGTGAAATTGGCCAGATCTATGAGATCATAACGCACACGTTTTTATTGTAATTTTTATGTAATTTCATCTCATGAACTTTTAATAATTTTCACAAAGTTGATTTATGCAGTATTTTTTATAATTATAAAAATCATAATTTCGAATGACAGTTTTATAGCTGTGTGTGTGCGTGTAGACATGTGCCGGTACACGATATATCACGATAATGAATACGGTTACGATATTGTTATTGTGGGCACTTCAAAATACCGTAAATAATTATTTATTACGATTTTTTTCAGATTTTTAGAATGCATTTTAAGAATACCCATTAGCCGTTTAAAAATGCACAACACTGTTGTATCCTGCGTCAAAGATGCACACACACTGATGTAAACAAACCCAAAGTGCATGAGAAGCACATGACGGAACTAGTGAAGGAGACGCACTGAATGAAAATGCACTTTCGCTCTGACAGCAGATGGCGCTGATGCTGTAACCCCGGTAACCCCCGTAAACAAAGCAGCTGCACTACAGCAAAGACAACAGGTGCGTACCCAGTAAACATTTTTTAGAATCTTGGCTAACATTCCAGAAACGTCGCGGGCACCTCCTTAAAAGACATCGCTGGTTAATCCCACGGAGAACGTTGTAGCGATGTGGCCCATTGGTCTCTTGATAACCTTCCAGATATGTAAGTTTTTGTGTTCAAAATTTACAAAAATTATTAGGGCTGGGCAAAAGAAATAGATTTTTCGATTAATCGCTTTTTAAAAATGTGGTCGATAAGATATCGATTTTCAAAAGCCACGTAACCCCCTGAAGAGAGCTCAGAGCTGCGCGCCTCAGACAGCGTGCAAATAAGAAAATTAATTATTTTTCACCTCTCCTTGCATATAAACGGACAAATTTACACAAAAAAATGTATCTCAAAATCTCCGCCTTTGCGAGTATGGCGGTAAACATAGTTGGTTACGGTTATGGTAAGCAGTAGAGAAAGAACGCATGCATGTCATTGTATGTATCAGTGCATTAGTTTTAAAGTGACAGCTACCTAAAATTCCAGAAGCAGTCTGTGTTTTAATGTTAATCAAACTAAAGAGAAAATCACTCCTATCTTCACTGAATAATGATTTTTTGTACCGTGAAGATTAGATACAGTGTTTATTTGTGCTATTGCTTGTAGTTTAACTATTTGTTCTTTTTTATTAATGACTGTTTACTTGTCTTTAATAATCTTTGAAATTTATATTAGTAGTTTTAGATGTGGTCTCAAATGGAATCAAGAATTGTTAAATTTCACTGGTATTTAAAATATTGGGTGTCATAACCTTATTTATTACAATATAGGTAGGCTATACATGGGTCTATACATGGCTATACATTTTTTTTTTTTTTTTTTTTTTTGTGATGGGGCCAGTGAAAATGATCTGAATCGACCCAGCCCTAAAAATTATACAATGAGAATGTACAACATGAATCCATTTTCCAAAATCATGTTTTTGTCTTGCCCTGAATCATTATGGCACACCTATGTTTATATTTGGACTATTTTAGACCGGTCCAGTAGGAACCGCTGCGGAATAGCACAGTACCTGCGTGACTCGCAATAGACATAAAAAGAGAGAAGTAGTTCCGACTACAATGTTCTTCCGCAAGATGCATGCCGTTATGTTTACTAACAGCTAGAGCGTAAAAGGTAAGCCCTACAAATCTGCTTTTATTCATCGTTTTTGCCCATGTGACACTAAATATCACTTGTGATGAGTAATGTTAGTGCAGTGTTTAAACGGCAGAATAATCACTTATATTCGTTAAACGGCAACTGTAGTAGAGTGTTTGTTAATTTTAGACCCTGCCTGGCTTCCATGAAGCTCACGTGAACCATATTGAGAACTCAATAAAATATGTATAAAACGGTTAATCAGACACGGTTAATTCACGATTTGTTTACTTAAATTCATTGTAATGACTGCCAATGAACCAGCTAAGTCAATGATTTAGAGTTGTGTATAACAAAATATTCTTGTTTGTCGCCACCTACTGGTTTAAGGTTAACGTTATGTGTTAGCCTATTAATTCCTATAAATCTAACATACTTTTATTTTCAGCAGCTGGAGGAGAGACAGCCTATGCAGCAACAACAAGACAATGATGGTTATAAGCAGGGGTGGGTATTAAATTGGTTTCTGACTTGTTCAGTACTAATAGATATAAGGTCCTGGACTAATGGTGCTGCTATCGCTATGTATGTAACGTAAAGTCATTGCCCTTTAGATAAAACCACATATCATTCAAATAATCTCCAGGTGGACTGCACAGGTCCAGGATCAAAATATCATTCATCATGAAGACCATGTTCTAGGAGAAGCAGCGTATCCTGGATGAAAAACTATGCCTTATTTTTTTCCAATATCACTTAGGTAAGATCTATTTAGATTTAAATTGATTTCAATCATGGGTCATATGTTTCAGGTCTGCTTGATCATTTTGTTGTCCTGGATGTGAGAACATGGTCAAAAGGTGTGTCAATCAGCATCCAGCCATAAAAGCAGCCTTCTCATTAAAAGGCTCAAGAGGACAAACAGGTAATTCACAGGGTTGAATTTCACAATTCAATTACTTACAGAGACAAAGAGATGTTAATAATTCTGAATTTCAGCAATTTTACTATGTGATACATGTACATTTACACTTCTTATTTCATTCGGAATTAAATCATTGTGATTGATGAATCTGAACATAGTTGATGTGTACATTTATTTAGAAATCGGATTTGATATTTTAAAATGCACTGTCTGTCCAAAATTACAGACTTTCCCTCTGTTAGTGCATATTAACCATCATCCTGTCATTGTTTCAAAAATTTATTTATTTTATTTTATTTATTTAAGTCATTTATTACACTGCATTCATTCAACAACAATGGTTAGTTTCGTACGTCATTGCATCATTTTTACATCATTCCACATGCTTTACACTTTCAAATCTCAGTTTTTAATCTGAAATTTACTGACTTAGTGACTTAAAGGGATAGTTCACCCAAAAATGAAAATTCTGTCATCATTTACTCACCCTCAGCTTGTTCCAAAGCTGTATACAATTCTTCTGTTGAAAACCACCATTGACTTCCATAGTATTTTTTTTTTTCTACTATGGAAGTCAATGTTGGCCCAAAGCAGCCTGGTAACAAACTTTATTATTATTATAAAATGTCTTCCTTTGTTTTCAACAGAACAAAGAATTGTATACAGCTTTGGAACAAGCTGAGGGTGAGTAGATGATGACAGAATTTTCATTTTTGGGTAAACTATCCCTTTAATTTGACTGTGCAACTAGTCCGATTACAAATTAGTTATTAGGGTCCATGTAAATGCAGCTATTATATAGTCTCTCTCCTATTCCCAAATTATACACAATCACATCACATAGGCTCCTATAACATGCTCATACACTGACAAACACAAATACACTCTCTGGTTGCACACCACATTTTATTTTCTTCCTTTCTTTTAAATCTGAAGCTATAGCAGCAACATTAGCTGTGTTTACATGGGCTCTAATAATCAGACTTTTATCAGACTAGTAGCACAGATGGAATAAAAAGTCACATGTAACCATGTTAGTTGGAATGAATTGGCCGGGTCCAATTGACATTTCATTCGGCTTGAAAGGGCATGTTTAAAACTTTTTAAAAATCTCCTTCCACTCATCATCTCATCCACAAGCTCCTTGTTTTGGGCATTGAAAGGGGCATTTTTACTGCTTGATAAATATAAACAGCATGTGCTCGTCATCTCCTAATTAGGACCCATAATGGATACATGTTAAGTCTGCTTTTTAAAACAAAGAAAAGCTGTGTAGTGTAGTCATGCAATGTACCAACTGCTTTGACATGATTATCGGGATAACTAACTTGTATGCAAGGGCTCACAAACTCCTGAGTGTTTGAACTCACATAGTGTACGCCTGCCTAAAGGGTTAGTTCACACAAAAATGAAAAAAAAATAAATAAATAAATAAATAAATTACTCACCCTTATGTCATTTCGAACATGCAAGACTGTGTTGTTCATCTTTGAAATATAAGTGATGATATTTTAATGAAATCTGAGAGCTTTCTGTCCCTCAATTTACAGACCATGCAACTAACACTTTGACACATCATAAAGTTCATAAAGAGATTGTAAAACTGATCCATATGAATGGAGCAGTTTAGTCCACATTTTCTGAAGAGACTTATTCGCTTAATGCAATATACAATTTGAGTTTAGACTTTTATTTACATATAAACATTAATTAGCGAACATAAATGGAAGCTCAAGTGCACTTGTTTGTATATGCACTTGTGTGTTAACTCTCAATTCATTAGATTAGATTTACGATCTGTATGAACTGTATGATGTTTTAAACATCAAAGTGGCAGTTGCGTAGACTGTCAATGGAGGGACAGAAAGCTGTCCGATTTCATTAAGTTATCTTTATTTGTGTTGAAGATGAACAAAAGTCTTAACAGGTTTGGAACGACATGAATTCATGTCATGATAAAAACAAATAATGTTGTAACTTAATATATACATGATGATATTTTAATGAAAGTATTTAAATCCGCTTCAGTTGAAGGAAACAGTTAAGTGTGTTGATTTCAGTCTTAGAATGTTTCAGCTAGTCGTTCAAAGTGTCCCCAGCTTGAAGGAGTCAGCGGTGAGGGAAGTAATCGTTTAAATGTAAGTTTTTTGAGAATTTGTGCACTTTTTATTATCTAAATATAATAATGTACACTGCCAGTCAAAGATATTGAGATTTGGAAGATGTTGCAAAATTTAATTTATTCCTTTGACAGAAAATTTTCAGCATCATTTTTTCTAGTGTTCAGTGACACTTGATCATTCTAACATGCTGAATTGATGCTCAGACATTTCTTTTGAAATGTGCTGCTTTATATTTTTGTGTTCTTGAGCAGCAAATCATCATATTAGAATGATTTCTGAAGGATCATGTGACACTGAAGACTGGAGTAATGATGCTGAAAATTCAGCTTTGATCACAGGAATAAATTACTTTATAAAATAGATTAAAATAGAAAATAAGTTAATAGTAAAACTATTTTGTAATATTAAAGTAAAACTACTTTACAATATTATTATTTTACTGTATTTTTTAATCAAATGCAGCCTTGGTAAGTAGAAGAGACTGCTTTCAAAAGTAAAATGCAACTTCTAGCAATGCAATCTTCTCTTTTAGCTGCCAGAGGAGGATGATGATGGCAGCCACAGGATGAAGAAGAGGAGGAACATGTAAGTTAAACATGCTTTCCTCATACCTTTCTAATAAACAATAAACCTGACTACAACTACTACAATAACATTTTTTTTTTAGCTTCCAGCTTGCAAAAATCCAAAGTGAATATATAGAGACCATCCTCCTGTCCTTGCCGCAGAAGAGCCTGAGAAAGACACTCTTCCTCTTTTCTCACAGCTCTCCATCATCTACCTCTGCAACACTGTCGGAAAGAGTGTTCTACACAGCTGAGGACACGGTAATGAGAGATCTCAAATTCTTCCTGAGAAAATCCACATGTTCATTTTCTTGAACAAAAACTGTACATGTATTTTTGGGTGGGCCAAACTATTATTTGAAGAAATGCTAAAAATCTCTATATTGTTCTTTATACATATCTTTTACTCTTTATGAATGTCATCTTCTGTATTTTTTTAGCTTTTGGGAAGCTCAAGGACTGTATATCTTTGGTAATTGTGATATTGTCTGGCAGTAAAGCATTTTTACCAATTAAAGCACATTACCACCGTATATTTGTAGCAGCTGCCTAATACAGGACACTTTGGAAACGGTTTAAAATATTTGTTTGCAAATAAAGTAATAAAATATCTGCTGAATCTTTTTCATATCTTTCTGTCATTTTTGTGCCAAATTATGGAGACTAGTAATCATAAGAGTATCTATAATAATCATCGATAAAATCCTTATTTATCTATACCCATCTTCCTAATGAAAAAACACTTTTTCAATAAAAAGAATAAAACATATTAATCATTGGTTACATTTATTCATTGATCGTATTGTTTGATCTATGAATGTGTTCGATTAATGAATTCATGTGTTCAATTCAAAACAGTGGGATGATTTTTAAAAAAGCTAACGTGAAAAACATAGGGTGGTTATTTGCACCAATAAGGATTGAAATAAGCAAAGTCTAAAAATAATCAAGATTTGTTGATCTGGGTTTTATTTTAAATCAAGTTGTGTTGCACCACTTAATTAAACACAGATTAACTACGCAGAAAGAATTAAAGGGCTGATCAAGCAGCATAGGCGGAGGGTGAACCAACACCAGGCTAAAGAATCAACCCACCCTTAAAGTACATTAATGTACTTAAAGAGTGATGTTAAATGATTAAATTCAGTTTAACGCTTTTTGATGATGTATACTATACACAGGCTAGCAGATGAGTCCAGAATATGAACACAACGCGTTTTCTTTATAATGGTTTTCAATGGAAAAAACGCTTAACGAGAAACCTCATGTTGCATTAATATTCTGTGTTCATTTGTTTGCCTGTACAAAGTATGCATAGTCAATAAGGTGTATACTGAATTTGGTCTTTTAATATCAGTGTCTTACATTAGATCCTACTACAAACCTGGTAAAAATGACTGGTGGCCAGTGGAGGAAAGCCTTGTTTTGCCCGCCAGAGGGGGCGTTCCCCTCAGGGCGTGATGACACGTGAAAACTATCAATTCATTTGCACCTGCTTCCATTTGTTTACAATCACAAGAATGCACAAAACAACTCCACCAAGACTTTAAAATCCAAAGGCTTACACATTTATAAATATATTGATAAAATATTATATGTTTACGTCACATCTGACCATTTCTATTAATTTTCCTCGAAATTATGCGATGATTAAGCATTCTCTGGTATTAACGTGTGTATTTATTATCACAATGATTAGCATAAGTAGCCCTTAGCATCGCATATTTGACAATGGAACTTCTGCAATCATATAAGCCAGCTCGAAAACTTCTGGTGAGATGTCTTTTGCTGGTGTGTTGAGCATCAGTAGTGTAATACTTAGTTTATAATCAGAATATAGTCACTTAAATAGTCAGGCATAGCATTAATTTAGTTATTCAAATGTAAGATAGCATAAAAAATAAATAGAAAATGGGTGGTGCTTGTTAGTTCCCAGCATGCATTGCATATGGCTGGGTCAAGCTGGATCAAAAATGTGATGTTGTTTTATGCGTTTTGCAGTAAGATGAAAACGGGGGATGATAGTGTTTAATAGTGTTCAGTGTTCACTTATGGAATTATTAGAACGTTTTAAATTTCACTGGGTTACCATTGTGGAGAAGAGTGAGCATTTGCTTAGGCTGTGGACTGGTGCTTCACATTCAATTTCTGCTTTACATTGAAAACTAACACATGTGCACACTATTGTTAGCTAATAGGTTGTTGACTATCTAGTACAGTCCAATGATTCAGTCATGTAACATAACACATATAAGAAGTTGAAATGAATGAAAGAACATATTGGATGAATCATGAATCAATGAACCTCACAAAATTCACTTTGAGACTACTTAATTGGGTCACTTAAAATTACTTAACAAATTATATTTCATGTGGGACCAATGTACACTATTAAATCATGTAAATTCAACATTTTTTTTCAGTGTTGGTGAGCACGAGAATTTTTTTCAAAAACATTACAAAAATCTTACTGATCCCAAACTTTTAAAAGGTAGTATATAAACATCCTTACTCAAAACACCCAAATATATCATTATATTTAAAAAATTGTATTGTAAATAAATATAACATTTCCCTTCTTTTTCTACATAATTTCCAACAGAGGACCAAAGTGAAGCAAGTAACATTGTATTTGTGACTCTGAGCACTAACATTCTGCTGCAGAGCTTAAAATCCTAAAATCCCAAAAGGCTTTCGGGGGTGTTAATAGCTTCCTGTATGTAGAGCATCTTTTCATGAACAGGTTGAAACCTGCATACGATTTTCAATTAAAACAGACTGCAATGAACTTCAAATTGAGACGTGTTTAATCAACACCTTTTGATGTGTTTGTGCGCGTGCGTTTAAACTGAATTAGAAAGCGTGAGATGGGGAGATGATAGTGGTCGTGTTCAGCATGTTGAAGGTGAGAGGAATCAGAGGGTGTGAAGGAGACAGATAGCGAGATCAAAGGGAGGTGTAGAAAATAAATAAAGGAGGTCTCATCTCCACACACGGCCGATAGAGTCTTAGTTTAACACATAATCATTTCTCTCATCTGTTTAGACTATTTTTGTTGGTTTGAAACGGTATAATCTACAGTAGGCCTGCAGAAAGTAAAAGTAGAGAAAAAAAAAGCTTTAATGAAGCTCACAAATTAACAAATCTGTGAATCAAAGATAAAAGCACCACTTTATATTATTTCATTAAACAGATTTACTTAAGACTAAACAATGCATTAGTGTTGTTGTACTTGCTGACATTAGTGCAGTTTAGATTATTTTTGAATATGAATAATTTCCTGAAAGGTGTCTGTATCCATCCATCCAATTATTACAGAGACAGCATCAAACTAAATAATAATACTAAATAAACTAAGAAAGCACTCTAAGTCAAATAAATGAATTAAAACCATAGTTATAAATATCAGTACTTAACAAAATATTTGCTTTCTTTAAAATGTATCTACTCTAGTGTGAACAAATACGAATTTGCGAATTTCTACTTTTGTTTAGCTAATTTGCTAAAAGCAGTAAAAGTAGTGAAGCTACTTTATTCTTTTAGGAGTAGAGTTTTGGGTAGTCTGTAGTAATCATACATAAAAACATCAGAAGTCTATTCTCATTTAGCGAGATAAATGTGTGTGTCTGCACCATCTGTAACCAGATAATTTCCCCTTCACATTCCTCTTCCGTTCACCCTTGGGCAAATGAGACCAGATTTTCCTATAAAAGCTTGTACACAGCCTTGGAAGACAATGTCGCCAAGATATAAACAATCAAATAATGCGTGGAAAAGCATCAGAAATGGACACATAGTCCTCCGGGTGTGCTGACAGAGTTTAACAGCCGTGATGGGATGTTTCTTTGATGTCCCTCCAACTTGTGTAGTTTTTACAATTGAGATCATAAGAAGCAAGTAAGTTACGGGTGGGCAGCAGCTGGATCAGAATGTGTGTGTGTGTGCATTTTTGTGACATATCAGGACACAAATGTGTATAATGACATGGGTATGACAGGTATTACAAGGAGAGGGTGACTTATTAGGACATTACCCCATGTCCCCATTTTTCAAAAGGCTTATAAATCATACAGAATAAGTTTTTTTTTTTTTTTTTTTGATAAAATAAAAATGTGCACAGTTTCCTGTGATGGGTAGGTTTAGGGGTAGGGTTGGTGTAGGGCGATAGAAAATACGGTTTGTACAGTATAAAAACCATTACGCCTATGGAATGTCCCCACAATTCACAAAAACAAACCTGTGTGTTTGTGTGTGCTCCTTTAAAATGCAGAGGGTTGAAGGACATTTAAACTCCAATTACAGAGTGCCAGAACAGGTCTATTTTACCCAGCATGACAGTCAGATCAATTACTATATTAATACACACACACACACCAGGTAAGAAACAAGAAAAACTTCAAGGATAAAAAAACTTTTACATTCTTTGGTGCATTTCTCACATCACAACTGAAATTCTCAAAACTACTTGTTCAACCACCACATCATCTAGTCACTTGAGCACATCATAAAAGCAATTTCTCATTCTTTTGAACAAATTGCAAATGCTTTGGTACATAATGCAATTGATTATGTACAATTGTCTGCTGTTATTATAAATTGCTTATGTCATGTTGATCAAAATATATTATACTGGTTCTCTGTTGAATAGTCTTACCCCTCAAAACATATAGGCATTAGTTCCTTGCATAAGTCATTAAATGCAAAATGATTGAATTTGTTGTCATAAACTGTCAAGCATATTTTAAATGCATTTCTATTAGACTTTTTCTTTTCTTTTTTCTTTTTTTTTAAGTTTGGCTTGAAAAAGCCAACTCACTGACTATATAAACTTATTCTTCTTCTTCTGAGCCAAATTTGAGACAATTCTATCTATCTATTTCAAACTGAAAACCTTCAAGCTTTTAAAAATACTTCAAACTTTCTGGCTATGCTTTTTTAAGCCAACTTAAAGTTTGTCTATGAACTTTACTCATCTAGTTGTAAATTAACTGATGTCCTGAACTGATGAATTGTGGAGGCGAATTTTGAATTTCACTAATGAAGGGATAGATCAACCAATGATCAACCAGTTAATTTGGCAAGCATATATAGACAGAGCACAACACAGTGTTACAGTACGGATGTGTGGTGGAAGGGTACTTGGGCAAAACAGTGTAAGAGGTAGAAGAGAATGTAGAAATGTTTCTAACGGCCACTATTGAGGACCATGTTCTCAATCATGACCATATGGCCGAGGCGGGTTGAAAGATACAGCCGAGAAGAACCTCAGACTGGGCCAAAGGTTTACCTTCCAACAAGACAATGACCCTAAGCACACAGCTAAAATAACGAAGGAGTGGCTTCACAACAACTCCGTGACTGTTCTTGAATGGCCCAGCCAGAGCCCTGACTTAAACCCAATTGAGCATCTCTGGAGAGACCTAAAAATGGCTGTCCACCAACGTTTACCATCCAACCTGACAGAACTGGAGAGGATCTGCAAGGAGGAATGACAGAGGATCCCCAAATCCAGGTGTGAAAAACTTGTTGCATCTTTCCCAAAAAGACTCATAGCTGTATTAGATCAAAAGGGTGCTTCTACTAAATACTGAGCAAAGGGTCTGAATACTTAGGACCATGTGATATTTCAGTTTTTCTTTTTTAATAAATCTGCAAAAATGTCAACAATTCTGTGTTTTTCTGTCAATATGGGGTGCTGTGTGTACATTAATGAGGGGAAAAAAATGAACTTAAATGATTTTAGCAAATGGCTGCAATATAACAAAGAGTGGAAAATTTAAGGGGGTCTGAATACTTTCTGTACCCACTGTATACTGGTTTGCAAATCTTGAGGATGATTCGAGGAAATTTATCAAAGTATATATATATATATATATATATATATATATATATATTTCCTTTCCAATTTAAACTCCTTTAAAATACAAACAAACAAACATTATATATAAAGATAAGAAAATGTTTTATTTAACTTTGGCATCTACTTGGGCGTTCTAGAAGAAGGTTCTGTTTATTTGTGCTTGTCTATTCATCATTAAGACCCAGGACATTGAAGTCTTGTGTGGGATCCACTTGATTGATGCACATAATTGGTGAATAAATACACAGCAGTTTTTGGAGGTGAGCACAGACACATGTGTTAGCTTTGAAAAAACAAGAGCCTGTTTCTCACATTATACACATTATTGGACGATTTGTTTGAATATTCACATGTTAAACCAGCTAGAATTCAGAAGGACTGTGGAATGGTACACAGTCATTAGCGTCATAGTCACAACAGGCATTAGGAATGTTATTACTTTCAAAATAGTTTTATTTTTAATATATAGAGCACCAATTTTCCAGTTCCTCATGGCAGCAGAGAATTCCAGAGTGAAAAGAAAAGTTACAGTATATGGTTTGCATGCAATGTTATATTAAAACACTCCAACTTACCAACCTCGGATGAACTTCTGCTGTTTTTTCCCTCCTCCAAAAACATGTGTGGTCCTGGTATTCTACTCTACTCATAAAATGGGTTTATATCTTGCCAAAATATTGGTCAACGCAATTAAACACAATAAAGATAATTGCACAACTGTGATTCAATGGATTCAAAGGAAAAAAAAATGTGTAACGGTTTTTTTGTTTTTTTTCATCCAGTAGAGGTTCATGATCATGAGAGATGAAGAAATTATATAAAGAGTAATAAAGATTTAAAAGCAGGAAAACACGCAGATGGAAAGCTCACTTTAATCTAACATTAACAAAAGGATGAATTATAACTTTACCATCAAACATAAATAGTATGTCATATTTCATATATATTAGTTAAATGTTTAGTTCACCCAAAAATGAAATTTCTCTCATTAATTACTCACCCTCATGTCATTCCACACCAGTAAGACCAGTTCATCTTCGGAACACAAATTAAGATATTTTTCATGAAATCCAGGGGGATCTGATCCACACATAGGCAGCAACATCATTGTACCATTTGATGTCCAGAAAGGTAGTTAAAAACATTGTTAAAATAGTCAACGTGACTGCAGTGGTTCAACCTTAATGTTATGAAGCAACGAGAATGCATTTTGTGCGCAAAAACGAAACAAAAATAACGACTTTATTCAACAATTTGAACCGTTGTCATATGTAGTTAACTCAATGCAGGCTTCCTTGTTTACGTCTGAATGCCGGCTCATTATTGGCTGGATCCTGCATCAGCAAAATTCAACTAACTCTTTAAAAAAAATGTATAATATGAAGTTAAATGCAACTTTTAACATCTACTTAAAAGCTACAGTCTGCTTTTCTTCTCTTGTACTGTTCATCAGTACTTAAATTGTTTGTACCAGAAGCTCAGCAATATGAAACAGATGGCACTATTAGAGCATTATCATATTTCTAAATGAAAATGAAGAGCAGGGTTATTGGAGGGGCTCAGTCTGGCTTTGGCTGAGTTAGAGCTGTTGATTGCAGTGATAACAGGACAGAGAATGGAGCAGAGCTTGCAAAGTAAACCGCAAGTCTGTGCCAGCACGTTTTTGCTGTCTTGAGAAACCCCATTTCTCTATATTGTATTTATTTCTCTATTTTGCATTCTACTGGTGTCCAACAACCGTAAGAATGAAGCATTACGTCAAACACTTCATTCTGAACCTGCCAAAAATACAGTACAATGTCCTTTTTGTGTCTCCATTCATATTTTAAGCAGACCATGTTCTATTCTGATATAATAATCAAACTTGCTTATTACAAAAACTGTGTGTGTGTGTATGTGTGTGTGTGTGTGTGTATATATATATATATATATATATATATATACTGTTCAAAAGATTGGGTTCTGTAAAATTTGAAAATAATATTAAAATTTTAAATAAATTATCCATGTGATGGCAAAGCTGTGATAAGCAGCCATTACTTCATGGTCACATGATCCTTTACAAATCATTCTAATATGCTGAATTTGGTGCTTAAGTAACATTTCTTCTTATTTTCAGAATGTAAACAGAAACAGTTGTGCCACCCAATATTTTTGTGGAAACAGTGATATTTTTTAGGGTCATCTGATGAATAAAAATATAATGTTAATTGTAACATTATAAATATCTTTACAGTCACTTTTAATCAATTTAATGCAGTCTTGCTGAATAAAACTTAATTTCAAACTAATAATAAAAAACTTACTGACCCAAAACTTTTGAATGATAGACTGTGAGATATATATATATATATATATATATAAAATTCAAAAGTTTGGTATCAGTAAGTTTTTTGTTTTGTTTTGTTATGAATTATAAAGATTATTCTCAGAGCCATGTCTTCTGCATTTATAGCACTGTATTCAGATCACAATTAACTAGTATTTAGTTTTGGGAAGCAACACAACTGACAACAAACAACAGCTGGCTCGAATAAAAGCCAAAATTAAAACAAACAACATTTGTCTTCGTTTGCAACTTTACAGCTACTCGCATGTTGGATTTCTCATAAGAGCTTTGCTGCTGGTGATCATGCTGAGACTGAATTGCGTTGAGAGGCGACATTCTCTTCACAATGAACAGATTTTGGATTAATGTCAGCCTTTGAGAGATAGCACATCTAAATGTCAGAGCCAAATTACCTGTTGCTAACAGATGTGTACTTTACACAACTGTCCGAAGTGCGCAGATGTTTGTTGATGACTTTGCTGTAATAAAGAATATAAATATTTATTTTTTTTAATTTAAAAAAAAAAAAAAATTCAGATCAAGTTGTTGCCATGCAGTTGCTAGCATTAGTTTTTTTTAGCATTAGTGGTTATGGGTATTTCCTAGATGGCTGCTTGCTAACCTAAGTCAAAAGCATCCAGACACACAATTATTTGAATATTTTTAACACATACTTTATGACCCAATCCTTTAATGCAAGTCTATGAGATTTTTCGTTCAATCGTCCATCATGCGAAAATCGTCTGAATGTCTAGAAAAACATAAGCAGTAGTAATAGTGATGCTTGCCTTTGCAAACACCACTAATGATATTTTTTGCTTAAAGGAGGAAGACGTGAAGGATGTTGTTCATGGTGAGACCTGCAGGTCAGACCTTTCGGTGTGTGCAGGTTGTTAGCGATATGGCTGTTTGTAGTCGCCAGTGTATTTTCTTTCCTGTGCGCTACATCCCAGCAGACTCCAAACACCTAAAAAAAAATGTTGTGAAGGCCAGTGGCAAAGCTGGAGTCCAGTAATGAACAATTACCCACATCCACTCCACAGCTTCATCGCACCTTTAGCCCACAGCAAAACAGGACACACATCACACATAATGATAGAAAGGAAGTTTCCCCTACAGCAGAGAAACACTATCTGCTGCAGTCATCCATCCATACATCACCTAATTGTCTATCCATCTATATGTCTATTCGTCTCTATGTATGTCTGTCTATCTATATATCTATTTGAACAAGAAAAAAGCTGTATTGAACATCCATGAAACAAATCTAGGCTACATTATTTTATCAGGGTTTATTGCTCTCTGTGCAGTTTTTTCAATCCTTTACGATTTTACTTGTCAGATTGTGTTATATGACCCCAGTGAGATCTTGGGTAAAAGCCAAGGCAGACATCAACAATCTTTTATGTCAGACAGTAGGATATACATCTTCACACAGACTTTGGTCATGATTGACTGATTCTGCGTTTTATCATCAATCGTGTCACATTCTGACATTCTCATTGACATGCAAAATTGAAATGGTACCGCAAAAACACAAGAAAGCCTTTGCATTAATGTGGAAAAGACTGGAGTCTGTCATGGCTGATGAAAGGGAATTTATGCTCATTCTTCAGAGTGAACTCAAAGTAATTACAATCATAACATAAATGGAATGAGATATTAACAAATTGTTAGTTGCATATCATATAGACAAGCTTATATGGACATTTTTAAATTAATGTCTCTCACATAGACACCAACATCTTTAATTGCTGTTTTCCTATTGATTTTTCATTAGACGGCCATCCAATAGGCATTTACAATGCAGGACTGAAACCCAAAATTTCTTTTACAATACCAGAATTTATCTCACACAGCAAAATTGTGGCAAAAACCATACAGAGTGCACTAACTTAAGTTTAAAAAAGGTTAATTTCTCCATCAAACAGGGCCTGATTGCTCTAGAAATCAAAATTCCCATCAGTAATGTAACTCAGAAACTTTGGAAAACAGACATCTCCATCAAGATGACACGACGAGTAAATAATGGGCGCTAATCTTCCCCAGCCGCCCTCTGCCCTCCCACACTCTCATTCTCTTTTTCATCAAGTCCCCACTCATTCTCTCGCTCTGTCTATTTTTACGAGGTGCAACCATTCTCAGTTTTACAGTAATGGTGGGGCTCATTATCCCTCCATTTCATAATCCCTGCATGTGTGACTCTCTCGTTTTGGATGTGTGACTCTCTTGACGAGGTGCCTTTTAAAGGCATGCCACCCTTACCAACGCCTCTGGAAATAAGATGTTTTGGTCATTAACTTTTATCCCTTGACTGGGTGAGCCATTTACAAGAGAGTGCCAGAACCTCACAATCAAGATGCAGAAATGGTGACAAGGATATATAATAAAATATATAAGTGAATGAAGACGTGGATAGTGATATTATTAGACAATTATTTTCAGCCAAAGAATTTAAGTGAGTATGTATGCGTGTGTTTGTGCTGCAGTCAGAAAAAAAAAAAAAAAAATGTTGACCGGCCTTGTCTTCTTTCTAATTAAGTGTTTCCTTTGAGACAAACCAGAACTGTGTCATGTGCGACAAAACATTTCATAAAACAATATTCACTGCATTAAGCTGGCAAATAGGACAGAGAAATAAAGGGATAAAAATAAATAGAACTGCAATGTGACTATTTTAGGTCCTGCAGTCCTTGTCTTTATGGGTTAGAAGGGATTACTTTCACAATTGATGGTTGAGTAATGGTGGCCATTAAAAATGTTAAACTGAAAGCCACAGCAGGGTACTTACCAGTTACATATTATGCCTGGTGCATTGTGGGTAACTTGGCCTTCCTTTGGGATTTGGGCGAGAAATCATTGCATCAAGGCATTATGTGCGGCTGTGAACCCTGTAATTTGGAGCCTCTGATTGTATGTGCAAGTGGGTGTGTAGTTGTGTGTATATACAAGATTTTTAAAAGCTAAGCATTTCTTAAACTGTTTGATAGACATGAATTTTAAAAAATCATATTTATAATTTTAATAAATTATTAGTGCTGTCAATTAAAAAATTAACGAATTATCACACATTTTTCTGTAACTAATCGTGATTAAACACATTGGAGTTTTTAAAATTAGCCAAATTATGACGGGAAAAAACCATATGCTGCATTAATTGCATTAAAAAAAATGTAACACGTTAAACTGAAAAAATTAATTAAATTAATTTTGACAGCCCTAATCATTCTAATCTGCTATAGTTTATGAGCCAAAAGTGCATGTAGTGGATGTGACGTGCAGGGTGAGCTCCAGTGCGCACTCCGTCTTCAGATGACCGTACAGACAGTATTTTGGACCACTGCCGGGATAATTACTGAATGCATTTGGGTTGAAATTGATTCATTGATGGTCGATAAGCTTAATTGATTAAATTATTAACATTCCCAGTCATTTCCAATGCAAGCGCTGTAAACCATTAGTGGAGGTCAATTACAATTTTGATTATTTCACAATCTGTTTTATAGATTAGAAAGAATACGTCAGCCAAATACATTGCAAAGGCGGGGCAGTTATTATACGTGGAGCCCCATAAGGGACATTACACTGTGATCCGTCATACAATGAACGAAACAGCTATAGCATGCTACACTTCAAAATGTCTTCAAAAATGTAAATAAATACAATAAATAAATCTATTCAAAATCCAGCCATTAACATCTTTTTCTTGACTAGCAAAAGCGGCAATATTTTTACATAAAATTTAATAAAAATGCAGAACAACCTTTTTATTTCTAATATTCTAAATTGACTCTTGCTGATTTAAACATGCATTGTAATGAGATCATGTCACAAACTTAGGCAGGCCATGTGATAATGTATCGTAGCACACTTACCGTAGAATAATGTTTCACTTGCTAAAAAAAGATAGTATACAGTATGCAGTATACTATAGTAAGCTTGTATATTATTCCGTACATAGTCTTAAGCATGGAGAATGTTTTGATTAAATTTTTTGATTGATTTGACAATTAAGCCGCTATTAATCCAACAATCAGCAGCATCAGGAAGAGCTAATTTCTCTTGCTCTACGGCATGTTCATACCTGCTAAAACTATTAATCTTTCTTCCTAGTTATGATAAGTAATACAGTTACCTAGCAACATAATACGGTCTCAAATTCAATTCCAACTTTTACAACATGACAACAATACACGTTACAAAAGCAAAAACAGACTGTGAATCCATAGATTAACTGAACGTTTGAACAGCAGTATTTCTGTATTGAGGGTTATTATTATTATTTTAATAGTCAATTTCTTTGGTTTTCAACAACACTTTTGGCATAATGTTGATTACCACAGTGCCTAATCATAACCTTAAATACATGAATAAATAGGCATGCATGTATATTTATCAATAAAATAATATTAAAGGACACTACATTTTTATATATTACATATATTATAGAATTACATGTCAAGCATCTGCTTGAAGTTATAATCCCTGATATGTAAACATAGCTGTCACACTGTCACTGATTAATGAGTATTGTTCCTCCTCTCACCACTGCTATTGTTCCAGGAAGAGTCTTTTAAAACCCAGAGCTGTTTTGAGGGTGGTAAAACATGCTCCAAATGTCTCAGCTGTAAAACATGTTTCCACCCACTGTGGCAAATGAGAAATGACTGCTGTGGCACTCCCATGGATTCAAATAAAAATGCAATGGGTCACTTCTCACCCTTTCCAAATGAGTCTCTGAAGAAACCAGTTTCTCTGGGAAGCTTCCATGAAAAAGAAATCAATGACGATCATTCATTTGTGCATGTTGCCAAACACGCATCACATGACATGCACACTGGATATATCAACCTGCTTTAACCGGTGTGTTTGCCACCACACACATGCCCGCACATACATTTAGGGACATATCAGCATTCCCTCAAACCCATCAAAGCAATTCCTTCCAGCCTCAGGATAAAGCCCTGGTGGTTCTGTCTTGATCCCTTTGAACTCAATTTAAAAGTAAATATGCTGTTCTCCTGCTACGTGTCAAAGCACCAGACGCTCCGTAACGGTACTCTCACATACTTAGCAGTACACCTCAGCAGTTTCTCCATACAGTGTGTGTGTAATCAGGCGAAAGAAAAAAAAAGAGTGAGAGAGAGAAAGAGAAAGGAGAAGGGACAGCACCTCAGGACAATTTTCTGTTTCTCTTTGTGAGCTTTAAGTTAAGAGCGCTGACTCTTTGCTCATGGCGGTTCAACCTCCAGCTCTGATGACCTGGTTCTTTATTCTGCCTCTGTCTGAATTAGATATTACAATAGCTAAGAAACATTGGGGAATTGCAAAAAATTCAACAAGAATCAACTAAAAAAAATAAATAAAAAAAAACTATCTGTGAAATGTCTGTGAATCCTGACTTAAATGTTGGTCTTTTCTTTATCCAAAGCTGTTGTTTGGCTCCAGAAGACCCGGGATATTCAGCCCAAGTCATGGACTTTCATTTTATAGTGTATTTTGTCCTTTTCAGTGCTTAACAGCCAGATTCCAAAAATAACAACATACTGGTATAGACAAAAAGGAGGAAAAATCATGACATAAATTCAAATGTGGTTAAAGGACTAATTCGCCCCAAAATTAAAATTAAGATAATTTAATACACAGACACATATGCACACTTCAGTGCTGATCTATCTAAAGTGGGTTATATTGGATTTATATCAAATTGACACCAGCATGTGCTTTGCCAAAATGTTAAACAGCACCCATAGTTTTCTATAATGACTTTGGCATGAAGTTAGTTAGTACATGTTAGTCTAACCTTCCCACTGATCCCGTATCTGTGCCATCCTAAACACAGCAGCACTGACATCAGGAGGATTTGTGTCCTAGTGTTTCTGTGGTAACTGTATGTCTGCATACACAGAAACCACCACTAAACTATATTTCTGCTGATATTTTGTCTACCATATGCAGCCAATGTCTAGATGAATATCACTTGAAACTTTAATTATGCTCAGGCACAGATGTTCTTTGTCGGCTTAACACAAAGTTTTATCCTGAACTATAATAAAAGATCCCTTGGCTAGGATCGGCCAATATACGTAAATATTGTTGTCTTTTGGAAACTAAGTGACCAGTTTTGATTTAAAATAAATGTGATATTGCATTTTGTAATGGTAACCAAATATTGTTGCAGTTCAATATTTTACAATATTTACAGACTAGATAGATGGCAAGGCAAGGCAGAACAGTGAACTGTGATTAAACTCTGCTCAATGCTCAAAAAGCACAAATAACAAGCTAAATGTGTTTTCTTCATTTCATATTGAGTTCCAAATGAAACAAAGAATTGATTCAAGCTATTTCCTTTCAAGAAGTTTATTCACACACACAATCACACACAGATACAAACAGATGGTTTGATTGAGTCCAGTTTCGAATCTGTTTGTGCAATTACTTTTTTGATTTTCCTACAAAACATCAGTTGAAAACACAGTACTGTGTTTGTTTTGTTTTGTTTTTTTTCTACCTGGTCCAAATGCTTTTTCCTTTTTTTTTTTTTTTCCTCGATATAATTGTGTTTTTTTTTCCCCTCCAGAAGCATTCAGGTTAAGCTTTAGATGAAGCTTAATTAGTCTCTGGTTCAGCCATTATGCTCTCGGCGGTCTCGTCAGGCCACACAGTGATGTTGTGCTGGCATGGGGTCAATAAGAATCGGATTGCTTTCGACCAGTTGAGTCAGAGGGAAGCTGGAGTGATGCCACTGATGGGTTTCTAATGTCCTTTTGGACATTTTGCATAATACTTTGCCAACTTTGTGATTTGTGTAAACACAATACAATCTTTCACAAAGAGAAAGGTCTTAAAGGGGGATAGTTCATCCCAAACAAACCAAAATTTAATTTACTATTTAGCAGATTTTTGCTAAATTTCAACCTTACAGAAAGTCACCTGTAGGAGAAAACAAAAACAAACAAAAAAACTACAAGAACCGCAAATCCATTGCCACAGTTTTGCAACTCGTCCCCTCAGTTTATAAACCATACTCACGTATTCTTAAATTATTTATCAAATTGCACTCATGGATTAATAAACCATATACCCACAAATTTCCAATTCATGCCCATGCTTTCACAATCCGTTCCCACAGTTTTGCAAACTTGTACTTATGGATTTGTGGCCCGTCCCTGCTCTCACATACTTTCATGAGCGCCAAGGTCAGGATTTAGCTAAATAATAAATTAAATTTCTGGTGTTTTGTTGTTGTTTTTCCCGTATGCCTTCAGAACCCTTGAAATATACATCACAATCACGGGAATATGTTGGTGATACTTTAGTGTCTTTTTTTAAAGCCTGAAGTTGGTCACTGTTCATGGCCATTTATAGATGAGCGTGAGCAGGTGTTCTGAAATATTCGGTGTCTGAGATTTTTGGTGACACTGGGAGAAGTTTATATGGATATTCATGAGTTTCCTGTTTTGTGTTAAAGCGCCACTGAAAATATTAGCGCACGTTCCTCGGATCACAGAAACTGTTTTCGGTAACGTGCCGGTGTATAGATAAATTAACTATGGATTTTTTTTTTTTTTTTTTTCATTCAAAGGAATGAATGAATACTGAATTTACTTAAGCTGGACAATGACACCATTTTCTTCTAGAGCTTTTATTACAGTAAAAATATTTAATTATTTAGCAGTTATCACTGTAAAGCTACTTTGACACAATCTGCATTGTAAAAAGCACTAAATAAATAAAGGTGACTTGACTTGGTGGCATAATAAAGTTTCATTTGTGATTCTGTACCATATTCCTTATTGCTTGTTCAGTTGGTAAATAACTTGAGATGTTAGTAACTTGATTCACAGAGCAAAACAATTATTTTCACACATTAAGTAGTCTATCTAAAATTAATATTCCATATATTAGTTTGCACATTTCCTGTAAACCTAGTTATTAGTGTAAAATAGTTATTCTGGATACAGTAAAGAGAGCAGATGTATTTCTGCTACAGTTTTATTTACAAACATGGAAAACAAATGATTGCAAAAAAAAAAAAGGATTTAAATAAATAAACATGCATAATTTACTAAGGGCCTTTACATCCAGGACAAATAAAAACTGCCCCAGACTTGGCAAGCATCACATTCGATCTAAACAAAGTAAGATTTACACACACGAATGAACATAGTCTTGCAAGTTTAATTATACACAGTAAACGCACCCAAGTGTCTACTTGTTCTGGTGTGTGGGGATTTTGTTCTCCACAAGCCAAGCACAGGTCATCAAGAGGTTCTGTGGAAAATAATCAAGGTGATGTACATTATATTTATCATCACATGCATAACCCATCATCCCCTATTAATATAATAAAATATCTGATTCATTTAGAAGACATAGACCTATGTCTTCACGTATGCATGTGATATTCGCCTCTGTGCAGGATAAGGTCAAATCTCCTCCTAGAAGATGTGCTTCTGCAAACTAGGAAATTTGGTTGGAAGTTGAACAAGTATAATTAAAATATACATAAACATTTGTTACAGCTGTATACCTTGCAAACAAACACCCCACTTGAACTGCCATCTGGCTGTAGGCTGTGTGGTAATGTCACGCACTTCCATGTGGCACCCTGGAAGCCCTTTATGTCCATGAAACTCCTTTTATTAAAGGAAGAAATGGCTATAAAACTTATACCTGGTTAGGAGTTCATATAAATGATCCTCATTTCTTGAGGATATATCATCTGGAAACACATTGAATAAGTTGTTCAGTCTTGAAGAAAAAAAAAAAAAACTTCAAACATAATTTACATAGAATGGTAGACATTAATGTGTGAAACAAACCAGTAGTGTCCAGTGGTTACTCTCATTCACAGAACCCAGTAGCAAATCATGGGCCCGTGGATCCATCTATGGGTATGAAATTACAGAGCATTACAATTAAACATCAACATTTATGATAATCATAAAAATAAACAAGCTGTTTACCTTTTTCATTACAGTGGCCTTGCCTTTCCACAGATCTGTCATTTGGAATGAGTCGATTACTAATGCCTTTCCTGCATACCTCCTTGCTATGCAAGTGAGGTATGCATTGATAACCTGAACAGAAAAGTGTCTCAAATATTTTTTCACAGTTTGACACTTGAACATATGTTTAAAAAGCATTATGATAATGAATTAATCATTAGGAATTTTGTGAAGACAAAGCTCACCTCACTCTCAAGCTTCGCCCCTGGTCGGAGGCGCTCAAGATCCCAGGTGAATATTTTATATGGCCCTACCTTTCTCCACAGTCTTCCTCCTATTTTTCTTGCCCAGATGTCTTGTAATACTAAAAATGAATTCAAATAAAATTACTACACAGAACATTGTTGTATTTACAAACATTTTAAAAGGTGGATATATACAATCAGCTTGAGGAGCAGGATGACAGGCCACAGGCAGTCGGGCTGCAGAGGGGGGCACAGGCTGTCAGGCTACAGAGGAGGGCACAGGCTGTCGGGCTGCAGAGGGGGGCACAGGCAGTCGGGCTGCAGAGGGGGGCACAGGCTGCCAGGCTGCAGAGGAGGCCACAGGCTGTCGGGCTGCAGTGGAGGACAGGGGAAGTTTTGCAGAGAAATGTTTTGCAGAACTGGCAGGGTGACAGGACAGATGAATATGAGAGGTGGGGGCTGGGTTGTTGCTAGGGTGGTATGAGGGACTGAAAGCACAGTGGCATGGAAGGATGTGGTTGTGGTGGCTGAGGTGACCTTGGGAACTTTTGGTGGAAGTTCTTCTAAAAAGTGAAGCAGGTGATCAAGGTTTACCCTGGGAAATATTTTGCCGTTGTCATCCACAAGGTCTATGCTCTTGCCATCAACTTTAGTTACTGTGTATGGGCCAAGATAATCAGGGTCTAGTTTGCCCCCCCTTTTTTCCTGCTGACTTCTTTTGTTTTGCCTCAGCACTCAGCAGGTTTGTCCCCAACCTGCATGACAACAGCCTTTCCTTCTTCAAGTTTCCTCTTTTTTATTTTTCTTTGCACCTGTGACATATTTTCTTGAACAATTTGGTACAACCTGTCTTGCCATTTAATGCATTCAGAAATGCACTCGTCTGCAACCATGTCCTCTACACTTAAATAAAGAGGCAAATTGTGCATACACAAGTTGAACAAGAAATAACAGAAATCTTGACAGATCAAAAGTTTAACTGTGAAATTGTGCTACCTCATAGCTGTCGGGTACCTCACATGGGTACCTAGCCTCAGGACCAAATAGCAGATAATAGGGGGAAAACTGAGTTGTAATCTGTTTTTTAGTACACAGACCAAACATTGTGGCCTCCAAATAATCAGCCCATGAACTTGGCCTGTCTTCCACCAATTTGCTCAAAGATCTGTAATAGAAGTTAACAAAATGAATAAGGTTCAATTGGTATTTATTATACAAGTGGACTCAGTTTAAAATGATGGACTATTTATTACCTCTGAATTGTGCCATTGAGTTTCTCCACCAGTCCATTTGTCTGTGGATGGTATGGGGCACACAGACTCCTCTTAATGCCAATTATTTGGCACACACCAAGACTGATCTGTGTATAAAGATCAACACAAATCTCATGTTTAGTTGAGCAGGAACAAACTGGTTATAGTATTTTCTTATTTAGAAGATCAATGTTAGCAAAACATCTTTACAATATAAATAATAAAAATTTAAAACACTAACCTTATTTACAAATTCAGTGCCTTGATCTGTTAACAGCCTTTTAGGTGCACCAAATTGGTAGAATAGTTTTATAATGCAGTTTGTGCCTCCTCTGCCCTTTTTGTTTTCAGTGGGAAAGCCTCACACCACTTTGTAAAGTAGTCTACCATTACACAGATGTATTGGTAGCCTTCTTTCATTGGTGTGAGCTTTCCCACTAAATCCATGCCCACAATATCCCACGGCTGTGTCACCTGATAAATATTCATGTTCAATAGATTCAATTCAATAGATTAAAATTGCTATTATAAATAAATAAAAAAAATCCTTGTGTTCTTCATACAAACGTGACTTACCACAATTGGGGTATATTTATTTTGATTCTTCAGAGAATGTTGTTTCCTCTGACAAGCAGCACAGTGTTTGACCTAAAATATATTGCCAAAAAAACAGTTTTGATCAGTAACAATGTACAGGTGCTGGTCATGTCATTAGAATATCATGAAAAAGTATATCAGGTATCTTCAATATTGAACCTTTCCACAATATTCTAATTTTCTGAGATACTGAATTTGGGATTTTCCTTAGTTGTCAGTTATAATCATCAAAATTAAAAGAAATAAACATTTGAAATATATCAGTCTGTGAGTAATGAATGAATATAATATACAAGTTTCACTTTTTGAATGGAATTAGTGAAATAAATTTTCGCCATTTTCAGTGGCGCTTCAACACACAACAGGAAACTCATGAATATCCATATAAGCTCCACCCAGTGTCACCGAAAATCTCAGACACCGAATATTTCAGAACACGGGACATTTATGTATTTTTAAATATGTTAAAGGTGTTACTGTTAGAACAAATCTAGGGTGAGTAAATACTGTAATGACTGAATTTTCATTTTTAAGGGAACAATCCCTTTAAGTCTGAACTGACTTTTGTCAAAACAAAAAAGGTCTGTGGATAGATATGTCATGTATTTCATGTACAGTAAATCATGTTACTTAGATTGGTCAGAATTGAAGGCTGTGTAGCCTGCTCTCTTTTTACAATGTACACAAGAATGCAACTTGCTTTATAAGAAATTTTACACATTATACTTAAACTCAACATCACTGACAAGACAGAAATCTGGCACATAAAAGTACTAATACTAGTTGTTTAGATGCATGTATGAGCTGAATGGCTTGTTTGATAAAACGTATTTATTACTTACTGTACTATACATCTGTAACAGACTGCATTTCCCATCATCCTCCCTGCGGCACCTTACCACGCACACCTAGAACTCATCTAGCCCTCATTAACAGCACTATATAAAGCACACACACTCCCTCAGTACCTCATCTGATGCTACAGACTACTTAGCTTAATGTTCCTTGCTAGCTGCTATTACCTCATCCAAGCTGATCTCCAGTCATCCAATTTATCTTCCAGTCATTATGTCATCTTTCAGTCATCCCTTGTCTCATCCCTTGTCTCAGGTCCATCTCATCTGCTAACAATCTCAAGTATCATCACTTACCTGTTTATGCATTGCGTTCATGTCATATTTGCAAAAAAAAAACCTCCTTAAATTTTACCTCAGTTCTGGGGCCTATACCATGATGGTAGCTGAACTCAAAATTACAGGATTAGTTTCAAGATGACAAAACCAAACCAGACTTGGACATGTAGTCACTTTTAAAGCTTTATCTAACGATTCCAAATCTTATTCACATTACATTATCTGTATATGTTTATAGTTATTTATAAAACGGTTAGTTCCTATCCTTAATTCTTATTGGTCAATAGCTATGTTTTATTCACGATAAAACCGCTTCACCCAACAGTTCTGTGTATCACTACACAACACCCTTAGCAACCACTCTTAGCAACGTAAACTGTTTGTTCTCAGTGGATATTGTTCATTGAAGCTTACTGTATTACGTAGAAGAGTGTTGTGAGAAAGAGATCAAGTAAGCAAGTTTATTACCTGCATTCAGATTTAGCATTTTCCTTTAGGTCAGTCCTATGTTCATAATAAAGAAATCTGTTTAAATGTCCGATGTATTATCTTGTCCTTTTAACAGTTAAGGGGTTTTCCTGTGACTGACAACGCAAGTCAAAGCATTTGTTAGTTGCATCTTGTTCTGTGTTCACAACAATTCAGTTTTTTCAATGTAAAAATCTTCACTCCTGTCTGACACACTCATAAAGACAGTCTTTGCCACCATCTAATGGCGTAATAATGTAACTTCTGTTTCTGTTCACGGTCAGGGACTATTTTTTTCCGGCGGAAGGAAGGCTTTTAGTGAAAGTTTACTTCATGAAAGTTGCATTGATACATATTTTTGGCTTTAATATTTGTTTTGTATGGTAACCATTTTATAAAAGCAGTAAGGTACTCAAGGCTAGTGCAGCACAGCCTCTCGTACCTTATTGCTTACTTAAACTATAGTAGTCAATATTGAAAGTGGATCAAAAAAATTCAAAGTTGTCCTAAGACAAGAACAGGTATTGCATTTTGGTTTTGAGAGGTTTGAAAGGAAAAAACTTTGAAAGGTTTTGATCCACTTGATCCACTTGAACTGTAAATGCTTGATGATAATTGTTAAAATAAAACCGCTCATGTGTAATGGATTAAGGGTATAATTATCATAAGTCATTTAAAATAATTATAATAAATAATCATCTCTATAGCTAGACATGTATTTAAAAATCTTTTACTATGTAGTGACCTTTAATTTGGAACAAGAGAAACTTGGGGACCAATTTTATTGTGTTAGATGTGTGTCACTTTGCTTACAGCTGATTGGTCCAATTTTGGTTTGAGATCTCTTACCCAGAACATAACCTGCCCTGGAGTTAGCCGTGGAGCGCAAGTTACCTTGGTAATAAATACCGTAAAAAGCCAAACTGAAATATACCTGGGTAGCCACCTAAACCGGCTTAATGATACAGGCCCCTGGTCATTGCATCCAGGCCTGAATGTTAAATTAAGCTGACTGAATCTCCAGGAGCAGGACTGACCCCCTCAAGGAAGTATAGGATCAATGATTGAAAACATACACATAGACATTTACTTAGCTATCTAAACATGGACATTGCATAGACTTCTACCGCTTTATGCGGACAATTGGTCCCCATAACGTATAGGGTTTACCAGAACCACACACACTGATTGTGATGTATCTCTGCTAGCAAAAGTTTTGTTAAATCTCAGACCCATAGCATAAGGCAAAAATTATCTCCAATTTTCATCAGGACCAAAATGTATAGCACATAAAATTTGCATTCAGCACTACATCTGTTCCGGATGGCAAAAATTACTGGTTAAGCAGTTGATTTTGCATGGATTTGAAATCATTACTGAAACTGTGCCATTAGAGGGCTGGCATTTCATTCGACTGGTACACCAAATCTCACTAAATATGGTAATAATTTAGCTAGCAGTTGGAAGCAGTTTATTGATTTAGGTGTTGATGTAGAGGTGTTTCTGCCGTCCATTTGTGTACTTATGAATATTCCTGTTTGTTTAATTAGTGTAACTGGGCAACAAGGGAGAGAGTTAGAGCCAAATTCGAGAGAGGCTAAAGCCTATGTTTTATTGGATTTAATTTACTTTATGTTTTTTGCCAATCGTATATTTAAGGCAGAAAGGCTGAGAGAGTGCAAACAAATTTCATTGCCAAAAGCACCACATATACAACAAACCCCCATTTTATACTGATTTGGCCTCTCATAAATGTGCTGCCAATTAAAAATTAATACCAAAGTCTATAAACAGACCGTGTTTAAGTTCTGTCTGTTTTCAAAATGTATAATTTGTGCATTTATTGGAACTAGACTTGTATTTCCTGAAGGAATTATCTGTACTTGCAGGGCAGCAGCAAATAGTGTTAAAGTGTTGAGTAAATTTAGGTTTTAGGCTTTAGTTCTGTGTGAATTAAATGCTATCACAGCCTCCACAAACTGCCGTACTCATTATACTAAGCACGTCTTATTTTCTGTCAGCTGTGAGTGAGAACAAACATGTCATGTGACACTGTCAGTACTGGTTGCTAAAGAAGAACTTAAAGACAAATTACAATTCAGTATGCCAATATTGTAATTATGTAATGTCAGTGTACAATATACATATATTGTAATGTCGGTGACCAATAAAGGCGAACATTATCGATGTATAAGTTCTAGACTATAAAGCCAGACACAAAAACAAACAAAACTTTGAATTGAGTCTCTACATCAAACAGTTTAAGCTGAATCATTGCTGAAAATTGTGGAGAAGATGAATCTCAATAGAATACTGCTTTTTAAATTAACAGATGTAAACTGCAGACAGAAGCTGTCATTAGATAAAGGTATGAATATTCATGGTGCACATCTGTAATAGACTATGCAGGTTCTGCCAACAGCTGAAGTCACACATATAACTGAATCAATTTCTCACCAAGCCCAGCCTGTAACACACTTGCAGGGATTCAGACAAAGGCAGAAGATTATATTACAGTACAACAAAGTTTAATATCCAAGACAAGCAACAGCAAACACACATAACATCAACAATACTAGACAATGAACTGAAACCAGGCAGGAACTTAAATACACAGGTAAATGAGGAGATTAACAGTGACACAGCTGAAGGTGATGGCAAACCATATCAGTAACCATGACAACTCATAAATGGCGGGAAACTAGACAAAGGAAACACATGTGACTGAAAGTGACAAATTAAAAGTCCATGAAAATGAAACTAACTAAACAGAACCATGACACAGCCAAACTGACTTTCACCATGACTAGCTCAAAGGTCAGCAGCAGATATCATCCATCTTTTACAAGCAGGCTGGACCATTAGGCTACGGTGTGTGTGTGTGTGTGTACATAAATTCGATCTGAGCATAATCAAAAAAAAAAAAAAAAACTGTATAGTTCAGACAGTATATTTTTTAGCTATATCATCTATAGACACTGATTCTGTTGTTTTTTATAAGACAGGTTAATTAGAGCACAGATATATCACTGCATATAGCCATTAAAGTCCCCCTGTAGTCAATAACTGTGTCCCTTAAAACTCATCTTTGATCACCAAAATTACATATTTAAACGTTTTTTCTTTGTGAAAAAAATTCTTAATGCCTTAAAATAACTTGAATGTAACTCTACACCCTTGCCTCATTTAATATTCATGGATCTACGAATATGATAATTAGCCCCGCCTCCACTCAATCACACAAGCTCAGACAAGATCCACTCGGTCAACTTAGTGAGGTAAATGCTGCACAATGGTATCGCTTTTTACAACGTCGGACACATAACGGTAATTAATATGGTTAGCCTTTTGCTTGACTACATTATCAAACAGCTGCTAATAATGTGCTGCTAATGTTACAAAACTGTGTTCACTTTCACAAGTCAGACAGCTGCCTTCTAACAATCAGCATTCTTAGAAACGCTTTGGACAACTCAGAACATCAGTGGAGAAAAAGCATATAGTTCATAATAACATCGTAATATGCATCATACACCCGCCATATTGCTAAATCTACCTGATTTTTCATATCACCAGAAAAATATACTGGGATAACCTCCTTTTGAGACTCCCTTGCGCGGTTAGTTAATGATATGCTAAAGTCCGTTGGCATGTTGATGTGATTGGTTACAAGGTAGTTTGTGATGTCAGAAACACAAGCGATTTCAAATTGCAGGTTTGAGACTGTCTTTGGTTTACTGCAGTTTTAAAAAGACTGCTGTTGACCTATGAATATGCACATGGTTTGTCTTAAAGAATGTTAAAAACACCAGACAGACATGAACAACATTAAAAACTTGACTTTAAATTCAGATGATGGTAACCATAGCGACATTAAGCTGCTTGACAAATTAAAGGGATAGTTCACCCTAAAATAAAAATGAATTCATAAGTTATTCACCTTGGTGTTGTTCTAATGCTATATGCCCTTCTTTCTTTTATGGATCACAAAAGGAGAATTTTTAAAAAATGTCCTGCTCACGCTCGTCCATATAGTGAATAGCAATCAGAATCAAGCTTTTTAAAAAAGATTAACTCCTGACCTTGGCCGTTGGTCTTCTGTGCACGGCTACGCGACATGCTCGTTCGTGTGACTCTGTTAGTGCCGCAGTTCATTCCGTCTCACCCAGAAAAAGCATACAAGTTGTGAGAAATCAAGATTAATAAAAATACGCAACATGAAATACAATGCCTAGAAATCCCAAAAAAGTTAAATATCTCTTGACCAGAACTCTTGTTTGTCTGATGACAGTCAGAATGACAGTTGACTGATGTAAATGCGATAACTTTTTGTTATGATGAACACAATGGATATATTCACCTCAGAGAAGAAGGTATATGAGTTGTATTGTTGTGTTGCGTTTTTGTTAATTGTGACGAGCAGGGCGGGCGAGAGCCGTGAGGGAACGGAGCGAGGCCGGTGATGCAAATGACAACGAGGTCGCACCGGTCTCGTATCTCTCACGGAGGAGCTCCGGAAGCATAAAAGGAGGAGCAACGACAGTAAAGGACGAGAGAGGACCAGGCCTGGATTTATTTTATGGTTTTATTATGTTTGTGTGGCTGGCAGACGTCCGTGAGGGTCTGCCGGCATTTTACTTTCGTTTTGTTGTTTGTTTATTTTGAATATTATTAAAGTTATGTTTAACGTTCGCCGGTTCCCGCCTCCTTCTTCCTGTATCAACTAACCTTACTACATTAATCTTGATTTCTCATAATTTGAGCTTTTCCTGGGCGAGACGGAGTGAACTGCAGCGCTAACAGAGTCACACGAACGAGCACATCGTGTAGCCGTGCGCAGAAGACCAACAGCCAAGGTCACGAGTTAAATTTCATATCGTATATATAGGATCATTCTGTGATACTTTTGCATTTTTTTTTTAAAACTAGCTTGATGCTAGTCACTATTCACTGCCATTATGGACGAGTGCAAGAGAGAAAAATTCTCATTTTATGGTCCATAAAAGAAAGAAGGGCATACAGCATTAGAACAACACCAGGGTGAGTTATGAGTTAATTTTGATTTTAGGGTGAACTATCCCTTTAACAGTGACAATACATTTAAAATTTTATTCTAGCTTTACATATCACCAGCATATTAAGAAGTGACTTTTTAAAAATATAATATTCTGTCTGCCAAAGTCAAATCAATCCTCAAAGGAACAACTTTAGCAAAAGCAGCAAGACATGTGAAAACTAGCCTTCTGTGAAAATACTGTCCTTTAGAGAAATATACTGCTTTAATTAATCTGAAAAAAAAGTGTCACAAAATTATATTGAAGTGTATTATTTTTATTACATTTTTGACAAAATGTCAAACTGCAAGTCAATGTAGCGACCACAGCGGTCAAACAGAGGAAATATTGAAAAATGATGTGTATGTGTGCATGTGATGTACTTTGGCTGAGAAACTCTTGGCACCCTGAACAAACTTCACACATTTCCTCTTGTACAATGTGTGTGTGAGTGAACGATCGCGCTGTTTTAACGTTCAAAGAACAACAAACAAGAGGAAATGTTTTACTACACCTCTGTATAACCATGCTGACATGAAAAACACTGCTGCCCATCCGTTCAGTGTGTGTATGTGTGAAAGTCAGTGCAGTCCTGAAAGGATGGTTTTAACGGTTCTCTAAAAGAATTATTAAAATGCTTGTTTCACATCAGAAAAAGACCATTTTTGTTTGAAAATTAACAGTAATCATATCTAAACTTTAAGATGTGTTTTAAATGTCTTTCTATCAGAAATATCCTCAAAGTAAAAAGTGAGCTGCTGACCTTAAAGAAATTCAAATCTGTAAATATATTAACAGCACCGTGAGTTGACCTTGCTGGTTAGCCAAATAACGTCATTTGTCTCAAAGCAGCCAAAGGGGAAAGTGTGTGTGAGTGTGTGTTCGCCCAGAGACGCAAGTCACACATATCTCACTCATCTTGTTTATCTAAAAATTTGGGTGTTACCTCAGAAACATAAACCTTGAATTTCCATGTATCACTTTCCTAAGACACACTCCATATCCTTAATTTATGTAATTTTACCTCTCACTTAAATGAAGGAATGACAGAAAGAAAAGCTGTAGATGGTGATTTAGGTGCTTAATGAACTAATTTACCGCATTGTTAGGCACAATAAGAGCAGGTTGTTCCACAATTGCTGCTGTTAATGCAGTTGAGGAAAGGTTTTAGAGGTTACTGGGAAATTAGGCTCTGACAGGCAGAATGATTAGACATGCTAGAGATTACCTGTCTCTCTCTCATTCACTCTTCATCCGTGTGGTGTCAGTGTTCTGGAACATTGTGCTGTTATACTGTTGATGAACCAACACATGTTGACTTTTCCCCCCTCGATCTCATCTGTCCTGTCTAGTTTTACCTATAATTGGAGGAGAAAGAGAGAAAAGAACATTAGTTTTCATACTAGAATTAAGATGGCTTTGCGATGTCACAGATATAAGGGTTCTTCTTGACATTTATCTCTGTTATGCATTATGTAACAGTATGTCATTTATTTATACAACGGCTTAAATGTAAATAAAATATTGTTAAAAGTGAAAAAGTCTTGGAAAGATTGACGTCACAATTTAAATTATTTAAAAATATAATGTATCGTGTAAAGTATATGTTTCGGTAGAACATAACGTAGGAGTGAATTCAGGTTAATTGGGACACTTTTTCCATCGAGATGACTGCAACTAACCTGAATTCAGTCCTAGCAGATCCTAGTGCATGAAACATACCATAACTGTATTATTTATGCATAAATACTATTATTAAATAAATTATATAAAAAATAGCCAATGAGAAAATGCATTATTGCAGTTCCACTGTGGTAAATAGATGCAATGTAACATGTTTTCCCTCAATTTTCTAAGACTATGTTAGACAAAGTTGATGTGTGAAGAAAAAAAAAAATCAACTTTGTAAAAGAAAAACATACAGAAAAGTGTTTTATAACACAAAATATGAAGAGCACAGTCTTGAAAGAATATAAAATAATTTGGCTTAAAAACAGCATACTGCTTTCTTCAAAATTGCATTCTTTTTTTAATTCAAACAAATGCAATTTCTTGTATTTTTTATTCTTAGACAATTAAGGGAAATTATGTCTGCAGTGGTGGTAGGAGATCTTATTTATTTATGGTAGATGCCAGATTTAATTTAACACAAATGAAAATAAGGCTCTGTTTGTGGTGTTGATAATTCAGCTGATTAAACACTGACATACATCTTCGGAAAAAAAACAAAACAGAAAACATTATAGACAAAAAAAAAAAATGGTTGTAAAAAATTAGACCTAAGAAATAGGTGCAACTTTTTGAACAGACTGTACAGTACTCCATCCCTCCCTATATACTGTATCACTGAATTTCCATGTTGATCCAGTCTGGTTAGTCTGAGTGGTTTGGTGGTAGTCTACATGGTGTAAGAACATAGCCATGCTGTTAACTATAGCAAAACCTGGCTGGTGAAGCTGGTCAACAACAGTGCATTAGAAAAAAGCACTAAATATATTGTCAGTCATATAGCGGTGTTTTGTGGAGAGAGAGAAATACTGCCTGTCAATTGCATGACGCAAGTGTAATAAGTGCTCTGAATGGTCATGTGCTTCATTTACTCTTCTTGATGGCCAATAACATCAGCAACAAATATTTAGCAGCTCCAAACTGTGTCCTCTGTAACATCAGCAATTTCTGGACAAGGACACGCAGCACAACAACACACAGCTGTACACACACACATACACACTTACATACATGAACACTAGAAGGCTGATACTGTAGATTCCAGACATTCACTCTGTTCATGCTGTTTTCTCATTAAAGCCATGTTTTTACTACTCTCATAAAGCATCTTAGAGGTGACCTTGGGATAGACCGTTAAGAAATGATGTAATATTAGTTCCAATAAAAGGTGTGGAGAATACATTCATAAAGACTCCCAACACATATTAATAGTAAAATGTGCCATTAAAACAACGGGCAGATTTTTACAAAGTGTGCTTTGTCCTCTGAGGGCTACGGCAATCTATTAAAGAACAAATGTTCACATGTTAAAGCAGACAGACATGACCTTGACAAATGGAAAGAGAGAGAGTGTGGATTTTAACACCACACTATACGCAGATGCAAGAGTCCTTTGATAAATACATAAAGACATTCGTAAGCAATGAGTTTGATATCAAGCCATATTGTTAAATGCAAGGTAATATATACTGCAGAATGTCATTTTGCTCTTTTCAATACAACAGATGGTGAAAAATGCGACAATGAAGCTATAAAATACTATAAATACTATAATACTATAAAATAATCCAGACTGGTATAAAGTAACTGACTGAACTGAAATTGAACTGAATAGACAGAATGGGTGTGATGGTGCAGTAATGTATGGGTTTTGCACAAGCAGGACTGAAGTTCAAATGAAGTGAAGTGAGATGAGAGAAATACAGCAGCGAGTGCTGCACAGGAAATGCATTTCATTCTGTTCTCATCTTCCACAGACTGATAGCTCAAAATTTTGAACATCAAATCAGCATATTAGAATGATTTCTGAAAGATCATGTGACACATCAAAGATACATCCATGTTTGATGAATCCTGAATGAATGTTTCATTGTTATCTCTACTGTCATTAGTCCCCTCGTTATTCAATTATTTTCTCTTCTGGATTGTTGTGCAAAACTTTTGAAAATTTTATGAGCTATTAGCCTACTCATTGTAGTATAAAACGTATTGCAGGATTGTTTTGTTTGGTATGGCACTAAAAAAATGAACCAGAATGTTCAACAGAAAAATTAATTCTCAAAACATTCAGCTGAAATGACATGACAAAGAAACGTAGTGCTTCAATATGTAATAGGATATTAAATTACATTAAACAAAAGGTCATAAGCCAAAAAAATAACTTGTATCAAAACACAGTTACAAATGCACACACACTGCACTGCACTAGAAAGGAGGAAGGAAAGTATCTGTCAAAACAAGGTGCTCGCCTGATGAATGGGCGACTTAGTTCAGCATTTCTCTTTCTGTAGAGAAAAACCAAAGGATGTTAAGGAACTAAATCTATAGTAAATACAGAGATTTTACAAGCTCAAATTCCCTGTTTCTGTGACTGGTCACTGTGATGTACTTAAGGGCTTCCATTGCTGGGATATTGTCACTCTCTTTCTCGTTCTTTATAGATTTATGAGATGGGTATATTGTTATGTGAGTATTATTCTTCAAGCTGGTCTATGGGCCAGAGCTCAGTTTATCTAACCCCTTCACATTTATCTCCTGTTTCCTTACCGGCCCCAACACGATGGGACGGGCCTTCCTTTCTCTCTCTCTCTCTCTCTCTCTTTCTCTGTGTGTGTGTGTGTGTGTGTGTGTGTGTGTGTGTGGACTCTATTACAGTTCAAACTGAAATCCAACATCTCTATGTTGCTAGTCTACGATGATTGGGCTCCTTTCACTTCATGAGTTGGAATTAAAATCGAATGGACCAATTTAACTGCAATTCAAAGAAATTCTGTAATAACATTCTTGGAAACTATAAAAAGTAATGACAAAGTAATGAAAAAGTAATGACATTCTCTTAAACTGAAACCCAACATCTGTGTGTCTGCTAGTCTAAGATTACTGTCTTTACATGTATACTCACATGTTAATATACACACGCATCCATATGCACACTTTAAGTCGGTGTATAGTGAGTGCTATAGGAGAGCCATTAGGTAAGTTGTCACCCTTATTTCACAGGATCAATTTCTGTAGGCACATACAGTATCTTAAAGTCTTGGCTACAAATCTACTGAATATTTCCACTGAGATTGCCCAGGAAAACAGTGCAATTAACACATGCTGACCTATATGGGGCAAGTTGTCAAGTTGTGCCATGAAACTTTTTAATAGTTTATTTAATGGCTTTCCAGCTGAATTTAAATCGTAAATTTTAAATGATAAAATTAAAACACAAAATAATTACAAGTATTACAAGTTTTCTGAAGAGACACTATCACTTTATACGCTGAACAGATTGATGCTTGATCACATCCCTAGTTCAAGTAGTTGAATTTTTTGAGTAATCAAATTAAAAATGTGTTTATGCAACAAATTATTAAGTTCCTCTAACTCAGTGTATCTTGTTGGTTGAACTTAATTTCACTGTAAGTTGTCATAACTCAAAAAAAAATCATGCAAACTTTTTTTTTTTTTTTTGAGCCAACACATTATTTTTTTAGAATGTGGTAAAAATGAAAAATCCATCTCTCATCACTCTCTCTCTCTCTCTCTCAGAGCCTGTAGGAGTATGTCTTGTAGAAACTTTATCAAGACATATGATTAATGAGCAATCATTAGCGTCAGTGATTTCAGCTTGTATCCTCTCAAAATGCTGCTTCACTCAGGAAATGTGTGTTTTTATGAAGATAACGCATGAAAAGATGATGATATGAAATTAATTACTTAAAACCACAACTGGGATGTGTTCAGTGTAATTAAAAGTGCAAAACATTACATTATTAATGGCAAAATTTTGTTAATTTTGAACATTAAAAGTGGCTTGATGCTGAATTTCTTGAAAGCATATGTGCTGTCCGGTTTGGTCTACAGTCCTTCCTTTCTCAGTTCAGAAGCCCCTTTCTCTTCCTTCAGAAAAATGGTATTTGCTCTGAATTATAATGATCACACAAGAAATCCTTTTAGAACTTGCTCAAATAAATGTCTGATTTGAAAGTGAAATATAGTTTGTATCTGATTTAATCACATTTCCTGGCAAAGTCGTATTATTTTTGTCCCTGTAAGACACATTTCAGATGACAGTTGAATTGTTACAGGGCTGATTTCAATGTTTCAAAGACCCTGAAACACTGTTTTTACACAAAAAATAGAGACTTTCATTTTAAATCACCAATGACTTTCAACAACAAATTACCCCTTCTGTTACTTTGTGCCAGCATAAGAATCATGCTCATGCAAATATGACTAAGAAACTAACCAACCAACCAAACTAATTTTTTTAAAAAAGAAAAAAGGTTAGAAAAGGAAAGCAAAACAATGACACTTGTGGCTTTTAGAAATCATGTACACTTGGTGGGTGGGAACATTATTAAATATGAGAAAGACAGAAAAAAGTGTTTGCCAGAAAGTACATTCTGCTGTGATTGCCAGAAAGTAAAATATGGTGACAACAGCATTTCAGGAATTAAGTGACACATTTTGGTGTCTGTATTTTTGGTACTTTATACTAATTATTATTATTATTATTATGTACATGTAAAAGTATATGTATAGTATTATCTTTTTAAATATAATAAATAATAATAAATTAACATTCACTGTAAATTAGAAGGTAATATATGTTTCTCAAAAATATAATTTGTAGTACTTTACAGTAAAATATTTTTTTTTCTTAAAATGTGATTTAATTTTAGTAAGGTTATTTACAGCTAACCGATTAAAAGGTTTTTACAGCAATGTTTTTACATTACTTTCCATTTAATTTATTAACATGTTTTATAGTGTACCTGTGTGTGTGAGAATGCTGTGTCAAACAAAACAGTGCAGGGATCAGCACGCAGTTTCATTTCCTGCAGATGATTGATGGCTCAGACTGTGTGTGTGTGTGGTGGTAAGGAGTTGTCATGACGACAGTGATGTAAACAGCCCAGCGGTCCTGCCTCAAAGGAGCTGATGTGACTGAGTCAGCACACACACACGTTTCTACTGATGAAAACAAATGGGAGTTGTCTCATCTAGATTGATGTCGCCTTTAGGGTTCACAGTCACTTCATACACACACACACACACACACACACACACACACACACACTTCATTGACAAATCACCGTTATGATTTTATTTCTGCACTCAGCTCAGCTCAGATTTCAAGAGGCAGGAGCCACCTATGTAAAAAAAAAAAAAAGGCAGGACACACAGTGAAGGAGAGTCAGAAACATTAAAATATATGCAAGTCTGCTCGGATATGTAACCTTTAACCCTCCTGATCCTGATCGCCTAAGCCCTGGCCATTAATCGTCATCAAACACACACGCAATATACACGCATTCAAACACACTCCTGGTTAATGGCTCCAGTATATCATGAGAGTGAAGTTCATGGGCAGTTCCCCAGTTCTTTACTGAATTGTCAGGGGATCGTTTACATTATTTATACAGGCTTCTGTACTGTATGGTACAAACCAGACGTCATATGGCTTTACTGAGGTTGTTTACATCTTTATAAATTCTCTCAGCATGTGTGTGTGTGTGTGTGAGAGAGCGAGATGGAACAAGCCATTCAACACAAGCACTCTATTTTAATTAGATGGAAAGTGACTGCCTACCCAGACCATAAATTTAAGCTTTCTTTAAGGTTGGAGATCATGATACACAGTAGGTTGTTCAGAATTTAGCATTACCTTCCAGGCCAAAAAAAAGGGAATTTTCAATTTTAGTCTTAAAAAATAATAATAACAATAATATAATAATGTACATATAAGGAACAGCTGGAGGACCAATTAGGTCAATTGGGTATAAAAAGAGCCTCTCAGGGTGGCAGTGTCTCTCAGAAGTGAAGATGGGCAGAAATGGGCTGTAATGGAAATCACAACATGGGCTCAGGAATACTTCCAGAAAACATTGTCGGTGAACACAATCCACCGTGCCATTCGCCGTTGCCGGCTAAAACTCTATAGGTCAAAAAAGAAGCCATATTTAACATGATCCAGAAGCGCAGGCGTTTTCTCTGGGCCAAGGCTCATTTAAAATGGACTGTGGCAAAGTGGAAAACTGTTCTGTGGTCAGACGAATCAAAATTCTTTTTGGAAAACTGGGACGCCATGTCATCCGGACTAAAGAGGACAAGGACAACCCAAGTTGTTATCAGCGCTCAGTTCAGAAGCCTGCATCTCTGATGGTATGGCATTGCATGAGTGCGTGTGGCATGGGCAGCTTACACATCTGGAAAGGCACCATCAATGCTGAAAGGTATATGCTCCCATCCAGACGTCGTCTCTTTCAGGGAAGACCTTGCATTTTCCAACATGACAATGCCAGACCACATACTGCATCAATTACAACATCATGGCTGCGTAGAAGAAGGATCCGGGTACTGAAATGGCCAGCCTGCAGTCCAGATCTTTCACCCATAGAAAACATTTGGCGCATCATAAAGAGGAAGATGCGACAAAGAAGACCTAAGACAGTTGAGCAACCAGAAGCCTGTATTAGACAAGAATGGGACAACATTTTTATTCCTAAACTTGAGCAACTTGTCTCCTCAGTCCCCAGACGTTTGCAGACTGTTATAAAAAGAGGGGATGCCACACAGTGGTAAACATGGCCTTGTCCCAACTTTTTTGAGATGTGTTGATGCCATGAAATTTAAAATCAACTTATTTTTCCGTTAAAATGATACATTTTCTCAGTTTAAACATTTGATGTCATTTATGTTGTATTCTGAATAAAATATTGAAATTTGAAACTTCCACATCATTACATTCCTTTTTTATTCACAATTTGTACAGTGTCCCAACTTTTTTGGAATCGAGTTTGTAGACTGGTCAATGTAAATATCAATCAAGCTGCCTTTTCTGTCTAAGGCGGCAAGTTAATCCACTTCAAAAAAATTACAGTCACCTCAAAACAAACATTTTCATGTGAATGCATTAACAAACAAACAAACAAACAAAAAAGCTTCAGATTCCTGTTCTTCCATAGGTGTATTAATGGTTCTGCTGGACTGACTCTCTCTCTAGACAAAATCATTTGTTGATGTGAGTGATGTTACTCACAGGAATGAGGGAATACTATCTGACTGTGCCTGTTAAAAAGCAAAGATTTTCATCTTTTTAAATGTCATGTCTAATTTCTTCCTCTTCTGGTTTGTACACCTGAAGAGATCCAATCTATTATGTGTCAATATGTGTTGGATCCTTGCCTGTTATCCCATCTGTCAGACTTGCACCTGCAGGTATAGGGTTGGTCTTGAGCACTTAAGGGAGAGATCATTATATATGAGTGGAGCAGGTGTGTGAGTGTGTGTACATGGAAGGCAGGTGGGCTAAAATATCTGAAACACTAAGCCACTTCATTCTGAGATGAGGCTGGAGACAGAGAACAGAAAACAAAGATGAACAAGAACATCTTTCATCCATTGTCCCATCTCTTTCTACAGTATGTTTTGTGCATGATGCAGGCACAGCTCTACATGGGAGCATTCTCAGTTTAAAGTGTAATAACAAACAATTGGCAAAACGGATTTCGCTGACCCAGAGAAGAAACATAAAATCCATGCATCAACACTAGTAATCATGCATGATCTTGCAATTCAGTCTCATAATTTGCAGTCGTGGCATTCTGCTTTCATGCCTCCAACATGCACATGATGGCATTTGATTTATGACCTCAGCTTGCATACAACATTTTGTAGCCATCCATCCACAGCCTAACTGCTTTCATTTGCTGTTCCAATATAAAGCTGCCCATAATAACCACTGATCTAGGAACAGTTTCCATTAGTCAAATCCAAACTTTAGCTGTCAGTGAAATGCACAAAGCTCTAGTGCCTGCAGAAAACTTCTTCATACATGCTTGCTGATTATTCTTCTGCTCACCAAGGCTACATTTATTTGATCAAGCATACAGTAAAACAGCAATATTATGAAATGTCTTTACAATTAAAAAAAAACCTGTTTTTTATTTTGATACATTTTAAAATGTAATTTATTCTTGTATATTCTAATATGCTGATTTGGTGCTCAAGAGACATTTCTTATTATTATCAGTGTTGAAAACAGTTGTACAGCTTAATATTTTTGTGGAAACCATGATGAATAGAAAGTTCAAAAGAACAACATTTATTTGACAGAATTTTTTGTTACATTATAAATGTCTTTACAGTCACTTTTGATCAATCTGATGAAGAGTAAAAAAAGAAATTTAAAAAAAGAAACACTGACCCCAAACATATGAAAGCTAGTGAATAAGCAGAAAAAAACATAATAAGTAATAATATAGTATAAGTAGTATAGTATAGGGCTGCCCCATAATAGTCGACTAACTGTTAGCCGACGAGAAGAGGCTTAGTCGACCAAAATTTTATCAGTCGCTTTATCGCAGTGAAAAAAAATATCCACAGGTGAAGTGGCGAAGTCACGCAGTCTGTGACAGACAGATTGTTAACAGCTGGTCTATGTTGTAATTACAGTACATCGGGCAGGACATCCAAACGCTCGCCTATCATTCAACGACCTCAAATATGGCGTATTATCTGAAAACATGTAAGTAGTAGCTTTACAGGGCAGCTCGCTTTAACGTTAACCTAGAAAAATGTGTGCTATTCAAGTGTTTGTGCGGAGTGTGAAAGCTGAATAGTAGCGCTTAATGTTTGACAGCCAACATGGAGGTGTCGGTGCAATCACTTACACTCAGTCATTTTTTGGTCATACAGATAAGAGTAATACATCTTTTGAATATGTGAAGAGTCTACTTTTATTTGTGTGCCCTCAAAATAACAACAAAAGATTGTGTTTTTGTAAAATAATGAAAGCAAACGATGCACTTTCTGCCGTCTCCCTGTGTGAACTTGCGTGCAGCAAAAAAAGAGAAAAAACAACCGAAACTCCATGTAAACTTGTCTCACAGACATGAAAAATATATCTACAGAAAGTGAAATGTCTATTTTTAAATGAACCAATTCAAATGGAAAACAAATATTCTCAGGTTATGTAATCCGTATGAAACATGCATCCACTACTGCGAAGAGGAGTCAGCATCGTCAACTTCATCACTGCAGTTGAAAATACAGAAAACACTAGTTTATCAATGAATTTTTAAAATGTTAAAGCAGTCTCCTTGCTGTATTTCCCCGACGCATTCATAATCATTACTTCTGCCGGTGCGCCGTGGCAAGCTTTATGCGTGCTTGAGCACTGATTAGGCTATGTAGGCATTAAAGGCTCTTTATTATGATTTATATGGTATATTAATAAACGTGTGATTAGTCGACTAATTGCTTAAAATTACTAGTCAAACAGAAAAATCTTTAGTCGAGGGCAGCCCTACTGTAGTATACACACATCCCCAGGTTCACAGACAAGGCTTAAGCCTAGTCCCAGACTACAACTGCACTGGCATATCTTAAAATAAGTCAGCGGCATTGTTTTGTCTCAAGATTCAGACCAGTAATATTTTTTTTTTTATAGTATTACTATAGAAATAAACACTATACTGGATGCTTGTCATGGCAGTACTAGTTTTATACTGGCACTAGAACATTTCTCTCATTTCAGAAGCACCCGTGTTTATTGTTGCTTGGTAATGCTAAAAGAAAAACTGTATCTTCAATGTTAAACACAAAATACTATGTAGCTTCATCCTGTAAAATACAGTCTATGACACAAAATTGACTAAATCTAAAAGAAAAAAAGTTTTCATGTGGTTACAGTTTGGGTTAGAATGTAGTTTAGCTTAAGAACAAAAGAAACTGCTGTGCAGATAGATAAATATATGTGTGTGCTGGATTCTGTCTAGTAGAGTTCACAGAGATCTGCCTTTGTGCTTTAAATCCTCGGCAAAAGTTGGAGGAATGCAAAAGCAACGTGATCCTCTCAGACTGATTGTGCCCAGTGTGTTTGATCCAGAGACAACTGCTGTGCTCTCTGTCCCCGTGTGCCAGCTGCTTCCCACCTACCAAGATGAGCTGCTCAATGAGCCTTTAAAGGAAAAGTTCATCCCAAAAAGAATATTTTGTCCTCATTTACCCGTCCTTCATGTTGTTCCAACCCTGTATGATTTTATTATTTTACATTTTAAATGAAACACAACTGGAGATCTTTGGCAAAATGCCAGCACTACTCTTGTTCATACAAGAATGGTGATTTATTGTGACAAAAAGTAGCATAAAAGTATTCTGAGCATCTATACGACTATGCTACAGTCATATGATAGCTTTGAAATCCATTATTAATAGTTTATTAAATTAGATATTCTTTTCATAAATGTGCTTTTCTATGGTACATAGGCAGGGCAAGTAGCTTATTTATTATTATTTAATATTTTCATAATAATAAACTACAACTCACAGAAGATATGCTGTGTATTTTTTTTTTATAATATTAAGTAAACATTCCTGTGCTGTTATAGGGCAGATATTGGACTGAATTCTAGAATACTGACTATGTTGATGAAAACGTCTGGACATGAAAATAAACCTAAGACAGTACTGTCCTTTATCTGGAGAATGAAGGCCTGTTCTGTTTTTGGCACACTGGGTCAACCTATAAAAGTGGACAGGATGCGTTCCCCTCTAAACCGACTCCATGTGTGTGTTGGTGTAGAGCCTCGAACCACAGAACAACAGGGGAACAGTTCAGAGATATACCATAATCCGGCCCACAAATCATCTGTGTGTGTTTGGAGTAGAAACCACCCTGCCATATATCTACACTAACAATGTGCATGTACGGAGCAAACGATGGTGACAGATTAATCGATACAGGCCGGCAGATATAAGACATCTATCATTTCTCTCTCTCTGTGTCTGCTTAAATGTGCTCCTTATAATAGACAGATGAATGTGATCTGCGTTATGACTTTATAATGAAATATATATGGCATTGTTGGGAAAATCTATTCGTACAAATACATCAATCAATACATCAAACAAAATCACAGACGAATCAAAGAAATCTTGAAAATCAGGTTTATCTGCTGTAAACTAGCAACTCCTACATATTATAGTTATTGATTTTTTTTTTTTTTTTTTTTTTAATAGTTCACAGTTCCCTTTTCCACCAAAATCATGCTGTAAATGAACACTGAGGAAAAAAAAATTCAAAAAATTCCAAGCACACATGACAGGAACATCACTGTCTCATAAAACAGAAATAATTACACAAATATGAGTGTCTTGAATGGATCTTTCCACCAACTTTATCCCGTGTCTGTGTGTCTGTGTGTGTGTGGTATGTGGAACGTCAGTATATATGGAATCTCTGATGGTTTTCCTTTACTGCCCCATTTCAAATTCACCCACCCAATCATGCCTGTCTGCACAAAAACTCTGGCGCTCCTTATGGAATGAAAGCACTCATTATGCTGTTTATAACAAAGCAAATTGTTCGAAAATAAACGTTTGCCACACAGAGCAGTCACAAAATAATATAAAAGACATGAATTTTCACCAGATGACTTGAATAGCTCTAACTGGAAATAATCATCATAAACTGATTAGGGAGATTTTGTAGAGAAGTGCATCTGCATAGAAAAATTAATTTTAACAAAAGCTGAAAAATTCCTTTGTTTTTTTTAAATGTCCTTTTAAAGCTGAACTATTTGGGAAAAACTTTCAGTACTTTCAGTATGCATAAAGTCACAATGTCTCTTGCCACAAAGTTTCAATATTGAACCGTTTCAACAACCCATTCAATATGACTATAAAATAATTATGATTTTTATTGTGATTATTATCAAAAAAATATTAAACAGAATAAGAAATATACTGTAATAATGCTATTATACTTTAAAGTCCCTCTGAAATCAAAATTTAAGTTTTTTAGCTTTTAGTATGAATATGTTAGCCTGAAGCTTAGGAGATATAAGCATTCAAAACTTCAAAAACGTCTCTCGCTTCCGCTAAAATGGATCACAGATTTTCATGACATCACTTCGCACTTCAGCTTCTCTTCAGATCTTCTGTCCAATCAAATGCTCTCTAGAATCTGAAGTCCCGCCCCTCCTATGCTATAAACAGACACTAAAGCTGCGGCTGAAATCGGTCATTTGTTCACACATTTACTAGTTTCTACATGGTGAATGGCACATAGTGCACTATATAGAGAATAGGGAACGATTCAGACAGTGTAAATATGCTTTTCATTGACGCGAATGAAGTCCGTTTTCGCATTAGCGTCACATGAACTGCCACAGTGCGAGCACAGTCTGCTCAGGTCCAGAGACACGAGAGCACAGAGTGGAATATATCCGCGGACCGCGACTAGGCTCAGACCACAAAAGGTATCGGATCCATTTGAATTCTGCACAGAATGCTGTATTTTAAAGTGATTTAGAGGGCATCAGGAGGAGAAACGGTTAGAGATAAGAAGGAAATGGAAGTTTACCGGCTCACGCCGAGCTGTGTTATAGACGAAACGCAATTGGCTATTTTTAAAAAGGGGCGGGGCAGGGCTGTTTGATATGTCCCGCCCTGTCTTCCTATTTCAGTTGAAATTACGTCAACACATTGAATAATGCTACACGTTCCAAGACACTTCAGTTAAAACTTCACTTCAGTTAAAATAAAAAAGATTGATAAATAATTTTATAGTAAAACTGTAAAATTATAATACTAATATTAATATACTAATATTACTAATATCTTAATTTCTTCATTTTCAAAGTTGCTGTAAAATGCTCAACACTTTATCATGAGCTGCACACATGTAAAAGAACAGTACCGCGCTTAACTCTGAAACTGCAGCGCATTTATTTAATTAAAAATCGCACTAAGCCATATCGCAATATCAATTTTATTTCAAAATATTGTTCAGCCTTACTTCAACAGGTCGAAATTCCCAGACCAAATAGGCAGACAACACAGGAAATTAAAACTTTGCTCCGAAGATAACCTTCTGGCTCCAGCTTTCTTCTCCCCCAAACAATTAGTTTAAAAAAAAAACACATATCCCAGCCCTGTACAAACAATTTCATATTACATTGCTTAATCCTACGAATTAGCAGCGCTTCCATTGACCCAAGGTGCATATACACGGCAAGGTTAGATAATCCAACTGTCTCTATCGCTTTCTCATGCTCTGAGATTTAACCTCCATAGACATCTTTTTGTTTTGCACGTTTTGTAAGTTCATGACCTTAATCAGCCCTATATGATGCAGAGTAGATGGAGGGGTGTACAGTAGACGTGAATGTGCTGGTCTATATATAGCAGTGGCCCATATGGCATACAGATCGCTGCTGCCAGCTGGACCCAAAGGGTGAGGAGAGAGAAATGTGGCACTACAACGTTTGATGTGGGAAACGAGGGTGGACAGTGAGGGAATACTCTGGCTGATGAAATGAGAGAGAGAGGGAGAGGGAGAGGGGGAGAGAGAGAGAGAGAGCGAGAGAGAGAGAGAGAGAGAGAGAGAGCGTGCCATGCCAATATAGCACATTCATTTGGATAGACTGCAATATTAGGAGGTTGAGGGCACAGTCAAGTCTTCATTCTTGTAAAATAATACCGGAATCAAGCAGAGATAATTAAACGTGCTGGCTGAACAAAAGAATGTGTGAAAGGAAAACGTGAAAGGGCGGTATAATTAAATTGAGATGCTTCTAAGTAGTCAGGCATAAGTTTGGCGTGGACAGAGCAACAATTTTCCTTCCAACTTGTCTCCTAGGGCAAATCGTCACTATATGCCCAGACTCACCCGGAGAAGGGCATGATTTGATATGTGCTGAGAGACTCAAGGTCAATATTCATGCTGCCAATTGAAACTTCAAATCCAAATTGAAGTCATGTGAAATGCTGTGTGTGTAAACAGAGGATGGGCCGTGTTAAAACTTTGGAGGAGCAAAGTCAAGTGGAAGTGAACTTGATCTGGACTGAGACCACATTATGACAGACAGCATGAATTAAACATGATTAAATATGAAGTGAAAACATCAGAGACAATATTTGAAGAAAATATTTAATTTAACGAAAATGAGGATTCTTTCTTCTGTGGATGACTAAAGAGGTGATTTGGTGAATGTTCAGGTTGCTTGTTTCCATACAAAGGAAGTGAATATGTGTATGAAAACGTAAGTAAATGTAAGTGTGGTACAACCACACTTTACGTAAAAATACACACGTATTCTCATGAGATGATGTTGGACATAGACTGGAGTAGGCTAATGGCTGCTAATAAATTCCGCTTTGCCATCACAGGAATAAATGACACTTTTAAAAATAGAAAAAAACAGAAAATGGTTAAATCATTTTTATTTATTTATTTATTTATTTTATTTTTTTGATCAAATAAATGCAGATTAGTGAATGAAATATCTTTTAATTACATTTTAATAATTTTGCCAACCATGTTTTTAACGGTAGTGTATAAATCTGCTTTTTGAAAAGTCCAAAACTGTAGCTACTTTGCTTTCAGATGGTGTAAGATGTGGGAAAACACATACACACACACACACAGACACAGTTTTGGCACTGTACACCAAAACCCAACTGAGCAGGACCTGACTTTGACAAGTGTTACCCATTAAAGATAGTTACTATAAAATATACTACAATTAAACATAATTAACGCCTTTGGTCTGGGAAGAGGTGTGCTTGGGTTACTCTTTCTGTCAGATTCGGGGTTTCCAAGCAGAACAGCGGTTGGCTGATTCAGTGTTTGGCGAGTTTAAAGCACAGAACTCACAGCACCTCAATTGCTTGCAGGTTGTTTTGTTTTTTTTCTTAGATGGCTTCTCAGACAGTCTACTGGTCCTCAGCTTTTAGTTCCTTAAATTATAGTGTGACAGCACATATGACGCTGAGCTAGAAACATCCCACACACTTGCATGCTGAGAACACAGGATTGCACAGAACACTTGAGTTTAAGATATTCTTGATGGTTAGATATTCACAGTATGTATTATAGTGTATTTTAAAGTTTGCTATTAATTTATATACTGTCAAAGTAACTTTCACAAACAAGATAGATAGATAGATAGATGAGCTCTAACTGATATAATCACAAACGTTCACTGCATAATTGGGAGGTAATGCTCCATACAAACACAGCGATTCACGTTCTCTCATTCACAAGTTAATAACCCACAACAAATGCATCTCCCTCTGTCTTTCTCTTTCTTTGCTATTAACACCTCCTCTCACAAACACAGTTACGGGACTGAGGCGCCTCCTCTAAAATCCACTGACCGAATCATCTCCATTAGATCTCAGCAAGAAAAAAAAATGAGCCTGTTAAAGTTAATGAGATAATCTACTTCACCCTTGTTTTGGGCCATATTTTACCTCCTGATGTGAAGAGCATCCTCTAACAGATATTATGTCTTTTTAAATGAAATCACTGAAGCCTACATTCACAAAAAGGGAATGACTTTTATTTGTTCTTCTGCTGTGAGATGGTCTAAGCATATTTGATGCAGTACTGCATATTGAAGCAATAAACTACAAGAGGTAAATTTACACAGTTAAGGGATGTTCCCGAGCAAAACACAAAGTAGATTTTAAATTCATCAATGCTGATAATCACAACAAACCACTACACAGATCAAAAGCCTGGGGAAGATTTCAGCAAGGATACATTTAATTAATTATAGGGACAGTAAAGACTTAATTGTTACCAAAAAAAAAAAAAAAAATCTATTTCAAATAAATTCTGTTTTTGTCTCTTCATCAAAGAATCCTGAGGGGGGGAAAAAAGCATCACTGTTTCCACAAAAATGTTAAGCAGCACAACTGCTTTCAACATTGATAACAATAAATGTTTCTTGAGCAGCAAATCATCATATTAGAATGATTTCTGAAGGATCATGTGACACTGAAGACTGGAGTAATGATGCTGAAAATTTAGCTTTGCCAACACAAATAAATTAGATTTTAAAATATATTCATCAATAAAGTTAAAAAGAACATTTATTTTTTAAAAGAGAAATATTTTTAAAAGATGTATTTGCTGTCACATTTTATGACAAGTTACTAAATACAATTATTCATTTCTTTAAAAAAAAAAAAAAAAAAAAAATCATATTAACCGCAACCATTTGAACAGTAGTATACCAACAACATCGGAAATCAGATCTAATTGTATCTGTTTAGAAAGGTTTATAAGTTATTGTTAAAAAATCCCAGTATTTGATGCTCAATGTATCACTGAGCAATGCCAAAGACACAAAGCTCTTAGTATATCCTTTTGAATTTCACTAACAGTAAACAAACGATTTTATATTTGAACCACAAATCCTAAACACTGACCTTAATCAAGTCCCAACTGGAAATCCTTACTTGTAAGCATTCTCCACATATTAACAGCATCTGTACTTCTCTACCACAAATTCATTCTTGTCCGGAGGCAAACTATCAAAGCCGATTTTAGCCTCCCTCTAGAGAAATACATGGTCATTTTGAAGCAGATGATCAAGTGTTGGCTGTAATTTGGCCTGTCTCTTTTGATGTCCAAGAAGGGGCTGTCATTATTTTACAGGCAAAATTGGATTTGTCCCCCGATGGTCATGTGGATAAGCACTGAGCTCATTAATGTGCTTCCAGAGGCTTTGGTAAGAAATAGAGCAATCATGGGGTAATTTCACTAACAAACACTCATCACAGTCATCTTCTGCCCTGTCTAATAGCTCTACTGTACCGTACAGAAACAGGAAGAGAGGGTGTGTGGTAAACTCTACTATAAATGTTTTTTGTTAAACACCTCTCTTTTCAGTTTAAATGTGTTATTTTTGAATCCTAAAAATGATTTATAAGGGTCTCTTTCTCTGACTTTATTTTCGTTTATTTTCTCTGACTATTGGTGTCAGGTGGCAGAACGGGAGGCTTTCATTCGAGCTACAAAATTTGTCATCATAAGATGCATTGTGTGCTTCCAGAACTGGGCTCAGTGTTGACAGAAACATTTAAATCATGCTGTATTTGTCTAGATTTGCTGCTTGTACAAATCACATCAGTGACAAGCAGAGTACATAAAGGAAAAGGACTGAATGAGAAAGAAAGCATATAAACTAGCTTGGTATGTTTAACTTAATACAAAGTAAATATTCTCTAATATTTTAATAATTTCCCTTAGTTTCAGTCAAGGGTGTAACTTTGGTTTGAAAAGGGATTCGATTTGAATCCCATTTCCTGGCTGCATTTACATACATTTAGGGACTATGGTGATACAAAATCCAGGAAATAATTAAGTTGATTATAATGATAAATTCTGCCAAAAAGAATAGTAGGCTACCAAACTATGTATGAAAAAGATGTCTTACTTCCTTGTTTAATAGGGGTCGATTGTCAAGACTTGAGAGAATCATTTTTTTAAAGTAAAAAATGTTCACCATTAATGTTTGGCAGAGGCTATTTGGACTAATTGCAAAAAGATGCTATTTACACTAAGTGAAAAGAGCATATTTTCTTAGCGATAGATGCTATTTACACTAGGTGAAAATAGCAATATATTCTATTTACACCATGTAAAAGTATCAGTTCTTTGCAATACAAGTAAAGATGCTATCTATACTTTATATTGGCAGATACTATTTGTACATTTACAGGATACAATAATAGAGTGTAAATGATTATATTTATTAAAATTATTAAATGGATGCTGCCTTATTGGAAGAATAAAAACTCTCCCTACACCTTCCCCTAACCCTACCAAATATACACTTTTAATATTATTAAACACTCATTCGCAGTTTATTTCCACTTTTAGAACATTATTTTCATTTTTATTGAAAATAAATGCGAGCTCAGCAAAAGGCGGATTTGAACCCACGTCAATTCGAGCCAGGTCTGTAAGCCTTACTTGCAACTGCTGCACCACTGAAGACATTGAATTCAGTGCGTCTTTTTTAAAAGTGGCCCAACCAGACATTGGTGGGCAGAGCTAGTGTAAATAGCGGTTGCCAACAAGGGACGCTATTTGCACCTAGTGTAAATAGACACTCCGTTAATGTTTAAACATGGTTTTAATGTTTGTAATGGACTCGTTTTCATGGTACACAGAATGTTCTAAGAATGTTGACTAGCTCAGTCAACGTTAGGCTAACATCAACAGGTGTAGACAGAAAATATGATTATCCTGACCTGAGCTAATTTACTGAATCAACCAACACACATTTTCTTTCTTTGTTTTCATCCATGATGACATTAAAGTCATCCGTTGCTGTTTCTGGCGTTTCATCGCTGACTGTGCCGCAACCCCTGGTCTCAGTACATTGATAATAATAAAAAATATTGTTTAATTTTAGAAGAAAATAAATTGTCTGACACTTAATATTTTTCTCATATAAATATAGTATAAGTAAAGATTATAAATGGATCATTGAAATTATAAATGAAATTATACAATGTTGCTAATGTTGTTGGGATCTTCAAAAAGCATCATCCTCGTCAACAAAAAGTTTGAAAACCCCTACATTAGTTTAATTTAGTATCTTAGATATGTAGACTTGCCACATTCATTCCAAATTCATCTGATTTAATGTACCGTGACAGGTGTGCATACTTACAGTTTACAATAGCTTAACTCAGTCAGATTTTAAAGCAGATATTCTTTCCGTTTCATAAGCTGTAACTTACAATTCCTAATACAACTATCCCACACCAGTGTGACAAGCAGACAGACTGTCAGAGGGTGAAGGTCCATCAGTTACAGAGAACAGTTGCAAGTTTTAAATCACCCATTCAGAATCCAGCAGGCCTGAACAGAGTAAAGGATTAACCAGTCAAACAGACTCAGAGGGAGGAGAGAAGGATTAGAGGAAGACACACAGCACATTGAATTTTCCCCTTTCACCTTTGACCACACCACAACCTCTATTTGGTCATACCATTCCCTGATACACTCCAAACACAAACAGGTACGTAAACCAATCAGATAAGCATAAAAATATTGTTAATGTTTGCTGACAAGAAGTCATAATAAGAGTATGCGGCTCAATAAAAGTGTATTTTTTGTATGTAGGTCTGACATTGGTTAAATTAATTAACTGACAGGCTTTGAAGTTAGAAGGGGGGGGGGGGGGGGGGGGGGAAATTAAATTTGCACTAGAAATATCATGATTTAGCTTTCCTCTAATTGTTAGAAATTATTTAAATAAAATCCATGGCAACAAATTAACACATGAAATTTGTCATTTCAGATAGAGAAAGGAAAGACATGCAGCACAACAGTTACTGTATCAGTCACATGTACAGGACAACCACAGTATAATTGGAAATACAACATTCTGCTGAGTTGAACCTTGACCGTTTTGCCAAGTCTGCTATGTAGATTTCACTTTCTTGCACCTCATCCCTTTTTTCCTTTCTCTCTCTCTGTCTCTGCTCTTATGGGGTTGGTAAACAACTTACATTCAGTTTGATTTGTTCAGTGCTGTGCTGTTCCCCCTGTTCTACACTTTAACCCTGACTAATCAAGCATGTTTTCTCCTGGCTACAGTATCTATCCTGCCTCAGGAGCAAGTGTATAGTGTGTGTTATTTCGGAAGAAAAGATGGGGAAAGAGACAGAGTGAGGGGGAAAATGGTGAAATGACTTTGCATGCTCTGTCGACCCTCTCTGAGAAACACTATGTTCCTGTGTGCCTCCTGGACAACCACAGGTTTGTGTGTGTGCAAATCCATAAATCCTCCTATATTGAAAGATTGTTATCCTGGCAAGAACACAGTGTAAAATGAGCAGCATGTCAGGTGTGACCCAGAGCAGCACACAGTTGAACAACAGCAATCTGTAATGTCGTCAGTGCTGTTGAATGTTCTCAGACCAAGCATCTTCCTAAGCTCAGACATATTTAACTCTACCGGAAATACAGGAAACAACACTTTATCATGTTTGAAATTATTCATTAGAAAGAGAAATGTGGTCCCAGACATAAAATGATATATGACTTTAATATGGGGCTTTGTTCACACAAGTTGTTCAAGTGTAACTGCTGTGTGAATGTGCAGCACAGGGAGGGTCTTTCCATTGCCAAATCTGGCAATGGAAAGTAAATACAGAATTTAACAGCCGTTAATATATATACAGTACACACTGCCCTGAATTTAAATAGGCAAATACTTAAAATATGGAAGATGTATCATGGCCGTATTCCAGAATGACAAAGCCAAGATTCATCAGGCTCAAATTGTGAAAGAATGGTTGAGAGGGAGCATGAAGAATCATTTTCACACATGAATTGGCACCTCTGAGTCCAGACCAAGTCTTTGGGATGTGCTGGAGTAGACTTTACAGAGCGCTTGAGTTGACTGAAAATTCAATGCAAGAGTCAAGCATTCTGTAAAGTCTATTCCAGCACATCCCAAAGACTTTCAATGAATTTAAGGTCTGGACTCAAAAGGTGCCAATTCATGTGTGAAAATGATTCTTCATGCTCCCTCTCAACCATTCTTCCACAATTTGAGCCTGATGAATCTTGACATTGTCATCATGGAATATGGCCATGATGTGTCTTCCTACATGGTTGTTTAAGAAATAAAAAAGCTACACACTCCATCAGTTAGGGTTAGAAGAACTGTTGCCAAACATATAACATGCTAGAAATATAATAATCACTGCAATAATGATCCAATCAGATACGTTTACATGGACACTTTTTGCTTCAATCTGAATGAATTTGTTCCGATTGATGAATGCGAATGTAGTGTTTACATGAACGCTAAATAAAGTGATCGGGTTGGTGTGTGCATTCATATGTCACAAGCTTCTAATGCGCACACTGCACAAATATACAGAGTTTCCTGCTGTTGTTGCATACTAACCATTCTCCTTTTCTTTGTTTTAAAAAGAAGACTTAATATTTATCTATTTCGGATCCTAATTAAGAGACGACAAGCACATGAACTGTTAAGCCGTGCTGCTTGTATTTATTAAGCAGTAAAAGCGCCCCTTCCCGGGCCCAAAACCAGTCGTCTGTGGATGAGAGTCTGAAATAAGGACTGGTGGGACATTGTCCTGCTCCACTTCACAGATGATGAGTGGAAAGAGAATTTCAGAATGACAGGACACTCATTTATGACACTTTATTCAACAGGAAGAACAGCTTGTTCCACGCGTCATATCATTACGCTATTTCTACGTCATTGCACATGCGCAGCACTCTCCAGTTTCAGTTTTTAATCCAAGCAAGTGTTTACATGTCCTCTTGATCGGATTACAAAAGGAATAAACCTCCGCTTACAATCCAAACAAAATTTTAATCAGATCTTGCCAATTCATTCTGATTGACGTGGTTACATGTAACTTTTTTATTCCGATTGTGCTACTGATTACAATCGGATTATTAGGGTCCATGTAAACGCAGCAAATTTGCCTATTTAAATCAAAACAGCGACTTAAATAATTCATGTATCTGTTTTTTTACTTATATATTTGTGACAAATGGCACTAAATAAATACATTTCGACTTCTCATGCTGTGAAACTGCTAATAAAAAAGCAAAAAAAAGTGTGTTCAAGGGAAATTTTACATATCTTTCTAATTTGACATGCAATATCTCATGACGGAAATAATGTAGGGGGATAATATCTGTTCCTCTATATGTGAGCTGCATCTGATTCAAATATTGTGGTGACAGTTATCAAAGTTATCAAAAGTTACAGCATTTGGAACAAAGGAAGTCTTTTTGTTTAGCCCTTAGCTAAAATCGTTCCTTCACAAGGAATATCTCGTGATTGACGCAAGGGATTATGTTGGTTTTGGACTCATTTCAATCGAGAGCATCCACTGTAAGTGCTGATGTGCCATTTTCTACGATCTATGCATGTTTCATGAAGTTATAAGTGAAAATGCCACGTGAAAGCTACATCTGATTTTAGTTAGCGTCTGTGCGCCTGTGGGGTTTTATGTGTCGTAATTCTGTGAGGAATATCTCGTGATTGATTTATTGGATTATGTTGATGTTGGACTCATTTTAATCATCAGAATCTGCTTTAAATAATACAAATTTCCACAATCAGAGTTTTATGTTTTATGAAGTTACAAGCAAAAATGTGACATAAATGCTGTTGTGTTATTTGCGTTATACCTGTCAGTGGTTGCTTAGTAATTTGATTATGAATTTTTTCAAGGGGGGTACAGCCTTAGCCTTAGGCCGAGTGTTAATTTTGGACCTTGAGTAAAGGTCAGCTTGGCAGGGCACCCAAGTAAATGTATCCTCTGTGAGAGAAAGAATAAATGGGTCTGTCTTGTGTAAAGCAGTTAGTACGAATCAAACTCAGAGCTGGTGACCTAAAATAGTGATTTCCTATTATGGGTGGGTAATGAACCAATACAAAAAAATCTGGTTGATATCAATAAGCTGACAACAGATAAAAGGCCAATATTAAAATTACAGTATGTACATACTATGTAATCATTCTCATAATACTTAATCATCAACCGTCGAACTTCAATTCCAAAACTCAGGAACACAAGTACAGAGGATGCATGTTCTTGATATCAAGGGTGCATCGAATGCAGACTTGAGGGAAAACCCGGAAGATGCTGCGGGCAGACAACGTACGGAAGCCTGTAAGCTTTAAACTTCTTTTTCTCATATAAGACACTCCCACTGCAAGCTCGCAAATACGTGATGGCTCGTGAAAGTAAACATTTGTCTGACAAAGCATAGGTAACATACATACTCATTTTCACAAATAAACAAGGTAAAATAAAATTATATGTAAATAAAGTTGATAATAAAATCTTTTAATAGGTTATGACATTTTGTGATGTTATGTTGTATTTATTGTGCATTGGCTGCTACTTATAATAGGCTATGCTGGGACGGTCAGTTGAGCAACAAGATTGCAGCACATCTTAATTCTCACAAGGATGCGTTCTGTGTCCTCAGGTCCTTCCGAGTTCGTTATTTACAAGGTACAAGGTAGCCTGGCAAGACTGGTCTCCACGAGAACGCAAGTCTGTTCTTTGAGTTCTTGGAAATGAGAAACAGCCAATGACCTAGTGCATAAAACCACCTCGCGACAAACATGAAGAATAAATGTTTATGCGAATGTATACACCTAAGAAATTTAACAATGACCTATTTATTTATCATGTTCACATATTTTCCAAGAATAGAAATATTATGTATCTGCTGTCGACCATTAAAAATAACTATTTAAGTGTCTCTGTGGGGAGGTGCTTATAAAGCCTCTCCTCACTACCTGTATAAACACAAAAGTACTCTTCAGCACATGGCATGTCTGTCCTCTGAGTAACATCTATAGGTCAGCATCTTTTCGATACTCCCAGGAATACTGCAAATGCTTCAAAGAGCCACGGCACGCTGCATATGCACATGCACGAGCGGCCTCATACTGGAAGGTCATTGTGACTGTAGCTGTTATAATTACCACTGAGAGTAATTAGCTTTGCTCTCTCAAGGTCTCCAACCCCCTGAACACACCTTTACACTGTCAGTGGCCTGCAGTAAACGTGTGTGTGTGTGTGTGTGTGGCACAGGTGATGTATAATCAGCTCTCAGTGGAGGTGTGGAACATTACTGTCTGACATAATGATACCCTGCACTGGACGATGGCATGTGTGTGTGAGAGAGAGAGAGAGAGAAAGAGAGAGAAAGATCATTAACTCCAACACACTTAATGAATTTGAACGATGAAGTCAACTCTTCTTTTATGGATGTATATTAGTCAAGGTGCCAAGGGCATCATTAAAAACGTTGCCTCTTTCGTTGTCTTTTCTATTTCAGCTCCCATGCTGCAATGCAGTGCTATCCTTATCTCCCTCCTGTTCCTCTTTTTCTCCTCAAAAACGTCCTTCTGTCTTTTTTTCTCCTTCAACAACTTCGGAGAGACAGAGTGGTTGCCTGTTCTTCTGTCTTTTGCGCTCTCTCTGTGTCTGTGTGTGTGTGTGTGTGTGTGTGTGTGTGAAGGTGATAAGGTACAGAATCAGTCTAAATGTGTCCAGAGGCTCTCCTCTCACCAGGACTGTCAGGACGAAATGAATAATCTGTTGCTAACACACACACATTCTCTTTCTAACAATACAGCAGAGTAGAGAACATAGGCTTCAAACAATACACAATTTCTATATGGCACTGGGGTCACCAACACACTGTTTGATTGTCTTATAGAAAGACACTGAAGGTGGGACATGTCTGCAAATGGAAATCCCCATTAGAATCTGAGAAAGAAAATACTTATATTACTTTACAAACAATAAAGTGTAAAATACAAAGAAATCGTTTGATGTTACTGCTTAAGATGTCAAGTAAGAATGTCCAAATTTGCTTACCTGAACTTTATAGCTCACCTGAATTCTCTCACCTGTGAAATTATATGGACAAATGCAATTTTCTTTCTTGTGCTGTATTATTTCATGTTTAACAGGAAGTTGGGATGTAACATATTGAAGTACCTGTCCTTATTAAAAATGATTAATAGTGCAATAGTCTGGGACTGGAATAAAATCACACTCATTTTCTTCAAAGTTAAATAGACATTGTTATAATGTACTGACCTTTTACAACAGACTTACATTTCACATACACGTACACACGTAGAGACTTAATTTATCTTATTAAAAAATACAGTAACATTATATATTTTAATATATTTAGTATATATCAGTGGCGAGCTGTGACTTTTTTAACCGGGTATGGTATCATGTCAAAAATTGTATTGAAAGTAGCCTATATTTACCTGTTGAGACATGCTTTCATAATCACCTGCAAGAGCTATGATTCTATTGTTTTGTTCGGACGCGATGCTCAAAAGGTGTCGTTTGCAAAATATGCACACACACAAAAAAAGGTCCAGCATGCTGAGGTAGGTGGAACATGTCAAAGTAACATCCACATGGCTGGCAAACCCAAGGTTTCCCAGCAGAACATTGCCCAAAGCATCACACTGCCTCCGTTGGCTTGCCTTCTTCCCATAGTGCATCCTGGTGCCATGTGTTCCCCAGGTAAGCGACACACACGCACATGGCCATCCACGTGATGTAAAAGAAAATTTAATTTATCAGACCAGGCCACCTTCTTCCATTGCTCCGTGGTCCAGTTCTGATGCTCACGTGCCCACTGTTGGTGCTTTCGGTAGTGGACAGGGGTCAGCATGGGCACCCTGACTGGTCTGCGGCTATGCAGCTCCATACGCAACAAACTGCGATGCACTGTGTATTCTGACACCTTTTTATCAGAACCAGCAGTAACTTCTTGAGCAATTTGAGCTACAGCAGCTCGTCTGTTGGATTGGACCACGCGGGCCAGCCTTTGCTCCCCACATCAATGAGCCTTGGCTGCCTATGACCCTGTCACAGGTTCACCACTGTTCCTTCCTTGGACCACTTTTGATAGATACTGACCACTGCAGACCGGGAACACCCCACAAGAGCTGCAGTTTTGGAGATGCACTGACCCAGTCGTCTAGCCATCACAATTTGGCCCTTGTCAAACTCGCTTAAAACCTTACGCTTGCCCATTTTAACATTAACATATCAACTTTGAGGACAAAATGCTCACTTGCTGCCTAATATATCCCACCCACTAACAGGTGCCGTGATAAAGAGATAATCGGTGTTATTCAATTCACCTGTCAGTGATCATAAAGTTATGCCTGATTGGTGTATATATATATATATATATATATATATATATATATATATATATACATATATGTATATTTTATATATATATATATAGAAAACATAAAATGATAATATATATTATATATATAAAATGAAAATATATATATATTAAAATCATACGGACCCCAAACTTTTCAAAAGGTAGTGAATCCTCAAGAGACACTTAACAGCTCAAAATTGACCACTCGCTCCCAAAAAGCATTTCAAATTTCAATCAAACTCAGTCTCTCAAACTGCTAATGTTAATGCTAATGTAACAGCTAAATGTTATCAATCATCTTAAAGCTGGCTTGTTTAGTTCAAGGCTTGCACTTTTGGACTATGGAGAAAATGAATGGGGAAAAAAATATTCCAAATCCAAAGCTGCTAACAGAATGGGCAGTCACTGTTGTGGTCAACTGCCTTTAGTTCATATTCAATCCTGGTCATTAAACATGGTTTGCTAATTGCTAATGTTATTTACTAAATGTTTCTTATGGAGCACATCACCATATAGATGACTTCAAAGCAAACAGACATTGATTAAAACCCCAACAGTGACTCCATGAGGTCTTTAACATTCAGATAAGGGTCTGAAGTCTGAAGCTTTGAATACTATGTGGCGGAAACATGCTTGACCTTCAGCTGTGCAGTTCCCTGATAAACGACTGCAGTGCATGTGTGGTATCTGCTGTTTTCAGAGAATAACCATCATTACATCATCACAATAAAGTGTCTAGCGCTTTCAAACGTGCATGTCAGCACTTTCAAATACCACCGTTGACAAGAGCTCAGGGTTGCAATTGGCCCAAGCCAAAAATGCAAACACATGCCACCCCTCCACAGGAACATCACAAAGTGTGTTTGTGTGTGTGTGTTTGTTTGTGTGTGTGTGTGTGTGTGTGTGTGTGTACAGCCTCAAGTTACTCTACAGTGTTTTGTTTTACCTTGTCTCAGCACCTCAAAGCCCCCTCCCATCAACACCTGCCTCGGATGCTTTTTTGTGTCATTTTTTTCTTAACACGCACCACCTCAGCATCAATTCCCCATCTGTCTTTCCCATCTATTTAACACTGACGTGCACAAGCACACACATGCATGCATTAAGGAGCAGCAAAACACATAAGAGAGCGATTAAATGCCACGTTGCTACGGCGACTCGACCTTCGGAAGAACGCCACAGCCGTAATGATCCACGAGACCATCTGTGACTGCCGCCCTCTGCCTTACCACAACCCATTATGACATCGCTGTCTCATCTCCACAGGGACAGACGGCTTTATTAATAACTCAACACTCTTGGCAAGCGTCTCTCTCTCTCTGATTCCATCATATACTGTAGGGACAGTGATTAGACACTCAATTCCCTGGATAAACCAACTTTAGCCAGTGGAGACACACATACATACAGAGTCAGCATCCATTGATCGCTGGTAAGGGCTCATGGGAGGATCAATACAGGATTTCTTAGTACAAACGTGAGTGTTAAAGGGTCAAGGCCACACGCTGAGTATATACGGCTTCTACATCACTCAGTTTTACATACACACACACACACACACACTTAAACTGCATACAGTATGTGAATGTAAACGTGTATTATATGGTCACTCAATTAAATAGAATCATTCTGATACAAAGCTTTACAAACTGACAATACTACTATTTTCTCAAAAGCATCAGGTCTCACATGTTTATATGAAATATCTCACACCAACAGCCTTTTTCAGGAAAAAAAAAAAAAAGCTGTGGACTTTAGATCGACCTGTATGAAAGATCTCTTTAACATCTCAGTCGTTCCTCCAAGCTGTGAGATTACATAGTGATCAAATGGAGGTTTGCTGCTTTAGTTCCTGTTTATTAAGTCTCCACAGAAAACATATATACTTAAGTGTTATTTTAGTATTATTTTTATACTATTATAGATTTTATTAATATTTAGAATTAGCTTTATTTTTAAATTTTAAAGGGTTAGTTCACCTAAAAATTCTGTCATTATTCACCCTCATGTCGTTCCAAATCCATAAGACCTTTGTTCATCTTCGAAACACAAATTAAGATTTTTTTGATGAAATCCGAGAGGTATATGACTCGTCCATAGACAGCAATTTAACCACCACTTTCAAGGTCCAGAAAGGTACTAAAGACATTGTTAAAATAGTCGAAGTGACTGCAGTGTTTCAACCTTCATTTTATGAAGTGATGAGAATACTTTTTGTGCGCAAAAACAAAACAAAAATAATGACTTTATTCAACAATATCTTCTCTTCTGTGTCATTCTCCTACGCTGTTTACATTCAGCGCTTCCAGGTTCTACGTCAGAACGGCGAGTTATGAACAGCGTGATTAGTGTCGGCCAATACTGAGCCAGCATTCGGATGTAGAACCTGGAAGCGCTGAACGTAAACAGCGTACGAGAATGACACAGAAGAGAAGATATTGTTGAATAAAGTCATTTTTGTTTCGGTTTTTTGCGCACAAAATGTATTCTTGTTGCTTCATAAAATTAAGGTTCAACCACTGTAGTCATGTCGACTATTTTAACAATAAAACTTGAAAATGGTGGTTAAATTGCTGTCTATGGACGAGTCAAAGAGCTCTCCGATTTCATCAAAAATATCTTCATTTGTGTTCCAAAGATGAACGAAGGTCTTACGGGTTTGGAATGACATGAGGGTGAGTAATTATTGACAGAATTTTCATTTTTGGGTGAACTAACCCTTTAAATTTGCAAAAATGTCAGGTGTGTATTATTTTTCAATAATTCAACTGCCCGTTGTCAGTTATACCATTATAATGTATAATAAGTAAATATGCTTGTAGCATTTTAAAAGTCTGATTTTAGTTTTTATTTAGATAATACAGTATAGAATTCTAATTTTCAATACCTGCACATTCCAATCCATAATCTAACATAATCCAGACTTTCAGCAGAGATTTCAACCATCTCAAACTGTGCTCAGATTTGCCAAGATACTATATACTTTTATTTTTATAGCTCTTCTTGTATAAATGTCTCAATTGTTTCTGTGCTTATCTGTACATGATCCTCAAATGACACATAACTGAGATCTCCAATAAAAGCAAACTCTAAGAAATAACATGTTACTCTGGACACACTCTGACATACAGACACATTCATCAGCACACAAAACTTTTACAAACACACACATACCCGTCAACCCTCAAAAGCAGGAGGCCTTCAGAAGAGGCTTCACATCACACTTTCATCTGACAGATCTCAGATCAGCCGTCTCATTCAGAGAAATCTCAGCTCTGGACCTCAGAGAGAGAGAAAGAGAAAGATGGGCAGAAGAACAGCTGGGAAAGAGGGGGCGAGACAGAGGTTCATAGGAAACTGCACTCCTAACGAGGTGGAGGAGTCTTAATTGCGAACTCTGTGCATGACGAAGCCAAAAGGCTCAAAGGGAGAGAGAGGCATGTAGAACACACACACACACACACACACACACACACACACAGAGAGAGATAGAGAACAAGGAATGTGAACATATACATCAAGAGGGCAAGAATGTAGTCAAACCTAATGTTTAATGTACTGTTATAAAATGGGATTTTTGACCAATGTGATAGCACAAATGTGGAACAATAGAGAATATTCTGCTTTCTAATTTTCCCTTCAATTATTTTCCTTTTATTTTTTAAATTAATGATTCAAAAGAAAACAACAATTCACTACCATATACCCTACAGTTCAAAAGTGACAGTACAATGTTTACAATAATAGCAAAAGATTTTTATTTCAAATAAAGGCTGTTCTTTTTTAATCATTAAAAAATCCTGAAGAAATTGTACCATGATTTCCACAAAAGATATTAAGCAGCACAACTGAGTTCAACATTGATAATAATAAGAAATGTTTCTTAAGCAGCTAATTAGCATATTAGAATGATTTCTGAAGGATCGTGTGACACTGAAGACTGGAGTAATGGATGCTGAAAATTTAATTTCTATCACAGTAGTTGTGTAATGCAATAGTTTCTCACGTAGCCAGACCTTTAGACTGACGGCAGAAGGTCTGAACTCTATCTTAGCTTTCATTGATCAAGGACCTCCCAAGAGGATGTTTGACTGACATGTAATGCAACCAATCACAGTTTGTTTTGTTCCGCATCATGTTTAGAGGTGTGAAAATGTAGTTGATGTCCCTACAATAACAGACCGGCATGCATCTAATAAATTACTAATTCAAGAACGTTGTGCAAGTTTACTGCAACAGTGGAGCCGCAAACTTAAGATACTTTTGAAAATCCAGTGATTAGATGATTCTGGAAGGTACTCATTGTCACGGTTGTAAACATGACAGCGCACGTCTCCCGGACATCCTGTAGAGTTCAACCAACCAGATGACAACTTCGAAAATCCTGAAGTGTTTCTAATTAAGTGTGCCATATGCATCAGACGTTCAGCCAACAGCAACAACTCTTTCTCGCTCACCAGCCTGGTCTCATTGTTAATACGTAACTTTCAAAGACACAAAACGTGCATTTTAGTATGTTTAGAAAGGTGCTGAAACACAATATTGACGTATTTACAGCACTAAAACGTAAAAATACTTACTTTTTTACAGCGAAAAAATGTAAAATATTTATGAATCTTTCATGTCATAAAGATATATATATAATTTCCCTTGTATCATTTTGTAGATTAATGTAAGATCCCTAAACCCCATCCCGAACCTAAACATACCCATTTTACAGAATGTTAAAAGAATAAAACATAATGCACAGAAATGTGTACGAAAATGACAATTTTAGTAAAAATATAACATTAAAACGCTATTTTGAGCCGCTAATCCTACACCTATCCATTACCATTTCTTAAAACTATACTGTTATAAATAAAAGAATAAGAGACAATTAAGCATAATCACAGTAATTTATTTATTGCGAAAATGTCAAAAGTGGTACCAAAAGTAGTTCAAATGCTGATGAGTTGCAGCCACAGTGCTCTCTAGTAGGGATGGGCATATCGATATAAAGTATCGATACTCAAATAAAAAATATCGATACTAAGGTGTGTTTTTTACCAGTGATTTTGTGTAATTAACAATAAATTTAATGCATACAATATGCATTAAATTAGACAAATAACCTATGTTAGCGAATAATTGTATAGTAGAACTATTTTCCTGCTCATCTGAACACACACAAATGCTGCAAGTCAGAACCAATCAATCACAGAAAGCGTTCGCTCACTGCCAACACTACATTCAAATGGCTGCATGCATTTAATATTGTAAGAAACCATTGATGCTTTTGGGAAACGCAGCCCTGAACAATGCTTAACAGAAGACAGAACAACATAATATGTTTGAGTTATTTCACAACAAAATGAAATAGTAGCCTACATAGTTTTTGCAATTACATTTATTTAAATTGAACAAAAGTTCGTATTGATGTTCTGTTCTGTAACTACACTGTCAGAATACAAAGTTTGCATTTTATGGGTGCAACAGCCTGTCACTGGCAGTCCCTTATGAAACTGAACCATTACTACAGTGACCATAGTTTAGCCTATAGTATTTGTAAATTTCCATGGTTACCACTCCAAATAAACATTTTAACCATGTGTAAACAAAAATATAATCAAATAAATTGTAATTAAGGCTTATTGAATGTTAAAATACCTTTCAAATGTTAAGTGGGTACCATTACCCATTTTACTAATAGTAATTCAATAATTTAAGGACTTAAATTATTAATAATTTAATAACTTAAATTCAGATTATCTGTATCGATATCGATATCTGCGATTTTGGCCTTGAAAGTATCAGTATCGTATCAAAAACAAAATAAGTGGTATCGCCCATCCCTACTCTCTAGCGGTAATAGTTTTTTATAGGGTACAGAGCAGTATTAATCCATGAAAATATGAATCCGGCTTCTCTCCGTGAAGGAGCGCACTCATTTCAAATGTCAATCCACTAAAACACATGTCGCAATCTGTGACGTATTGAGAGTCATGCTCCATATAAAACTATTATCATGATGTAGGCCCCTTTCTGGCCTCCATGATTATGTGCCCACAGTATGGTCTACCTGTTAGGTTGAGCTTTGTACTTCCCTGCTAGGGTTGTCTGTGTAATAGTGCTTAGCTCCCTAAGCTGATCATGGGTTGTAGGCTTCCATGGGGCCTCCTCCTGAGGTTCAGCCCTAGGCTGGTTTGTGCTCCCCTGTATCAGCGTTTCTAGCGCACAGCCTCCTCAGTGCAAATAATCAAGCACTGAGTAGATCCTAGGATGAGCGGATTATATTCCCCTCAATACGAGGGTTTATAGCACTCAGCTAAGTTCTGCTCTCCTGGATGTCAGTCTCTACGTGGCCACTAGACTTATGTCATATGTCTTAGAGGTTGCTAGGCCCTATGGGCCGCCTTTTGAACATACTAGTGTATGTATGTGTATATTTCTCTCTGAGAATTATCTGTATACACTTCTGGTTGGCCAGGGGCCCAGATGATAAATTTAACCTCCTATGGTTCGGTTATTTATCGTTCTTAGTGCCTGAACACTGCCACGAGCTGATGCCACGTGTCTGTTAAGGTTATAGGCCCATCTAAGGCCTTCCTTAATACGTGTTGGCGTACGTTGTATTCCTCTTGCTTTAAAGAGTAAAAAGGTGCTTTTACTGAGTACACTGCTCCTTGCTTTGTGTTAGGTGGATTGTCATGTGGGCACTTTTACAGCCTCTTAATGCTGCCATTGAAGTTGTCTGTCTGCCCCCGGCAAGACAGGTGTTCAGGGTGGCTCCTCCAGGCCACTTTCTGAATATACTTCTGTTTCACATGTAGCTACTATCATGTTGTAGGCCCCTATTCGGCCTCCATGATTATGTGCCCATTGCATGGTCTACCTGTTAGGTGAGCTTTGTACTTCCCTATTAGGGTTATGTTTGTAATAGTGCTTAGCTCCCTAAACTGATCATGGTGGTAGGCCTTAATCAGGCCTCCTCCTAAGATTCAGCCCTAGGCTGGTTTGTGCTCCCCTGTTTAAACAGGTGTTTAGCGCACAGCCTCCTCAGTGCATTAATTAAGTGCTGAGTAGATCCTAGGATGAGCGGATTATACTCCCCTCAATACGAGGCTTCATAGCACTCAGCTGAGTTCTGCTCTCCAGGATGCCCGTCCCTACGCGTGGGTCTGAGTTGCTCCTGCCTTTCTGCAGTCACTTTTACCTGCTCTCTTCTATGAAGAATGCGTTATGGAGATTCTGTGCTCAGACAGGGTGGCCAAGACTAAGCTTGTCCTATGACAGACCAGGTTGGCCTCCCTGGTGGCGTTGGGGGTGACTTCGTTCCCCTCTAGTGACTGGCCGGGGTTCCTTTCGATTCTCTGGCCACATTCCCTTAAAGGGACCACTTTCTCTTTGGGACAGTTGGTTCCAGATGCCTTAGCAGCCTTGGGAGGCCTTTTGCAGAAGGCCTTTTTGAGGCTTAGCTTGGGCTGTTAGCCATAGGGAATGCTGTCACTGACAGCTTGGTGTGACCTTAGGGTGAGTTGCTAAGTGTTTCCTTCGAAACTGCTCGACATTTGTCAGCCATATTATTTGGCATGCACTCTCCTTAAGCATGGCAGTGTGGGTATATCGTTTCCCCATAGCGTTTCAAACGCAGATTGAGTTCCCTTTTGAAAGGGAAAGTCTCATGTTATGTATGTAACCATAGTTCCCTGAGAACCAGGGAACGAGACTCTGCGTTTCCTTGACATGCTTTGGGCTGCTTGCTGAACAGTCCCTCAAGACGATAGATACTGACTGTTTCTCCAGGCACTCCTTTTATACTTCCAGGTCGCGCAATATTACGTCATAGGCTGTCGCTGGCCAATAGGGATTGGAGTTGTTGCATAGTTGGCTTTCAGACATCGGGTCACGTGTGACGTTCCCTATAGCGTTTCAAATGCAGAGTCTCGTTCCCTGGTTCTCAGGGAACTATGGTTACATACGTAACCTAAAATGTTTTTGTGTGTATGAAAACGTAAGTAAATGTATGTGTGGTAGAACCACACTTACGTAAAAATACACACGTATTCTCATGAGATCACGTTGCTCTCACACACTTCTGAATCTGCTTATTGAGAGATTGTAAGTCACACTACATTATTCACACTGCATTTGCATGTCTGCCACATGTTAATCCACCAGTATCTATATCCCACCATAATTGCAGATACAAAGTAAAACTATTGTCATTCAGTTCTCAAACTGTCATCCTCCAAACAGGTCTGTCCTCAAATTAAACTAGGGTTGGGGGTAACGGAATACATGTAACGGCGTTACATAATCAGGATACAAAAATCCAATAACTGTAATTCGTTACAGTTACGTTAACACAACGCAGTAATCAGATTACAGTTTCATTTTGAAAAAAGGAGGGATACTATCAGGATTACAATCAATTCATTTAAAATCAAATAAATAATTATTTTGCCATAATAACACATTAAGTGCTGCTTGACTATACAGTATTTCCTGGTTCTGTTGCCAGTGATGACTCACGTGAGCCACCCCCTGGTGCATGCGCAAATAACACCAGTCTACAATCTCCTCAGACGCAGATTGAATCACTGCTGCTAGTTGAAACGATGCTGCCTGTGGGGGAAAACGCCTTCAATTCATGGGAATGTCACTGCTATTTTATTTTCAAAGAAGAAAATGCAAACAACATGGTTGTACAGTGCAAACTCTGCCTTCCAGCAACAAAAACACTTTCTTTATCAAAGGACTAAAAATAATCTGTAATACCACACTGTAGCCACTAGATGGAAATTAGACATGATTGCTTAGTTTTAATAGGTTTTAAAAGTAACCAAAATGCTAAACATTAAAATTAAAGCAGAACAAACATAAACAGAAATGTTTGATCTGAGTTTGTTTATGATCTGATGTGACTTTTATATTTTTAAGCTCTAAACAACAACATCGATAATAATATTGCAGTAGATAATTTATCAGATTTGTAAAAAATTTTATAGTTGAGACCCATTCAAAAGTATGGAACTTGTAACATTTAAAAACTTGGATAAATTGAGAAGAAATAATTAAAATTAAATTTAAAAATGCAAGTTATTTATAGTAAAGTTTCTCTTTTCTTCCTTTCTTTCTTTCTTTATTTATATATATATATATATATATATATATATATATATATATATATATATATATATGTGTAACCTTGAAGTAATCCAAAAGTAATCAGATTACATTACTTTCATATTGTGGTACTTGGATTACATTACTGAATACTTTTTTTATGAAGTAACTGTAACGGAATACATTTTTAAAGTAACTCTCGCATGAATCTGGCATATAAAGAGTAATTCACACATCAGCCTGTAGAATAAGACGTGTCTAATGAATAAACTACTCAGATGGACACTCCTGAGAGCAATGAAGCGGAAAAAAAAACAAAAAAAACATGGACCATCAACTTCAGTCCTACAAGCGGCACGATTGCTGCTGAATTCTGAAGGGAGCGGGACTACGGCTGATATTGACGGGCTCCTGGCTGAGCTGAAAGTGTTGACTAAACATCTTTGAGAAACGTGTGTCAGAGCCAGATAACATATTATTCCAATGTTCAGTACAGTGAAGCGCAGTCCAGGACATTCAACTTTAAAAAAAAAAAAAAAAAATAGTCAGAATACAGCTGCTCACACTATCCAGTAAAAACTGAGTTGAATATTGTACAGAGTAAGACATACAGTGTACTCCAAAGGTTTGGAAACATACCTAGTTTTCAAAATATTTTTAGTATTCTGAATAACATGTTTTTATAGATCGTCTTGTCCCTTATAAATGCAAAGTCATCACAAAATGATTCTAAAACCCCACTTTGTGCCATTTCCAAACATACACTACCATTCAAAAGTTTGGGGTCCATAAGAAGTCTCTTATGTTCACCAAGGCTGCATTTATTTGTTCAAAAATACAGTAAAACAGTAATATTGTGAAATCTTAATAACATTTAAAATAACTGTTTTCTATTTTAATAAATTGTTACACTGAATTTATTCATTTCATTCTTCAGTCTTCAGTGTCAATTGAACCTTCAGAAATACTTCTAATATGATGAGTTGGTGCTCAAGAAACATTTATTTTTATTATCAATGTTGATGTCAATTTTATCAATGAAGACCTTGATGCATTTTTTAAGGATTCTTTGGTTAATAGAAAGTTCAAATGAACAACATTTATTTGAAATAGAAATCTGTTGTAAAATGATAAATGTCTTTAATGTCAATTTTTAATTAATTTAATGATTATCTTAATGACCCCACACTTTTGAATGGTAGTTCCTATAGCTGTTAGAACTGTTTTAATTGTAAATACTAAAACTAATTCATATCATTAGCAACAAACTGACTAACACAAATTAAACTGTTTCCCTACTGCCTGCACTGTTCGGCCCCATCAAAAACACCATAGGTTGAGACAGATGATATGAAAAGCAATGCTTTTAAAAACGCCATAGAGGGCTTTGTACATCAACCAGAGACAGGAGAATGTATTTTAACATCCAAAAAATGGCACAAAGCACCTATAAATCCATATTCTGCTGCATTTGCAACATGATTTGGGCTACAAACTGTACATCAAACTCTTCCCAGAGGAGTGATAGAAAACTGCATATTTTAAAAGCTTGAGAATCAGAGGTTGAGAATAAAGATTGAATATGGTTTAATATTTGAGTAACTATCAGAATGATAAACAATTGCTCTTCTTTTTTATTTAAAGCACTTGACAATTTTATGCTTGTTCTGTCATCCATTATCCGTCTGCTCTCCCATTCTTTTTCCCCATAATTTTTTTCTGATCTGACCTAAGGTCGCCACTTCTCTCTGAAGCTCATTAAGCACAACCATTAATTATCACTCATTTCTAATTCATGCATTCATTTATTTTGGATCATTTCTGCCTACTTTTATTGCCTCTGATTCTCTTTGACCGGAACTGTGACTGTTCCACAGGAGCTCAGGGCTTTTGGGGTCACAAACGCTCTCTGTTGTCAAACCTCTGTCGCCTGCTGCCTCAATGTACAGTTGCAAGCGCTCAGCATCCATTTAGAGGTGTCTCTATGGATAAAGAGCAGCAGAGATGATTGCAAGGTGTGCTGTGATTTGCATTGGTCTCTAATGAAATAAAGGAAAACACACGGGGGAAGGTTAAATTAGAGATTAGATTCACTGACTGCTATAAAAATGGGAGGCATCACCCTGTGGAGTGACAAAAACAAATACAGAATACTTAAATATGACTAGCTCTATTATGACACTTATTTCTCCACATAGACATTGCCAACAGAAGCCATTCATTTGTGCTTTTAGAGTGAAAAAAGCAAACTACCAAACCAGCTACTAATTTAACCTAACTAACCCAAAAAATAATACACAAGCTATTGTAGTAGCAACTACATTGTAGCTGTTTATGGGTGTGAAATCTTTAAAATTACATATTGAGATGATTTGTATTTATAATTTCTCTGGTTCAAAAACAATGGATTTTTGAATGAATCTTAATTAGAGCGACAGCCATACACACACACAAAAAAAACTAAATTAAATCAAAATAAATGTTTCTTGATAGGAATGCTCCAATCGATCGGCCACAGATCCGCATCGGCCAACAATCACATCTGACTCAATCGGTAGTCACTAAATTTGGCCAATCTCACAAGCCGATCGCAATTTGATTAAAAGGTCTCAACTAGCACAATATACAAAGCACATTTGTTTCAATTTGTGATCAAACCACAAGTATTTGTATGAAAAGTCGCCGCCGACAAGCATGTAAACAGTCATTTGCACCACATTTTGCTTTGTAACTTCGCAAAACATTAGTAAACCATAGTGATTTGTCTCGATTCAAACAAGCATGATGCGAGCATGATGTCTAACGTGATGTGTAGATCTGGAAAAAAAAACTTCCTCACAGAGTGACATGACATGCTGCTTGGCTAAAGCTGTAGACCTTATGTAGCCCCGCCCCTTTTCAGCAATTCGCTCATTGTGTTCTGTCTTCCAGTTTATATTTTCACAGCATGAAGGTATACAGATTTATGAATGAAACGACTGTTTTTTAAATCTTCCTGGTCTGCTGATATGTGTTATGTCATATAACAAACATTACTTTAACCATTACAATGCTCATGATGCTAAGTAAATTCCCTTCACCAGCTAATTAATCTTCGACAGCGATGCTATAGAAATACACAGAACACAAAATTCTAAAGATGGCTGCATGCTTATTTTTCTAGCTGAGTCCAAAAGCTTAAAAATGCTGCCTTTAGAGGTTGCATTCCAAGGCATCAAGGCACGTCCTAATCCAGTGTTAGCTTCACTTACTGTCTCCTGAAATACCTTCATCTGGGCGATTTTTGACGGCAGCATAGATGTATCCTTCACTGCCTTTGACATCCCCCAATGCTGTGTGTTCCATTCTGTGACAGTTGAGCTAAAAAAATAGAGTCTGAAAGTTGTGGGTGGTGGTCAGTTTCTGTGTAAATGTAAGTTTCTGACCAATGTTTTCTACTTTTGATGTAATTTCTAGCGAGAAATTACTATTGTACTAATTTCACTTAGTTATCAGTAGATCATTAAACCATTATGCTGCCTCAGAAGTCTGTCTAAATGAACAAATTGACTAAAACTAGTTGGACTTCCCAATGTCACATGAACATGTTTTAGAAGAGCGTGCTTGATTTAACTTTAAAGCTGTGTGCATTATACAATGTGACGAAACAGTCTAGCAATGTAGTGATTTGTCATGTTACACCGCTACTTGGGAAAACTATAGCTCATACTGGAAAGTTATGCTAACAGAGACTATTTTTAAATTATGTATGGCATAGCTGTGTGTTTACCTTCAAACTAACTCAAAGTGTCTGTTTGTTAAATCAAGCATAGCTAAGGTGAAGACAGAGTCTCAAAGGTTATGTCAAAACACAGTTAGCTCCATCCCAACTCATCCGTGTGTGATATTACAAGATATCACCTTAACCTGTTTATATTCAAGATATAATGGAAGGGGGTCACATGTGTAGCAGTTGAGAGAGCAGAAATCTTCAAGTGAGTGGACCTTGGTGAAATAGCGTGGACCTCTATCCTACTCTCAAACTCCACTGTGAATATTATGAAATTATTCCCTTTCCTTAGCCTTTATAAGACGATATCTGCTTTTTTACACAGCCTGGTTACAAAATGACAGCACTGACTTGCCTTATAATATCTTCAAAACAAAATATACCACCAATAATTCAACTGAACAATCAGTATGTTGTTAAACAACAGTATGATCCATTGAACGCAGTGTTTTCATTCCTGTCAAAAATTAGTTTTTTTTTTTTTTGTTTAGTGTAGTGTAGTTCATAAATGATTTTAATCCATGACCTAAGAATGAATACTTCTACAGCATTTATTAATCTTAATGTTAATTTCAGCATTTACTAATACATTATTAAAATCAAAAGTTGCATTAATTTTATTAACATAAGTTAATGCACTGTGAGCTAACCTAATAAAAATACAGTGATTCGTTGTTTGTTCAAGTAAAATAACAAAGATTAATACATACTGTAACAAATGTATTGCTTATTGTTAGTTCATGTTAACAATACATTAACTAGTGTTAACAAATGAGACCTTATTGTGAAATATTACCTAATTGTCTTTATCATGAGCTTTATGCTCCCATTATCTGATTTGCTCAGATCAGTTCTTGCTTGTTTTACAAATCCTTTTGCTATTTTCTTTTATTGTTCTCTCTGTAACTAACGTCCTCCATCTTATTTTTGCTCTTTCTCCACTATGTTCTCATCCCCTCAGTATTTGAGTTGTTTTTCGGTCTTTCATTTCGTATCTGTTTTTCCCTCTCCTCTGTAATCTAACAGGTCAGGAGGGGCCCATAATACCCATTACTGTAAGTGTGTGTATGTGTGTTTAAAGAGCACAGGAGAGAGTTCAGATTGGATTCTGAAATAGGCAATCTGATGATTTTACATAGAGCTAGGGAGCAAAGAGCTCACACTATTTCACGGGTCACTTCAGAGGAAGAAATTAGATTTCAGGCCACATTATAAGATTTCTGTGTGTGTGTGTGTGTGTGTGTGTGTCAAATGAACTCTATTCAGGGCTCTGTAATTGGCTGCCAAGGACAACTGGTTTAAAAATAAAAACAAAATAGTGATCTGCTGCACTGGTGTTCCTAATTAGAGACTGGAGTATTGCTGTTTCAAAATGATAAAATATCACCAATTATAAGAACACGTGTTAATAGTCTTAGACTCAACACACTCAAGGACCACCCACAATCATTCATAGATGCACATTGCACATAAAACTGGAAAAGACCAGCCATTTTTACAAGGTGCAGGACTGGCACAGTTAGTGAAATTCTGATAATACCAATAAGTCAATAATTATTTTCATGTTATGGCTGATATTAAAATTATACTAAAAGTCTTTTAAAATCAATCAAGTTAAATGCTACAAGTAAACTTAGACATCACAACAGTATGAGAATGAAAAATGGCTATTTAATAGTATTAGTAAATTATAGGTGCTTTTAAAAACTTTTAAGCGAGCGTTGGATTTTGGCAAAAGTAATTTAAATGTAAAAATAGATGATAATGACCTGCACAATTAAATAGCTAATACTGACTGATATTAATAAATAATACATTTAAGATAGATTAATTGTGTCTTCCCAACTATCTAATATTTCAGATAAGCCTTTCCATAAAAAGCATATTTGCACAAGAATTAGTGGGTGGTTCTTGACCAGAAAGAGCTTTAATCTGGAAGAGATTTTATGCAGATTTTATGTATTCTATGTCAAACTGTTTAAAACGATAAGCTTAACCACAATAGACATGGGCTAATAATTTAAATAACAATGCTGATGGGCAATGATCTCAGCTGTATCTAAGTTATGTCAAGAGAGAGGATGACGTCACTCACTTTACCAGGGTTGAGAACGAGACAAGCACTCCTTCACCGCCCAGATCTTCTAAAATAACTTCCTGTATTCAGACACGTCCTCAGATGCCTCATTCTCTCCCGCTCTCACATTCTTTCAAGCCATCTTTTCCCTCTTTCTGTCAAAAGAGGACAAATAAAGGAAAAGCAGCTGCGATAACAAGCCGCATTGATCTCTCTCTTTCTCAGTGTGTGTGTGTGTGTGTGTGTGATCTGATCTGATGCTTTCTAGGTTGAGTCATAGCTTTAGATATCAGTATTCATCACACACACACAAACACACACACACCCTGTGCTCTGTTAAAGAAATGATCTATCACTTTTGCTTATCGGTGAGCAGGAATGCTGTCTGTATCCGTTTATGCCTTTCCCATGCCCTGTCCCAAAAATTCCTAAAAATGTACCACAAGCACTGTATGTGTGTGTGTGTGTACATAGTTTGAAAGTAAATTTGTCCCCAGTATAATGGGCACCAAGGTGCAGCTTCATCATTATATTTTAAGGGCTTTGCAGGGCTCGACAATAAGGACTGCCCGATGGCCCAGGGCCAGTATGAACGACGCTCGGGACAGTGGACGGAACGGTCACTTGCCCGATCAGGCCAGTGCTGTAGGGTGTGCGATATATATTGTCTATGACATCGTAATTGTTGATTTAACGATCTGAAAGGATCGATTATGTCCCTCACTTTACTAAAAAACAACAAAAACAGACCCATTGAGTGCATGCATGCATTACGTGTCTAGGTAAGACTAGTGCGTGAGCATATTAGAGTGTACGCTTTCACTGCGTGATTTAGTCTTTTAAAATGCCTTTAGAATGCCCCCAGAATTCATGATAAGGAGCAAAAATGCCCCGTATATCTTTTATATTTATATCATTTAATATAGGTAACCAATATTACACAGAGCGCCATTTTTCTCCAAATATCTGATTACAAACACGATATTGATTTTATACAGCATACAGTTTAATGAACAAGAATCAAGTGACTTACATTTAAGACACCATATCGCCTGTTTCACTCTATTTCGCCTACGAAAATAGTCTCTTGAGCAACACTTCCTGAATGAATCAGCCGTTTGAATGAATAGACCCTTTTCACATGACGTCACACAGCTTCCGTTTGGACTTTTAGCAGTGGATCCTCACTTCCGTCAGCATAGTGGAATACTAGCACCGCTCAAATGGAGTGCGCCCAATAGTTGAACATACGGCACTAATGTGGTTAGAGATTGACTGTAGTCGCCTAATTTCATATAAATTCAAGGTGAGGTGTTTGGCAGATCTCAAACGAACTTACCGATCTGCGAGATTTGCTGCTTGAAGTCAGAGTTGAATATGGGGAAGCCGTACACTTTCTGCTGCCTGTAGTAACTTGCAAACTTTGCTGTCTTTATTGCAGATAAAGCTGTTTATATGTATTTGTCAGTATTTGTGAAATAAACGCACATTTCCGACATTTACATGCAGAAAAAAAAGTTATTTCAGTGCCTGTATGCACAATGAAGATCAACATAAGCTTATTCTTTTTAAATGTCAAAAAGTCTATTTTTCACTTTTATTTCGATAAATATGACATACATAATAATAAAAATTGTGTTTAATATAATACAATTTTCACATAAAGACTGTTAATGTTGTAAAAACTGACTCCTGTACATGGCATTTTTACCATAGTAAAAAAACTTTGTCATCATTCATCTCTTTATTGCAGAACAAGTCTGTCGCATACAAAAATATAGAGGATTTACAACAGTACTCATTGTTATAGCAGCATTAAATGAATTAAATCAAATTATTTCTCCATGGAATAACATTAAATGAACACATACTTCCGTTCTGTATTTTCAATATAGAACCCGACTGTGTAAATACTTGACATAAACAGTTCGCATTTAAAGTTATTAAAGCATTTTCCCGAGAAGTCGCCAGCGCAAAGGTAAGACGGAATAACAAATCCACTGCTTTGCGGATAGGCGTAAGTTAATTGACGTCATTGTGAAAAGGGCCTATTGGTTGAATCCTGGTTGAATCTCAATGACTCATATTTTATATAAATATTTTCTTTCTTTTTGTTTTCTTTTCTTTTACTTCATTAATTTTTTGTTGTGGGGCCAGTGAAAATTTTGGCAGGGCAAGTAAAAATTTTAACCACTGGCCCGACTGGGCCAGTAGAAAAAAATTCTTAGCGTTGAGCCCTGTTTTGTTTTGATTGACAGCAGTGTAAAAAAATAAAAATATCCAGCAATGTAAAACAGCGGATTTCAGACAAAGCAGAAGCCTCTACCAACCACATCCATTTGCAGTCAATCACGAACAAGTGATCACTTTTGGTAAAACAACTGATAATTTTATTCATTGTCTATTTCATATATATCTATACTGTAAAACCGAATAGTGAAATTATTTAAATGAAATGAGTTTGTTTCACTCAAATAATAATGAAAGTTCATTATACTTTATAGAAAAGTTGTGTGAACTCAAAACTTCATTGAAGTAAGCTGAACTTTATATGATTCAGTTGACTTTATATGCATGATTTGCATCAGACTATATAAATAAATGCTGAAATTAAGTGTTATTTTGTGTGTTTTTGCACAAGATTAACATAGGGAGACATAAGTTAGTGTTTAATGTTGTGTTATGTTGGGATTTACAGGGGGTTCTGTTATGTTAGTTTTGTAGGGTTACTATTGTGGTGAAGAGTAGAGCCTGTTAGGTTAGGTTGAGGATGGGCTGCAAAACTTTTAAAGGGTTAGTTTACCCAAAAATTATGTCATTAATTACTTACTCTGATGTCATTCCACACCCTTAAGACCTTTGTTCATCTTTGGGACACAAATTAAGATATTTTTGATGAAATCCAAGAGGTATATGACTCGTCTATAGACAGCAATATAATCAACACTTTTAAGGTCCAGAAAGGTACTAAAGAGGTACTAGTTAAAACCATCAATGTGACTGCAGCGACACCAATACTTTTTGTGCGCAAAAACTAAACAAAAAGAACAACTTTATTCAATAATATGTTCTTTTCTGTGTCATTCTCATACATTGTTTATGTCCAATGCTTCCAGGTTCTATGTCAGAACGCCAAATATTTATAGGCCGGCGCCTGTGTCAGCATCACACCCATGCGTCAAGCTGCTCACGTGTTCAGCTAAACATAAACATGGAAGCCTTCACTGAGCTTACTGCATCACCTGCGTAAGGATAATGACAGGGAAGAGAAGAGATTGTTGAATATAATTGTTATTTTTGTTTTGTTTTTGCGCACAAAAATATTCTTGTCGCTTCATAAAATTAAGGTTGAACCACTGTAGTCACGTTGACTGTTTTAACAATGTCTTTAGTACCATTCTGGACCTTGAAAGTGTTGATGCCTCTCGGATTTCATCAAAAATATCTTAATTTATGTTCCGAAGATGAACAAAGGTCTTACAGGTTTGGAACAACATGAGGGTGAGTAATTAATGACAGAATTTTCATTTTTGGGTGAACTAACCCTTTAAGACCATATATACTATGTTTGATCATACACATGCAATCTCTTTAATAGTTATAATAGCATGTGTTATTTGCTATCTACCAAGATCTGAATGTGTTGTTTATGTAAATTAACTGTATGTAATTAACATTATGATGAGTGGAGCAAGGCTGAGAACTGTAGGAGCGAAGGGATGCTGGTGACGTGACTGTTAATGAGAGACACCTGTGCACCACACTGGACTTGCTCCACTTCCACGGCTCTTGGCCTCACCCCATTTGTCACAAAAATTTTAAGTTATACTAACTTAAAAAAATTAAATAGTTACTAAATAGTTAGTTTACTTAAATTTTAGCGGCATCTAGCGGTGAGGTTGCGAACTGCAATCAACGGCAGCTCACCCCTCTCTTTTTAAGCAAAATAGAGAAGCTACGGTGGCTGTCTGGCTGACACAAGTCAAAGATGTAGTCGCCTGAGACAGCAGAGAATACATTAGCCAGTCAAGCAATGAGGTTTCTTCTTACTTCTAACAAAGAATGGTCTCTGATTCTAATAAACCAGACGACTACTACTGCTACTTCTTCTTCATGCGTATTCAACATAGTTACAATGCAAGCTTGCTCTAAAAACACGAACGATTTAGAAGAGGAACTACATATTGATGAAACGTGCTCTTTAGAGTGTTTGTCCATTTAGGGCTGCTGTAGAAACATGCCAGCGCAACATGGCGACTTAACATGGAAGGGGGACCCGCGGTGTATGTAGATATAAATGACTCATTCTAAGGTAATAAAAACATAATGGTTCATTATGTAAGGTCTTTATATAATATTGCATTTCTGTCAATAGATCCTCCTAAATTTTACACATTGCACCTTTAAATGTCTGTATTCATGGTTTGCTAGGTTACATATGCCTGTCAAGGTGACCATAGCACAGCTCACACATCTGTTCTAGCTTCTGGTCTTTTTCAGTCCTCTCATATCTCCTTTTCCTTTCTAATGAACATCACTCTCTTATTATCACTTTTCTGTTTTGTATGTGAGAGCTCTCCAGTGTACATCTACATTCCTCCATTTATACTCTCTCTTGCACTGCATTTCTTCACCATGATCAAACTCTCAGTTGTGAACAGAAAAAAAAAAACACATTTCAAAAACAGCTGTGAGAACACTTGCCAAATCTCACACCTTCCTTCTCTCACTTCTCTCTTCATTCCCTTCACTTATTTCTCAAGTCAAAAAAAAAAAAAAATGTGCCTGCTGTACCTGTTATAAAAATGTGTAAAAGCCATTGTGCTAATTAAACATTGATTTTACACCACCCCAGAAGGGTTGCCAAAAATGGTTGTGAATGAACTAGTGCTTATATAAAATTAAAAATATATTTAAAAAGTTAAAATGGGCTAAAATGTTTGTGTAAGCCATCATAGCATAGATCTCAGATGGATGAATGGATAAAGCCATGTTCATGATTAAATACTAGCATATTGTTAACTGCATAATGCACATTACACACTCCACACAGGTATTTTTATAAATTAATATGTGGAAAAAGTTTGCAGTATGCAACAATAGCAGTTGTGTACTGAATAGCTGTCACATAACCTCACTATGTTGAATGTTCACCACGTAGCATTCAACCACTGTCTATGTAATAAATTAGATTATCAGGAGTCAAAAAAAGAGTCAAGAAAAAGAAAAAATCGTAGTTAATATTATTTGTGGTACATTCGTCACACTTGGAATGCAAGTTAAGCATATTGCATTGTGGGATACAGTATCCAGCACAATGCGCTCCGGTAGTATACTGCACATTTAACAATTCTATCTTAGTATCCCATGCATACAGAACATATGCATACAGTATACATACTGCAAAACTAGAATGAGAATTACAGTAGTATGTCATTCCAAACACACACAGACAGAAAGGGGACCTGAAAAACAGGTAAAAACAAACTGTGCCATTGGTGTAACAAATTTTCCGGCAGATATAATGTGGATTTGACTCCTGCAGTGGCTCGGTAATAGCAGCAATTTTCTCGCAATGTTCCACTTTTTATGCGTGATTAGGTTTTGTGTGGAAATTTCCCCTTTCACACTCTATCATTTTTCCCTTTTTCAGTTACCCTTTGTGGCCGATTCAGCTTCTAAGTTCCTGTTTTCATTTAATAGCTCCTGAAAGCCTCCATAATGTCACAGAGCAAACAGCCGTTAATACTTTCTATAACATGAACGTCCCCAGGGAAGCGTTCGGTTATGTGTGAAGTTTTGCGATTGAACGTCATATGTTGTGTATTTATTTCTTTCCATTTATGAAGGTAGTGCATGTATGAGATACAGTGGCTAGAGACCATGTATACACACTGCTGCTAAATATGGGTGTCTGGATGATGAAAACCATTAAAATATACAAAACTTATATATGTGACATAACTATAACATTATGTATAATTAAAATACATAGTTAAATACATAGTAAAATACATACACACCCAACCCCCCACCAAAAAAAAAAAAAAAAAAAAAATATATATATATATATATATAGATATTCTCACCCTTATCATGTAATTACAAACCTGTATGACTTGCAACCTGTATACCACATTTTCAAAATATTTCGTGTTCTACATAAAAATGACATTTTGGCTGCAATTTTTAGCTATTTTTTAGCTAAACTATGCCTTTAAGGGAATTAATTAATTCATAACTGATGCTGCTACTGCAGAGATCAGACACTCAAAAAAAAAAATTTAAAAAAAGAAATTAGCTATTTAAAAATAATAATAATAACATTAAAAAAAAAAAATATATATATATATATATATATATATATAATTGAAAAGAAAAACTGCACAGACATTCCTCTCTAGACAGCACTGGTTTTCTCAGAGGACTCCTAAATTAGCCTGAAAACAGTAGATAATTTGTTCCATATTTTTTTTTACAGAGGATGCATGAGACAAATACAAACACGTTTGATTTGGTTGGAATTTAAATCACAAATTACATCTGTGGAATGCAAATTTACCTGATCTCATCAGGGAAAACAAATCCCAAATTTCCTGTCGACAGCCAAACGATAATACATCATTAAACATTACTTTGATTGAAAAAAAGCAAAAGCCAAACAGGTTAAACTACTGGTATGTTACTTGTTGACAACCGCAAGATGCTGTAATGTTGTTACAATTATCATTCCAACCATTATGGGTGTGACTCCTATATTCAGCACACATTTAAAGTAGAGGATTCGTTCTCACAAATAATCATGGATAAATAAATAAAAAATATTTTAAAATAAATACTTTTTTTTTTTTTCCCCCATCAAACTGTCAGTGAAATGAGGTACTTAACCTTCAGAAAAATGTTCATAATCAACCTCAAGAGGCCAATCTAAATAATATATGACCTGTTTAATTTGATTTAGTTTATATAAAATAAAAAAATAAAGAGGATGGATGGATGGATGGAAATTCAGTACACACTGAACTCAGAGGACTCATTCCCACAAATATTTGCAGACATCAACCATACAACTTTGTATGTTGCCTCAGATGTGTAGAAGGTCAATTTTAAAGAAGTGCTTTCTACATGAGTCGAAAAACGAGTCTTTAGGACCAAGAAGACCTTGTGTGTATGTGTTTGTAAGTGATGTGTGTGTGGTCCTGACAGGCCACTGAGGGGCTCAGACGCACTAAAAAGAAGCCAGCTAAGCGCTCTGAGAAGGAAGTCATTCTCCCTCTGTTGTGCCTCCTTCACTAATTCCATATTCCTCTAATGTCCCTGATGTTGAGAAGAAACAGATGTCTGTACGTCCTCTGCCCAGTGAAGTCACCATTAAAAACATCACAATCACTTTCTCTAGTCTTCACGGTCTGAGTGAGAGTTTGTTTGTTCTCTAATCGCAGCTAATGAAGTTATGGCAATTACAGGACTTCTGTCAGTTGGTCTCTGAAGAGTTGAGTCAATCGCATGAGCTCACAAAGTCAAACTGACCATATGCCCAGATTGCCCCGTGACTGTGTGTGTGTGTGTTTGTGTGTGGTGACACTGGGTGTGCAGGGTGTAAATGGGGTGTAATGGTGTGTGCGAGACCCCTGCAACAGCCCATTAGACACACTAAATGAGTTAATGTAATGTGCACATGCACTCACACTGCCCGTAACTCAAACGCTCTCGACTCGTGTTGGAGTCAAGCCTTAAACACTCTTCGTCAAGAGGTTTAAATATCCGTTCATTAAGAGTGTATATTTTCAAAAGCACAAACACTCGAGCGCTCGCTGTCCGGTAATATCCATGTGTTTACCTGTGAACAATGTCTATTTATGACCAAGAATGAGATGCTAGTTATCAAAATGCCTTATATAAGAATTAAATAATATAATAATATTCTGTTATTTAGAATTATGTAAGACAAACATAGTTAAAAAACATAATTGGTAATTTTCTAGCAAGAAACCATTTTTAAAGAAAGAAAGATTTTAATGAGAAATTAATTTAATTTGAGAAAGACAACACCACTTAAGCAGGACAGGCCAAAATATCCATTATTTTAATTAATGTTATGCTAGATAACCATTCAAAAACGTCCAAGACTTCTCAGAACAAAAACAAGAGATTTGTGCCTTTTTTTTTTTTTTGGAAAACAGGGTACTCGATTCATGGTACTCTGTTCATACTTTTCAGTCATGTTAAACTGATTTATGGATGTAATTCAGACTGTAAATAGAAACAATCAAATATAACATGCACAATGTGCTGAGTGCTAGATAGCTCAGAGAACAAGCAGTCTAAATGCTCTCCAGCTAAAAATGTGAGCTGGCAAAGAGAAGAAGAGAGAAAGAAGAGTGGTGTTTTTACTGTGGTGGGATAATGTCTTATAATAAGGAATAATTGCCCCCAAATATGTCTGTATAAGACTGTGGACCAAGGGAAGTGTCCAAATCATTTCGAAAGCAAGATTTGATGGATTTCCAAGCATTAATGAGAGATTAACATGAGAGTGTGATCTAAAATTAAGAGCTCTTGACTTTATCAGTGGTGGTTTAAATCTACAAGTAGAATGCAGTAGAATTGGCATTTGATTTGGCTTAGTAATGCAGTAGCCCATATTACATCATTAACAAACAATTTACACAATTTACACAAAATGCCTACAGTAACAGTAGGATCTTTTTTTTTTTTTTTTTGGTTTGCTGATGTAGAACAGCTCTTAAGATCACAAGCTATATTCTTGGTTTCACGTCAGTGCTCCTTGTTAAATTAAATGAGAGATCGTGAGATGAATTCTCACAAGTGCCCTCTTAAGAGTAAGACACTTGAGTCCAAAAATGTCTCTCTCTCTTTACTGTGTGTGAATAAAAGCAGCACCTGCTAATACATTAAAATTCATGCAACGGCAGAACAAAATCATGAGTTTGAATGCCAGGGAATGCATGAACTTATGAAGTGATAAAATACATATTGTTTTGGGTAAACCCAAATGTCAAATGCATAAATGTCACTGTAAAATCATTTAATTAATAATAATAAAATGTAATAACAATAAGTAATATTCCATTTAAAGATCAACAGATAATGACCAATAAAGATTTTGAAAAGTAATGTACCATGTAAATTACCAGGTCCAAACTAGATATGTCTAAATATTTCCAAAAAAAAAAAAAAAAAAAGGTTTTATTTTTGTTTCGCTTCACACTTTTATATTTGTACTGCAATATTGACTTCCAGATAGCAACCCTTACTCACTTGAAAGACACTCATCAACACGTCTTGATGAAAGAGCGCTGGATTCATCTATTTTAACTCTACCTCATTTAAAGCAGAAAGCCAGGGTGAGAGGGCAATGAAAAACCACATATAAAAATCAACACCAACTTTTTGCTCTTCAGCTCTTTATAGAGGCTGTATTAAAAGAGCTGATATTTAAATGGGAGTGGAAAGTCACTCCAAGAATTTAAGCATCCATCAGTTTAATTACCATGGTAATTTTCTCTGATGATCTGACATTCTTTGCGGACCGGAACGACTGAAAACCCTTGGCGTGAGGAACAGATCTGGACTGTGTTACCACAGACGTTTTTGACACTGTCAAGTCAGATGATGTCATGTCTGAGGGAAGTGAGGAGATGGTTATGGTCATTAGTATGGTAATGATATGGATAGGACCATCATTAGTGATTGTGTTTCACCAAGGTTAAGGTCAAAGTTTAGATGGTGTATGAAACTTAAGACATTAGAAGCTTTTTAATTAACTGGTTTTATTCATTTTAATAAGAACTTGTGGTATATTGGTAGTGATAGTAGTAGTTGTTGTAGTAGTGGTAGTATGGTAATGGTAGTAGTGTTGTAGCAGTGCTAGTAGTGTTGGTTGTGGTGGTAGTAGTAGTTGTTGTTGTAGTAGTAGTAATAGTGGTGGTAGTAGTATGTTGGTGGTGGTGGTAGTAGGAGGAGGAGGAGGAGGAATAGTGGTAGCATAGTAGTAGTAGTAGTAGTGGTGGTGGTGGTGGTGGTGGTGGTAGTAGTAGTACTTCTATTAATGAATAAATTGAAACTTTTGCAAACCATCTTAACCAGGTGCTTAAAACAATGAAATAGTGTTTTATAGTTTTATAATATATAAATAAATAAAATTCTTATATTTTTCCCCCCTTTTTTTTGTGATTGCATCATAGTAATGTAATGTTTTTGTACATGTACTATGGTAATAACATGACATTTTTTAAGTAAAATACTATATTTCAAAGTACTTTAGGACTTTAGCAAGTGATTTCAAAATGTAAATAAACATGTATTTTTCTCTTATTTGCAAATGTTAAAGGGTTAGTTAGACCTTTGTTCATTTTCAGAACACAAATTAAGATATTTTTGATAAAATCCAATGGCTCAGTGAGGCCTGCATCGACAATTAACACTTACATTGCCCAGAAAGGTACTAAAGACATATTTAAAACAGTTCATGTGACTATGGTGGTTCAACCCTAATATTATAAAGAGTCGAGCTTCGAAGCTTCATGAATCTTTTGTTTCGAATCAGAGGTCTGGAGCATGAAAGTCACATGATTTCAGTAAACAAGGCTTTGTTACGTCATAAGTGTTTCGAAATTCCAGTGGTTCACATGACTTTGGCATGATACATGCTCCGAACCTCTGATTCGAAACAAAAGATTCGTTAAGCTTCTAAGCTTCATGAAGCAGTGTTTTTCTAGATCGCCCATCAATAGATATTGTTGAATAAAGTTGGTATTTTGTTTTTTTGGCGCGCAAAAAGTATTCTCATTGCTTTATAATATTAAGGTTGAACCACTGTAGTCACATGAACTGTTTTAAATATGTTTTTAGTAGCTTTCTGGGCAATGTATCAATTAATATCTTAATTTGTGTTCAGAAGATGAACATAGATCTTACGGTTGTGGAACGACATGAGGGTGAGTAATAAATTACATAATTTTAACATTTTGTGTGGCCATCATTATTTTCCAGCACTGCCTTAATCCTCTTGGGCATGAAGTTCACCAGAGCTTCACAGGTTGCCACTGGAGTCCTCTTCCACTCCTGGTGGATTTTAGAGACCTTGCGCTCCTCCACCTTCCATTTGAGGATGCCCCACAGATGCTCAATAGGGTTTAGGTCTGGAGACATTCTTTAGCAAGGCAGTGGTCATCTTGGAGGTGTGTTTGGGGTCGTTATCATGTTGGAATACTGCCCTGCGGCCCAGTCTCTGAAGGGAGGGGATCATGCTCTGCTTCAGTATGTCACAGTACATGTTGGCATTCATGGTTCCCTCAATGAACTGTAGCTCCCAGTGCCGGCAGCACTCATGCAGCCCCAGACCATGACACTCCCACCACCATGCTTGACTGTAGGCAAGACACACTTGTCTTTGTACTCCTCACCTGGTTGCTGCCAAACACGCTTGAAACAATCTGTACCAAATAAGTTTATCTTGGTCTCATCAGACCACAGGACATGGTTCCAGTAATCCATGTCCTTAGTCTGCTTGTCTTCAGCAAACTGTTTGCGGGTTTTCTTGTGCATCATCTTTAGAAGAGGCTTACTTCTGGGATGACAGCCATGCAGACCAATTTAATGCAGTGTGCAGCATATGGTCTGAGTACTGACAGGCTGACCCCCCACCCCTTCAACCTCTGCAGCAATACTGGCAGCACTCTTTGGTCGACCATGGTGAGGCTTGTTCTGAGTGGAACCTGTCCTGTTAAACCGCTGTATGGTCTTGGCCACCGTGCTGCAGCTCAGTTTCAGGGTCTTGGCAATCTTCTTATAGCCTAAGCCATCTTTATGTAGAGCAACAATTCTTTTTTTCAGATCCTCAGAGAGTTCTTTGTCATGAGGTGCAACGTTGAACTTCCAGTGACCAGTATGAGAGAGAGTGATAACACCAAATTTAACACACCTGCTCCCTATTCACACCTGAGACCTTGTAACACTAACGAGTCACATGACACCGGGGAGAGAAAATGGCTAATATGGCCCAATTTGGAAATTTTTACTTAGGGGTGAACTCACTTTTGTGGCCAGCGGTTTAGATATTAATGGCTGTGTGTTGAGTTATTTTGAGGGGACAGCAAATTTACACCGTTATACAAGCTGTACACTCACTACTTTACATTGTAGCAAAGTGTCATTTCTTCAGTGTTGTCACATGAAAAGATATAATAAAATATTTACAAAAATGTGAGGGGTGTACTCACTTCTGTGAGATACTGTACATACACACACACACATATGTATATATATATATATATATATATATATACACACACACTGGGTGGCACAAACATAAAATGTTTATTTACATTTTCTATTGATCATGACAGCAGTTATTCATGAAAATGGAGGGGAAAATACATACACGCAGAGAGAGAGAGAGAGAGAGAGATGTATTGTTTAATCGGAGAGAGATGTATTGTTTAATCGAGCACATTTCCAACATTTAAAAAAATGTAAATTCAGCTGCCTAGATCACAGTCATCTAGTGATTGTGTACAGTTCCAATAAGTATGCCAGAGCTCAGTAGTCTGCTGCATTGTCCACAACCTCACACTAAGATCCGGCCTGCAAGAATAGGAAACGTGCAGTTCAAACTCCTTTCAGCTTTAAATGTTTGGCTATCTGTGCCATTACCCGATTTGCGCAGTTCCATTGAGTGAGTCGATTAATCAATAAAACCAAGACAGCACATGCAAATAAACAATGCTATCACTGTGTGCAATTTATTCTTTGTGAATTCCCCACTCTTTGTCACTTTGAAGAGGCTCACGTCAACTTTTAAGAGTTTGTTTTGCTGATGTACAGCCCATCACATTACTAACTTTACTATACAAATATTTGAGACAGTAGCCTAAACAATAACTTGAGTCTGTCTTTCACAAACACCTGATCACAATCAAAAAGTGTTTAAATACTATGCTATTAATCAAACAGTAAATCTGTATCGGTCCAAACAGAACCATTTGTAAACATGGACAGAGTCGCCATTATGAGTATGGTTTGGAAGTGTTCATTGAAGTCGGAATGCAAACAGTCAGACATTCATATCAGTTATAGATTTCACTCTCAAACAATACATATCTCGCCCTGTTCACAGTCTTTCCCTCTGGAAAAGAGATACATTGAGCCACACACTGAGCTAATTTACATTCATAGAGTCTCTTCTCGATTCAACAGTCAGCATATTTACTTAGTTCACTGCATGTTCTTTGATTTTGGGCTAGGTCTCTTTTGATGACAAATCTTGCCTTGGTTTATTCCTTCTCTGAAACAATGCATCTTGCTTCTGACAAAAGGTGTAAACATAATTACTCAGCAGAAAATCTAAAAAGCATTATCCAAAAGGCTTATCCAAAAGCACAGAAATTGTTTTTGAATTTGTCACTGGGCTGTAATCAAGTTCTGATCCCTAACTGACAATAATGCACTTGGGTAATTTTGTGAATCTAGGTCTACTTAAAACTAGAATATGTAAATTTTTCGCCGCTAGAGGTCGCCTATTCAAAACAAAGGCGTAGCTTGATGATGCCGAATCTTGGGAAATGTCGTCTTCACCTCACAGCCAGTGGAAAAGAATCGGGATGGGACTCGAGCAGAAATTATGTTCATGGATGAGATTGTTAACATTACTGTAGTATGAAGCAGCGCATGGCCAAGTGATGTTGGAGCTGAACAAGACCACTGGAGAGATTGTTAATGAGAGACGAATGTGACACATGCCTCACGAGCAGCAGAACTTTTATTATGCTGCAGTCGCCGGTGTCGCTTCTTCCGGTCAAGCGTATGAGGTAACACAGCGCTGTTTATCATATTAGATACATTTGACTGTGTTGAAAATGATGTTATAACGTTACTCGTTTGCTCGCTGGCTGCTTTGAGACACTTGTTGCACACTGCAGTAAACTAGATCGATTTTAGAATATCATATTAATAAATGTTGGGTGGCTTCTGTTGATAAATGGTAAGCAATTAATTTTGAAAATGTATTGTATGATGGAGAAAATGCTGTATTACTTAGCTACTTGACAAAATAGTGTTTTTCTTTGAGGCGTGGTAAAGGCATGGTACTCTCGGAAAATCAAGAAAACTAGATTTAAACGATAAGATAAGCTATATATAACAATAAGCTATATGACAGTAATTCGTTTTCTGTCTATAAATGTAACCAAACAGTTGTTCCCTTGTCTAATAAAACATGTAATATATTAAAGCGTCTTTAGTGTTTCTTTTGGGATATTGTAAGTACTCAACTGAACAAAATATATAACACTGGCCTAGTGGTTTTTGGATATTTTACTGCAAAAATCTTACATATTGTAGCTTTAACTAAGTCTAATTAATTATCATGAACTGATAAAATGTATACCTTCATTACAATGCAGGTCGCTTTGGAAATAAGTTTCTGCCAAATGCATACATTTACATGTAAATTAAATGGACTTACAATAGAAATCATTCTACACCATACAAGAACCTTTACAAAAAAGTACCGATATATAACCATGATACTAAATTATTACAAAATTTAAAAAGCCATGGTACTACCATAGTACGTGTCCAAGAACAAAACATTACTATGGAGTAAAAAAATAAACAATAAGATCAAATAAAATAAAATCAATACATGATTAGTTTATATAAGTAATATACAATAACTACATAAAATAAAAATAAAAAAATTAAATAATACAGTAACACCATGGTACTTTTTTATTTATTATTTTGTTAGATTTATCTTCAATGATCAGTTTGTACCAGTTACACAAATTCATGACTGTAATGATCCCAATATAATCCAAAATGTAAATCAAAATTTTAATACGATATTTAAATAATGATTATTCTTAAATTACTCTTATTTTTACTCCAAATGTGCCAGAGCTAAAAAACTGCAATTTAAACGATGTGTCTATACTGCCCTGATCCTAGCCTAAAGCCCAATTAGTTATTAATTTAAGTCAAATTAAAACTGTAATTCAAACCGCTTACTTTCCCTTTTTTATTGATGTCATTACAAAGTCTTAAAAGACTTTCCTCATCACCCAGTATCAGAAAACTCAATAAATTCAGATTACAGTAATCCACTTCATATGGAAACCCAGCGCCTTTAATCTTGTAAAGTTATTCTTTGGCACCCAGTGTTATACGCCACAGAGCTTATTAAAGACAAAGGAATTCAGAAAGGCCACGACATTTCACTTTATTATTTAAATTTTCAGGAAATTCATAAATAATTTATAGCTTTTTTTTTTTTTTTTTTTGCCGCGAAGGCTCAAAGGGGTTGGAAATGTGTGTACCGTTGACAGTAGACACTGACTAGCATAAAAGAATGTCTAAAAAAATGGTGGTTTCTGAATGAAATTGAAATATGAGATTTCTATATGGTCCTGATCATATTCTGCTCACAGATGTGCAAACATGACGGGTGCTACATACCTCCAACTGACACTGTTTAATATCTTCAAGCACATGTATGGGAGGTCTGTGAAGGTTATTTTTTCTAAAGGCCAGTGTTCTGCATAAAGTCGGCACTGTCTGATAAAATGAATGGCTGGTGATGTGTATTTAACTATTGTAGACACTCAGTAAAAAATCTGACATAAAATGTGACTGAAGTAGATGCATCATGACCTGACTGTATCAACAAACACACACAAACACAGTCTCCAGTTACAAGGCCTGTCCCATTTTCCTCATTTATGTTTGTTTCATTATGCAGGAGGGACTGCGTAGCTGCTCTGTATTTCTCCTCTCAATAATTTACCAGCATTCTTCACTATCTCTCCGAAGAGACTCAGCACAAGAGTCAGTTTCAGTCACGCATCAAAGTAATTCAGGTCAGCCATGTGGACAGAACCTAAAAACACATGTGTTTGCTTGCCGGCTGAATTATAGAAAAATATAAGAAGTGAGAGTCTCCCATGTGACACCAGAGGCATAAGGGGAGGAGACAGAGCACTTGTGGAAAACTAAATGGGAGAAGCAAAGAAGTCCCATCTTCCATTCTTATTGGTAAAGGCAAACTGTTGTCTTATTGATGTAGAATGTACATTTGCATTAGGTGGAATGCCATGATTTAAGAATAAGATACTCGCTAAGTCTGCAAAAAGTGTGTAGAAGTTTGTGAGGATTCCTTCTGAAGTCTTTGTTACTTTTGATCATCCATTTAATGCATCCTTGCCGAATAAAAGTAATAATTTCTTTTCTTTAAAAAAGTCTTTCTGACTTAATTTTTGAACAGTAGTATAAACACTGACAAAATGCAACAAAAATACTGATGACTCATCTTGCACTACAAGGATTTTGTGGGGGTGGGTAAAAAAAAAAAAAAAAAAAATTCTCAATTTTAATCGATTCTCATTTTTATGAACCAATATCAATTTTTAAATCCTAAGAACTAATCTTTTAGTCTGTGTTGATGAATGAACTGAACTTTGCAATTTGAGCTTTGTAATTTGTTACTTTTGATATGAAACAAAAAGTCTCAAAATTTAAATTCTGTCCATTTTATTATGAAATTAAAACAATAAATACCGTTGTTGATGCTCTTTAATGTGGCATTGCCGCCTCAGATCAAGAAAAGCAGCTCCGCAAAGTGCATGTAAATTGTTCGTCTCTTCTGCTTTACTACTAGTTACAGCACAAAATAAAGATGTATGAACATCAGAAGGTTTGTTGAAAGATAAATCACAACTTATCGAAATACGTATCAAATTTCAACTGCGGAAAGATGTCAATAAAATACCTTGTAAACAATGTCACGTAACATCACATTTATAAAAAGTCAGCTAGAAAAATTAACTCAAGAGTAGGATTTATATATATATATATATATATATATATATATATATATATGCACCATACATATTCATTATGTTTTTTACTCTTCTTCAATATTTAATGTATATGTTTGAATAAATCTGTCAAGTTTTATGAGAGCCACCATTTATAAAAATACATTTCAAAAAACAGAATCAAATCGCAAGCTTGTGAATCGAAATTGAATTGAATTGTGAAATTTATGTTAATGCCCAGCCCTTGTTTTTTGTCCAATAAGATGCTCTCTAGAATGAGAATGTTGTAATACATAATACTACCTGAAACCAACTAGCAAGTAGCACAGCATAGTTCGTCAAGTCCCACCTAAACGTCCTGTTTCAATAGGAATTCCTGGAGGAAAGAAAACTGCACTTGTCAAGCAAGTTAATGGGGTCTTTAAAAGGGCCTTTGGTGAAACCTCTACAGGTCCTCAGTGTCAGTTCTAAGCTCTCAAGTTGCCTCTGGCTGAGCTTAAATCTCAAAATTTTTCATGGAGTCAAAAACATAAAGATGGCAGTGCTCGAGACACCATTGAATTTATCTCTATAGATCATCTGATAGTAGTTCAGAAAAACAAACTTGTCCTATGAAACCACAGCAATATTATGTTAGTCAGCAGGACTTAAATTAACATTAATTGGCTATGGGAGATGTTTAATTTCCATGGAGAGGTAAACCTGACCATTTAATGAGACACTGTCTAGCCGACAAATACACACGCTAATTAAGGTGACATCACAGCCCAGGATGGACGCCTACATGCTCACATACATTTGTCAAAAACAAACAAAAAAATGAGACGAGATGGCATCTCTGTATCAGAAACTACCACCATGACGTGAAGTCAAGAGTGGATGCTTTTTCAAAGTGTCTGCCAAGCTAACAGTGTGTGAACACACACACAGACATTACAGCTCTAATGGACCAGGCCCTGAAATACTATATTCACGGATTTCAAGTGAAGTGCTTCTGGATCCTGACAGTACATCACTAATGCCGCTGTCACATGCGACAGAACTTGAACTTTGCTATGCCTGCATTTGCAGAATTCTCTGGTAAGGTTAACGCAGATCATCTAACAGGACACTAGCACTGATAGACTGCCGGTGAAAATTAACTCAGTGTGATTTACAGCAACAATACTGTACTTAGACTGCTCAAAATAATTCTTAGAAATATTAACATAACTAATTTGCAGGCCACAGAGTTAGAAATAAATAATTTAGCAATAATTATTTTACAATGCTAATTGTCAACAAAATGTGGCACTATAAAAAAAAATGAAGACACAAGGGGAAGTGCGTGGATGCTCATATCACTGTTAAGCAGTAATGACAATACACTCGCTAGCGCTCAAGGTTTCAGTCACATAATGGTGAACGAGTGGCTCTGTAATGGACTGCATGGCTCTTTCAGAGCGCGCACATTCTTAGCTGCAGCGAGAGTGGGAGTTTTATCATCTAAAAGAGCAAAAGTTGTTGAATGAAAAACACTTGAGATCAGAGGCTGGTCGGGCTGAAAGCTGCGGTCAGGAATCTTTGATAGATTAGATGCCTCATAAAGCAGCTCTCTGGCCTTGACAATGTGAGAGCAGTACCAGTTCTCTCTCTCTCTCACACACACACACACAGTGTACATGACTGCATGTGAAAAATGACAATATGTTTAAAGCTAAAGATCTCAAAGACACATGCGCTCTCTCGTTCTCTCTCTCTCTCTCTCTCTCTCTCTCAAAGACACGTCCTCGCTCTCTCAATTTTCTATCCGTTACTGGCAAGATATAAACTACATGTGTCATGCCAAATCAGTGCAAAATAAGTAAAAACAAAAGTGCAATGGAGTAAACATATAAAACAAAAAGAAGGAAAATACTGCAAGCCAAGTCACCTTTGTTTATATAGCGCTTTTTACAATGCACTGCAAATAGAATACTGCCGTGTTTATAAATTATTTATCAATGCATTTTTTCATTTAAAAAAATAAATAAATAAATTTGCCCTTATCTTTAATCAAAAACATTACCTTTCCCATCCCCTCGCAACAACATCTTTTCACTGATGACGGGCAGGGACAATAATCCCTGTCTTCCAGCAACCTGTCACTCACATACTATAAGATTGAAGCAATTAGCAAACAACAACGATCCAATTAATTCCCCATGAACAAAATCAAGTCCTGCCTTACATGTTTTTCTAGTTCAAGAAGCCGTTTCACTCTAGGGCTTTTCACACTGTGCATAACCCCAGGTTAATGTCGCTCTAAACGCCACTTTTAACCTTGGGTAAAGGAACGTTTCACTTTAAAAGCGGGGTTATGAAACCCTGCTCTGGATTGCGGTGCCAAACTTGTACAGTGTGAAACGATGCAGTGTTAGAATGTTACAGCTAGACACTTAGCAGCAGACAACCAATAACAGTCATATTTTCCTGCTTTTGACAGTCACGGAAACACTGCACATTGTAAATAAACAATATATTTACCGTTTGAGAGGAAACGCGACAATTTATGTGAAGAAGAGAACATTTAATTCTTACCTTTATAGTCCAAAATGTCCATTCAGTATGAACTTGATAGTACAGTCGGTCATATGCTAGAGCTAATCTATGTAAACAGGATGCATGCTGCGTGCGTTTATCCAATCAATGACACTGACACCACAAATATGCAAATAAGAACATTAACCCAGGGTTTAGGAATGTACAATGTGAAACGTCAGTCTATGAATACCCAGGATTAACTGTTAACCCCTGATAAATTATTAGCAGTGTGAAACGTGAAGCAAGATAACCCATTCTGTTTACCCGGGGTTTAGAATGACCCAGGGTAAACAATTTTATGTGTGAAAAGGCCTTCTGATGTCACAAATCACAAAAGAGGAGAAACGATGATCACAATTTCCGTTTCATGCCAATTTTAAACATGGCTTTAGGTAAAGGGCAAAATGAATTAATCAAAAGAATGAAGATTTTTTTATATATAATAATAAAACTAAATATGGCAAATAATTACAATAATGAGCATGCATATAATAAAAAGGTATTCTTCCTCTCTCTCATTTCTGATGCCATTCAGGCTCTTCTATATTCTCTTTTATTTGATCTCTTCTCCACAAATGTTTAATCTATCATCTTTTGGTTGCTTCCATTTTCCCCCATTGATCCTGAACTAACATGGGAACACTTCAAGCATACAGGGACAGAAATGAGGTTGCGTGTCTGTGTTAAAAATCAAAGATGTACTTTATTATGCAGTATTCATGATAGCTGACTGAGCTTTGATGAATAAAATTGATGCAGAGGTTAAACTGACTTGCACGTGTGTGTTTGTTTTTGTGTGTGTGTGTGTGTGTGTGTGTGTGTGGAGGTCAGGACCCTGACAGGTCTCCTCATGTGTGTTCTGTACATGAACTTCTTGCCAGATGTGCTTTTGACCTTCCTTTCAAATGTTAATGCATAACTAGAAAACCCTCAGGCTTGAACGCATGCACACACACAACCGTCTGTTTTAACATGTAGAAGACTCAAGGACCATTCGCTTGGAATACAGGGCTACATACATTAAAGAATGATGTGTGATTTCAATACTGTTTCAATACTGATGACGATATAGTCAGAAATTCTACTTGCATACATTATTACACTTTTTTTCTTTCAACTTCCTTCTAAAACCATTAAACCTCATACTGAACTCCAAACCACAATCCTTGGGGAGACGTGACTTCCTGTCAATGCATCAATGAACTCCAAATGTGAACTCTCACCTTATAAACATCATATAGAGGTCAAAGGAGAAACATTTAACAACCTCATTTACTTTCACTGTAAAACAGGAGCAGACTGAACACACTCACACACTAGTGTAGAGTGTAGTTGCTGAATCCTAAATATAGACAGATGTCTAGGGTAATTGTGCTTCATCAGATCTCTACAGAAAGAACCTCCACTCTCGCTCTGGGTGTCCTAATATGAGGAAAGTCAGACCTCATTTTAGGACATTCTTGAACTGAACAAAATTAAACACTTCTGCGTCCAATCAGAACAGAACATAAACAGTCTTCCCTATCGGTTCTCACATCATTTGAACCAAAAATCAATTATGGGATTTTTTTTTTTTTTTTTTCAGGTTGAAAATATGTCTTTCTTTCTCCTATGCAGTATTTTAGAGCAAAAAGCCTGTTTATAAAACAACTGCAAACCAGTTTAATCATTTGAGTTTATCAGAATAATTGGTGTCTCTCAGGTTTAAGAGAGCTTAAATCTAAATAAATATTATCAAAAACATACTTCATATTGATTCTTTATTAATTTGATAAATAAAGTGCAATTAATAAAGTGCAATTACTTACTATTATTATTATTATTGATCTACTTACAACCCTAAAATTAAAGGTATGGTAGGCAATTGCAGAGAGACTAGCAATAGTGAGCTAGCTTTAAAGCATTAGATCCCACCCTCCCTTCAGAGCGCTCTCCAAAGCCACACCTCCTCCAAAACACATAAACACACACAACAGAGTCTGAAAAAGCATCACAAGAGACGACATTAAAGAGGATCTGTTATAGCCCTTTTTACAAGATGTAGGCCCGGTTTCACAGACAGGGCTTAGACTAAGCCAGGATTGGTGTGCGTCTTGAGAAAAAACAATGGCACTGACATATTTTAAGATAACAGCTCAAACATGCATTTTAGTCTAAGACTAGCTTAAGCCTTGTCTGTGAAACCGGGGGGTAAGATAAGTCTCAGCTGTCCCTAGAATGTGTATGTGAAGTTTCACCTCAAAATACCCCACATATGCCCATTTTTGAGTGGAAGGAAAAACGTGCTGTTTTTGTGCATGTATCTTTAAATGCAAATGAGCTGCTGCTCCCCATCCCGCTTTCCAGAATAGGGCAGAACTTGTACCACTCATCGCTTGGATACTTTTATTATCATCTCTATTGCGGCCACGCTCAAGTCACATTGCAGTTCTTTGTCATAATGAAAGTTAATTATTCGCATGTGTTTTAAAGCCATAACAGTTTAAACTTCTGATATATGGTTTTCTGAGCGCACACACATCCGAAGCACGCGCGCAGAAAGCTGGCTGTCAGACGATGTGTCTACAACTCTTCATAGTCTTATGGAACTTGCTGATGACTTATGATGTCTGTGTGAGCAGGCTGAAAGGAGGTGTGGAAATACATATGTTGACAGACAGGTAGAATGCAAATACTGGACAAACAATACAGGTGCATCTCAATAAATTAGAATATCATGAAAAAGTTTTTTTTTCTGTAATTTAATTCAAAAAGTAAAACTTAAATATTCTAGATTTATTAGACATAAAGTAAAATATTTCCAGACTTTTTTGTTATCATTTTGATTCCAGAATCAAAAAATCAGTATCTCAAATTATTAGAATATTTAATTTCAAGTTCTATTAAATTACAATTCTCAGGGTATAAATACTGGGTTTAGGTCAGTAATCCCAACAGCAGTCATGGGGAAGTCTGCTGACTTGACAGTTGTCCAGAAGACGATCATCAAGACCCTCTACAATGAGGGTAAGCCAAAAAGGATCATTGCTGAAAGAGCTGGCTGTCCGCAGAGTGCTGTGCCAAAGCATATTCATGGAAAGTTAACTGGAAGGGAAAAGTGTGGTAGAAAAAGGTGTACAAGTGAAAGGAATGACAAAAAAGCTTAGAAGATTGTCAGGCAAAGCCGTTTTAAGAACTTAGGAGAGCTTCAAAAGGAGTGGAATGAAGCTGGAGTCAGTGCATCAAGAGCCACCACACACAGACGTCTTCAGGAAATGGGCCACAACTGTCACATTCCACATACCAAGCCACTTCTGAACCAAAGACAACATCAGAAGCGTCTTACCTGGGCTAAGGAGAAAAAGAACTGGAGTGTTGCTCAGTGGTCCAAAGTCCTCTTTTCAGATTAAAGTAAATTTTGCATTTAATTTGGAAATCAAGGTCCCAGAGTCTGGAGGAAGAGTGGAGAGGCACAGAAACCATGTTGCTTGAAGTCCAGTGTGAAGTTTCCACAGTCAGTGATGATTTGGACTGCCATGTCATCTGCTGGTGTTGGTCCACTGTATTTTCTGAAGTCCACAGTCAACGCAGCCATCTACCAGGAAATGTTAGAGCACTTAATGCTTCCTTCTGCTGGCAAGCTTTATGGAGATGTTGATTTCATTTTCCAGCAGGATTTTGCACCTGCCCACACTGCCAAAGGTACCAAAAGCTGGTTCAATGACCATGGTGTTACCGTGCTTGACTGGCCATCAAACTCACAAGACCTGAACCAGTATTGTCAAGAGGAAGATGAGAGACACTAGACCCAACAATGCAGATGAGCTGAAGGCCGCTATCAAAGCAACCTGGGCTTCCATTACACCTGAGCAGTGCCACAGGCTGATCGTTTATTTAAAAAAAAAAAATTTCCTACCCTACCTTTAATTCAGCACAGCTTGCATGTCCAAATAAACAGCATTATTAGTGAGCACAATTAATTTGTCCCCCGAGTCCCTTCAAGTGTTGATGGTAGAATATGATAATTACTCTAATCTGTGGGGGTTCTACAATGACATCATCAATATCAATGTTCTCAGTAGTTCTCCCACTGGACTCCACTCATTACTGGACACAAAGACATTGAAAACACACATTACCACTTTATATGAGCTCAGAAAGAAAGGCGCAACTTGCTTAACTGTTCAGTTTTGGTGACTTTTGGTGACTAATATATATATATATACATTGTAGCATCTGGACCAGACACAGTACACACAAGTATTCATTTTATTTAATGAATAATCCAGAAACTCTCCCTCACAAGTTCTTTTAACCCATTCCCCACAACTGCAACACACAGGCATGATAGGTGTCCTGTTCCTGTGTTATTACATTCAGGAATTTGCAGACTTGTGACTTAACTCTTGTTGAGAAAGACAAATAAACCCCTTTTAATCCTACATATTCTATATATAACCACTTGAGAAATGTATAAACATGTATCCAATTTTCCCATCTCATGATTTTCCTTTTATAGGATTTGGCCTATGTATTAATTCTCTCTTTTTTTGTTTCAGTATTAATGTTTCAGAGTTGCATATTATGGTTAACTAAAATCTCATGGGTAGCATGTTTGGTAGCGATGGACTCCAACTTCTGTTTTTTTTTTGTTAATTAATGTTACATGTAGCTAACTCTGTGACACATTAGTATTATAAGAATCTAGAAGGTTCTTCTCTCATTCATCCAATCCAGTGTCTTATGCTAATATCCTGCCAAAGGCACAAAGACTCATAAAGTTCCCTCTGAGGGGACAACTCCTTATTGGCTTAGACACCTCAAAAGGGTGTGGCATCTTCACCCTTTAAAATCACTGATCACAAGATCACAGACTCTCTTTTCTTTTACTGAAAAATGCTGATGTGAAGATGATGCTGTATTAGAAGCTTCTAAGGAACCCCAAGCTTGTGCCAGGCTTCGGCCTAGACCTTCTATTCACCAAAGATCCTCTGAATCCAACTCGTTCTCTTTCATCAAGACAATATCAGCAAAGATTCAATGGGAGCCTCCACAAATTGCATCAGGACAGTTTTAATTCAAATGGGTGAGACATGCAAGTATCAAACTTAGTCTCATTATTTGATACATTAATTATCCTTACCCCTTTTAAAGAAGGGCCTGTTAAAACTAAACTGATGGTTTGCTCAAGGCTGTTGATCTGCTGAATTTCAAACAATGCTGTAACTTCTTGCTTTCCTGTATTCTACTTCAGCTCTCTCTTTCCCTTGGTAAACTGTATGTATCACGGAACGGATAAAGCAGACAGGTAAGTTCAACAAACAAGTCTTTATTAAAAGGCAGAGGCACGGATCTGGCAAAGGAGATGACAGGTGAGCAATATACTGAAAGCACACTGTAGTATGACTTAGCTGGAAAAGTAACACAGACCTGTTCCTTTATGCAGGAACGGAGAGTGGTATTAAGGCTGGCAGATGATGGACGGCGGATAAAGGAAGACGGAGGACGGAAGACAGATGAATCAGGTAGTTATCAGGTAAGGAGTCTGTAAGGTGCATAGTGATACACATAGACGAGACCAGACAACTGGTGAGGAAGGGGACTGCTTAAATAGGGAGTGCAGATGAGTGTAAACAAGGGTGATGGTTTGCAGGTGCCGGTGATTGATGAGTGAGTGCAGGTGAGGAAAAGGAGGGATGCTGGGAAATGGCGTGCAAGTGCTGTTGACTGTGACAGTACACCTCCAACATAAGGGAAGGAGGGCGTCCTGGATTTGTGACGGGTGATCTGGGTGATACAGGCAGGTCATCTCCAGGACGGCACTGGGGGTTCAGGGCGCCATGGTGGAGTTGGCGATTCAGGGCGCCATGGAGGATCAGGCTCTTCGGGAAGCCATGGCGGTGCTGGCCATTCGGGAGGCCATGGCGTATCAGACCCTTCGGGAGACCATGGTGGTGCTGGCCATTCGGGAGGCCATGGCGGATCAGACCCGTTGAGAGGGCATGGCGGAGCTGGCCATTCGGGAGGCCATGGCGAATCAGGACATTCGGGGCGCCATGGCGGTGTGGTCTCCGTGGCCTCAACCCGGACCCCAGGTTTGGCCACTATGCCCCTGGACTCTGGTCGCGGGCTGAAGCCATCACTGGACTCTGGTCGCAGGCTGAAGCAGACACTTGAGCAGGTTCAGAGGCTGGCGAAGACACTGGAGCCAACTCAGGGGCTGGAGAAGACACTAGAGTGGATTCAGGGGCTGGAGAAGACACTGGAGTGAACTCAGGGGCTGGAGAAGACATCTCTGGGTTCCTGGGCATCCCCTCATACTCCACTAAAAGGTCTAAAGGCACAAGAGAGGTGGCCAACTTGACTGAGGGCTCAGGCGTGGCGGCAGCCATCTTAACTGAGGGCTCAGGTGTGGCGGAGGCCATCTTGACTTAGGGCTTAGGGCTTGACTTAGTGACTGTGGTTGAGTAGCGGTGGTGTCTTCATCAACCTCACAGAGTGTGAGGGAAGAACCACTCAACCACAGCACATAATCAACATACTGTGCCAAGGAACATGTTGTTGCTGCTGCTGGGACCTGCTGGTATAGATGGTCATCAAGCCCACACCAAAAGACAGTCTTTAATGTGTCCTCATTCCAGGCCACCAGGTAAGAAAGTTCGAGGAACTCCTCAACGTAGTTCTCAATCGGGCGGTCATCCGGAGTGTAATTTGTGTTACATTTTATGTTATTTAGCTAATGTGTAGTGCATTATTTTAGTGTCATGTGTGTAACCCTGATGGTGTTTTGTCTTTGTGTGTATGACCCTATGCACCATCTATATATGAGTATTGTCCATGTTTTATGGACAGGCCACTTACGATGAACTCTATATCAGTACATTTGAAGGTAAAAAGGCAGATTTTTGTAGTTAAAGTAGGCATATTGACATTGTATCACATTTTAAGTTGTAAAATACAGTGAGTACGGAAAGTATTCAGACCCCCTTAAATTTTTCACTCTTCGTTATATTGCAGCCATTTGCTAAAATCATTTAAGTTCATTTTTTTTCCTCATTAATGTACACACAGCACCCCATATTGACAGAAAAACACAGAATTGTTGACATTTTTGCAGATTTATTAAAAAAAGTAAAACTGAAATATCACTTTGCTGTGACACTCATATATTTAACTCAGGTGCTGTCCATTTCTTCTGATCATCCTTGAGATGGTTCTATACCTTCATTTGAGTCCAGCTGTGTTTGATTATACTGATTGGACTTGATTAGGAAGGCCACACACCTGTCTATATAAGACCTTACAGCTCACAGTGCTTGTCAGAGCAAATGAGAATCATGAGGTCAAAGGAACTGCCTGAAGAGCTCAGAGACAGAATTGTGGCAAGGCACAGATCTGGCCAAGGTTACAAAAAAATTTCTGCTGCACTTAAGGTTCCTAAGAGCACAGTGGCCTCCATAATCCTTAAATGGAAGACGTTTGGGATGACCAGAACCCTTCCTAGAGCTGGCCGTCCGGCCAAACTGAGCTATCGGGGGAGAAGAGCCTTGGTGAGAGAGGTAAAGAAGAACCCAAAGATCACTGTGGCTGAGCTCCAGTGATACAGTTGGGAGATGGGAGAAAGTTGTAGAAAGTCAACCATCACTGCAGCCCTCCACCAGTCGGGGCTTTATGGCAGAGTGGCCCGACGGAAGCCTCTCCTCAGTGCAAGACACATAAAAGCCTGCATGGAGTTTGCTAAAAAAACATCTGAAGGACTCCAAGATGGTGAGAAATAAGATTCTCTGTTCTGATGAGACCAAGATAGAACTTTTTGGCCTTAATTCTAAGCGGTATGTGTGGAGAAAACCAGGCACTGCTCATCACCTGTCCGATACAGTCCCAACAGTGAAGCATGGTGGTGGCAGCATCATGCTGTGGGGGTGTTTTTCAGCTGAAGGGACAGGACGACTGGTTGCAATCGAGGGAAAGATGAATGCGGCCAAGTACAGGGATATCCTGGACGAAAACCTTCTCCAGAGTGCTCAGGACCTCAGACTGGGCCGAAGGTTTACCTTCCAACAAGACAATGACCCTAAGCACACAGCTAAAATAACGAAGGAGTGGCTTCACAACAACTCTGACTGTTCTTGAATGGCCCAGCCAGAGCCCTGACTTAAACCCAATTGAGCATCTCTGGAGAGACCTAAAAATGGCTGTCCACCAACGTTTACCATCCAACCTGACAGAACTGGAGAGAATCTGCAAGGAGGAATGACAGAGGATCCCCAAATCCAAGTGTGAAAAACTTGTTGCATCTTTCCCAAAAAGACTCATGGCTGTATTAGATCAAAAGGGTGCTTCTATTAAATACTGAGCAATAGTGATATTTCAGTTTTTCTTTTGTAATAAATCTGCAAAAATGTCAACAATTCTGTGTTTTTCTGTCAATATGGGGTGCTGTGTGTACATTAATGAGGAAAAAAGATGAACTTAAATGATTTTAACAAATGGCTGCAATATAACAAAGAGTGAAAAATTTAAGGGGGTCTGAATACTTTCCGTATCCACTGTATACAGGCATCCTGTAAAACTGGAAATAATGTGATGAGCTGAAGGCCGCTATCAAGCAACCTGGGCTTGCATTACACCTGAGCAGCGCCACAGGCTGATTGCCTCCATGCCACGCTGCATTGATGCAGTAATTCATGCAAAAGGAGGCCCAACCAAGTATTGAGTGCATAGAAATGAACATACTTTTCAGAAGCCTGACATTTCTGTTTTAAATATCCTTTTTTAAATTTATCTTATGAAGTTAGAAACAATGCCACAGTATTTTTTATGGTGAATTTCTGGCAACCACAGCTACCAGTTTTCTACAGTAAATTTAACAGAATATTATTACAGCCTACTACTACTACTACTACTACTGCTTTTACACTACTGTTATTCTAATCAATAATGATTTTACATTTCAATAATGATTTTACATTATACACAGACAGACAGGTGGCTGACCTTAGACAACACCAGGCAAACCAGAACTGTCTCAAGCTATGTCCAAAGCCTCTATAAGTGTGTTTATAAAAACAAGAGCATGTCAACAGAGGAATGTTCCAGTCTCTCCTGAAGTCTAGCCATTCAGTTTATAGGTGTGCGTCATCCATTCAAATGTGTGTTAAACTCCTCTTCTGAAGAGTCATATCAGCACACTCTCTGTTTAATTAAGGCAAGACGTTTAGTGTTAAAACCAATTTACAGCTTCCAGGAAAGGTGTAACAGTCACACTTCTATAACACCACAATGAGAGAAACCTTCATTTCCCACCTCAACACACACACACACACATACGCTTACAGACCTCAGTGACATTCCCTCAAAACAGAGACAAACCTCTAAAAATGTGCTAAAGATATTCATCGACATCTCTCATCCACAAAATCATGCAGCTCTATGTGTCCCTCTCCATCCTGTGGGTAAAAATAGACACTTCCTTTCCCACTTTTGCAAACCGGCACTTTTTGTAAAGGTTACCATGGCAGCCAAACTAGGGAGCTCAACTAGCTTAAGGAACGCTGGGACCCTGTCCTTGTAACCACTGATACCATCGCCCCCATAACCTCTGGTCGAGCAAATTTGCATGATTGTTCTTTTATTCTTTTGTAGTCGGGCTGAGAGCGCTATTACGGTTATTGCGTATTGATTATGATAACCTTTGGCAGGCCTATATGATTCAAAGCCTTAGGCCTGAGTCAATCAATAGAGCATTAGGATTCTCCAGCACGCGTGACTTTGTCTAGATAGCATGTTGTAGAGCTCATACCACAGATTGAAACACGCAGTCTTGGCATGCGCTGTATAGAACGGGATACGCAGTATTTGGTGGATGAATAAATGTTATGTGTGTCGCATGAATGTCGAATGAGAGCTGATTGTTCAAACATGGAGACGGCGGCCGGTGGTAACTCCATATCGGAGGATGGGGTGTAATTTGTGATTACACAGCCTGTTGTGTCATCCACTCCTGAGCTCTCAGCCCCTCTGGAGTACACGCTTACAGCATGATGAAGCACGTGTCAAGGTCAGCCTGACGTGTTCTGGACGTACTCCAGCGCGTCTCTAATCACCGAGGGCCAGCGGAGTGCTCCTGGAGGCGTGCTTATCAGAAAAACATTTCCGCTCTCCTTCGCTTTGTGTCTGGCCATCTCTTTTCTGACAAATGTCTTTTCTCTGCTCGGCTGACTTGCTGCAATGGATTTGTTACACAAAGAGAAAAGTATGCCAACAATTCTGTGTGTGATTTCTCCCTTACAGAAGACACCATAGTGGTGTCATAGTACAGTGATTGTATCAGATTTTAATACCTTTATATTTTTGTGTACTGAAGGATTACATGAAGGATTGTGTGTACTGTGGTATTTACATAGTACTCAATGTATTTCTAAGAACTCCAAGGAACAAATCCATGGTATAAATATGGCACCATGTCTAAAGACATTACTTTTTAACCAGTGTTGTGGAAGCAGACACTGCAGTGCTTTTAGGGTTTAGCCAGAATATACTGATTTAACTGTCAACCTCTCTTATTATCTTTAGTTTCAAAAAGGTATTGCGATTTTGTTAAAATATGAGAGGGAAAGGAATATTCACTCCAAGACTCAAAATTCCCTATAAACAAGACCCATAAAAGTAGTTTGTTTTGTTCTTACATCTTTTCAGTAACGTATCTGGATCTGGTATAAAGGAAACTTACAAGAACCATAACTGTACCAAACAAGCCAGAAATATATAATCTACACTACTGTTCAAAAGTTTGGGGTTGGTATAAGGTTTTTCCTCTCATGTCTCTTATGCTTGTCTATATCTTCTGTCATTCTCGTATGCTGTTTACGTTCAGTGCTTCCAGGATCTCTGTCAGAACGCCAACTCAGTACTGGCCGGCTCCGGTGCATGCGTTGTGCTGCTCACGTGAACAGCATCAGCCAATACTGAGCCAGCGTTCTGACGTAGAACCTGTGCTGAATGTAAACAGCATATGAGAATGACACAGAAGAGAAGATTTTGTTGAATAAAGTCGTTATTTTTGTTTTGTTTTTGCACACAAAAAGTATTCTCGTCGCGTCATGACATCAAGGTTGAACCACTGCAGCCATGCTGACTTTTTTAACTATGTCTTTAGTACCTTTCTGGGCCTTGACAGTGGTTGTTAAATTGCTGTTTATGGAGAAGTCATATACCTCTAGGATTTAATCAAATATATCTTAATTTGTGTTCCAAAGATGAACAAAGGCCTTATTGGTATGGAATAACATGAGGGTGAATAATAAATGACAGAATTTTCATTTTGGGTGAACTAACCCTTCAAATTCATTGAAAGTCTTTGGGATGTGCTGGAGTAGACTTTACAGAGTGCTTGACTCTTGCATTGTCAATACAAGATCTTGACCAAAAATTGATGCACCCCTTGATGAAAATAACATCACAATGTTTATTAAAATGAAATTTGTATCAGGTGGCTTGAATTTTGTATTAAATAATAAAAAGTATTCTTCTCTGGTAAGTCTTTTTCTGTAAAATAAGTTTAATTTCTTGTTAAAGATGCTAAAAAATATCCCTATTAGCTGACAGATATTGCTGTAAAAGACGTGAGGAGAAATCGCATCTAACCCTAACAGCTAAAAAAGATTCTGACTGCGAGACTGAGTTTTTAACTCTAGAAAAAGTTAGCAAGTCATACAACTCCATAAAAATGAGTGAAATACAAATTGTTATATGAGTTGTACTTGAATGTGAATGAGCAGAGTGCTTTTTGTCTGTTTCTTGGCGTGAATAGGCCTTGAGCCTGAGGCAGATTTCATCCTCTCTGTAAATATATCTAAATGAATCATAGGAAGCTGGGGTGATTGGTTGGGCCGTCAGTGGCCTGTCCTTTACAGTTAGGGTTTTTTTAGGCAAATTTCTGTTTTTGTACAATCAAATGGCCAAACCGCCCAAAACCAGCCAACTACAGACCATTCAGTTCCTTTAGACTTATCTAAACGTCTGAGAGACAAATCAAATGATTCTTACACTGTAACTCTTTGCTTTTTATAATTTTAGAATATTGCTGACCCACCAGCCCTCATTAAATAAAAAAAAAAGCAAACACTCTTTAAGAGGAAACAAGAGCTAAGCTGCATCACTGCTTATCAAACCCAACAAACACACACATAATCAGGGCTTTGGTTAAACAAATGAAGACAGTTAAATGATAGCCTCTGAACACTGAGGGTGGTATTCGACCAGATGACAGCTCTTCCTGGAAAAGCTTCTTCAACTGAGTGTTACTACAAGGAGTGACCATTACTGTTATGGTAGCATTTGCTAAGCACTTCTCACAGTCATTTTACTCTTCCAAAACTCTTCATAATGAACTTCACAAAATCCATCCAATACTGGAAAATCATAACAAAACCTGTATTATGACATGGATCACTTTTTTTTTTTTTAAAGATGGTGGGGACAGTTGATGCACAGACATGCTGGTTGTCATCGGAAAAAAGGTAGGCTTAGCTCATACATAGGTTGCACATGGGTAATTTAACTTAAGATCATTTTCCGTTTCTATGTAATGTATTTTTTTGGAAATCAGGTCTGTAGTGGAAAATTTCTTATGTCCAGTATTTATCATGTCAAAACTGAAAAAACAATAACTAATTTCCACAAATAAATTAAACATTCAATTTCTAATTCACAAAAAAAAAAAGAGAAATTTTGCAGTGTTTTTTTTTCCATACAATTGATGTTAATGGTAACTAAAATGGTTTGGTTACCAACATTCTTCAAACTATCTTAATTTGTGTTCTACAGAAGAACAATGTCATACAGGTTTAAAAGTGTAGTCCCCAAGTTGCTATTTTTGGTGTAATACTAATTGAGCCATGGAAAAAAGACAGATCTGAATGTCAACGTGTGCTGAAGAGAACATTACCATTGACGGAAAACAACCCCTCAACAAAATGTTACAAATAATAAATTCCAGAGCCAGATTGTCACTTGCATTCAGGTCTAACAAAAGGCACAATGATCAAACTAAATCCAAAAGCTTTAGCTGAGCTACAGTCTCATGAATAAACCAGTCCAATGTTTCTTCACCTAATAAACCCTAGTCATTATGAAACAGTGGGAAATGGAATTAGATTCCTCTGTCTCACCTCTCGACCTTCCATGCTGTTTTCTCTACCATTTCAGCTTTATACGCTGATTAAGTGATCAGTCTCTCTCATACGGGACTCGGTTTCAATACGCCTCTGGGCTCTCCGCCAAATGCACCATCCGCCAACCCAACCTAACCTAACAATGACAACCATTCAATATTTACCTTCAGGCCCTTTTGGAACGACCATTCAACTGTCAGTGTCAAGGCGGCCCTAGAGGAAAAGCTTAAATCTTCAGCTAATGCTGCGGCTTAAAACTCAAACCAGACTTGATTGTGCCTTTGACACAGCTGCATAAACAGTAGTTTCCTAGGGCACAGGAAAAGATAATTCAAAGCTCATTCACTCTCAGAAGCTTTGATACTGTGGACATAAACGTGTGTGCATTAGAGAAAAAGCACTGCATGCTCTGCTCTGCAGGAGATCAGAGACAAGAGTGGCTCTGTGTCTCACCTGAGCTGTCACAGAGGAAACCCGAGATTACCTGGCTCTCTGTCTCTGTCCGCGTCTTTCAAACTGAGAAGTTCAGTTGCGCTGGGAGGTCACATACTTGAGAAAACATGTGGGAGAGAAAGACAGCAGCTATCCTCGGAAAAGCATTTCACTAAACTATTCGTATTATTTCTTCAGTACACAGTTTATATGCCCTGCAATCAATTTTTCTGAATGTATAGAATCTATACACTTGCAGTATACAACAGAGCACACTCTGAGGAACACCGTATGCCGCAATGCAATGTGCTAAAACGTCCATTTCAATGTGATGAATGAACCAGAAATAGTACTGCACAATCTTTTTCTTGACTCATCATTTGAATGGACCACACAAAATTGCTAAAAATACAAAAGACATACAGTTGGCATACAATTTTTCTTTAAAAAGTCTATTAAAAAGATTAAATTTATCAGAGATATGAAGGTTTGCAATTGAGACCTTTGTCACCACTTACAATAAGTGTACCAACTGTACTAATGAGCTATGTGGTCCCATTGACATTTTTATGATTCTTCATTTTTAACTAGTAGATTATTTATATTATCTGTTCTAGAAAGAAATGATAGAAGCTTTAATAGCTGAATTAAAATACAACCCGAATTCCAGAAAAGTTGGGACGTTTTTTAATTTTGAATAAAATAAAAACCAAAAGACTTTCAAATCACATTAGCCAATATTTTATTCACAATAGAACATAGATTGTCACGGTCACCTGCACCAGCACTACATTTCCCAGCATCCTTCCTGTTCCTCACCTGCACAGAATCATCTATCACCCACACCTGACGACTATCACTATCATTACCACTCATCAGCACTCCCTTCATAAGCAGTCACCATCCTCACCACAGTGTCTGGTCTTGTATGTTCTAAGTGTTGTTTTGCGTTGCGTGTATACCTGTTCCTGTATATTCTCCCGTTGGATTACTAAGTAAAGACTTGTTTGTGAAGTATCTTCTTCGTTGTGTGTTCCTTGCGCAAGCAACCCGTTACAGAAGACCAGACCTCCCAAATGGATGAATGGGAAAAATTAATCAACGTGTCTCAGGAGAGCCATGATTTCCTGTCGTTTTCGTCTGCGTTTATTCACCTTGCCATCACCAGCCTGCTGGAGGATGAAACCCTAAAGACCTTGTTCTGGATCGGGGTGAACTTCCACAGCCCCAGCAACCTCCCAGACATCACTGGCTTGAACTGGAGGGAAACTTTGTTGAAGTGTCTGGAGAGCAAACGGCCCTGATCCAGAACTCTGCCTAGCCCAGTTCCCAGTCAGAGACCCACCGCAGATGGACTGAACGACTCCGCTGTGATGTCAGAGCCCACGCCAGGAGGAGCGGCCGAGCATGACATCACCCTGGAGCCTGGGGGGTTTTCATCTGAGAAGAGGTCCGAGTCGGCAGTCCCATTCAGCACAGAGGGTGTCAGAGACGAAGGGCTGGCCAGAAGCCCCGCGCATCCGCCCGTCACTGAGAGTGAGTTTACCAACATCAACTCAACCCCTCATCTGCCTAACCATTCTATATTGGACTCACTGGTCCCACCCAGCCTTCTTCTCCCACATCCTCTCCTAGATGTTTCGGTCAGCTCGTCGTCCCAGCCTTCTTCCAAGACCCCAGCCACGTCTGCTGTCCTGCCCAAGCTGGCCCCCATCAGTCCTGCTGTACCACCGTTATCTCCTCTCAGTGACGTGGTCACGTCGTGGGCCTACTGTGAGCCACCTCCTTCTGGGCGTGAGGATCCCGTGGCTCTGCCTCCGGCTTCTGTCCTTGTCTCTCAACCTCGACCCGTCGCCCTGACTCCTCCACCTGCTCTCCTCCCACCCTTGACGACTGCTGGGACATACAAGCTTTCAGCTTTGCGGAGCGTCCTCGGACCGTCGTCTTCACCCAGGTTGGACATCGCATCACCTGCGCCACAGACTTGCGGACCGTCCGTTGCTCTCCAGCCCTCCAAGTCCAGTCAAGTCACCTTTATTTATATAGCGCTTTTTACAATGTAGATTGTGTCAAAGCAGCTTTACAGTGATAACTGGTACATTATTTTGGCTGCACAGCAGCTCTTAAGGAATCGTGTCAATGCAGGTAGATCAAAGCACTGTTGAATATCAAATATCAATTGTCAAGTGTCCCCAACTAAGCAAGCCAAAGGCGACAGCGGCAAGGAACCCAAACTCCAATAGGTGACATCAGGTGGCAAACAGGTGGCAAACAGGTGTTAAAATGGAGAAAAAAAAAAAAAAACTTGGGAGAAACCAGGCTTAGTCGGGGGGCCAGTTCTCCTCTGGCAAAAAGTGCTTTGTTACAACTCAGGTTGCTATCATAAGTCAGATAGGATCGCAACATTCAAAGTATTTAATTCAGTTCCATCCAGTTGAGGATCGTATTCATCACACCGGTATGGACGGTTGTTGAGGAGATGCGCCACTGGTTGTCATGTTGATGAGGCCTTCATAGTGGATGATCTAGTTGACTCAATCTCTGCTGATACTTGAGGGCTGCGTTGTGGTCGTGTCAAGGCGCAGGTCCTCGATCTCACCTGGATACGGCCCGGATCCGGCTGACTACGGTAAACCTCGGGATAAACAGAAAGACTAATATTAGCATAGATGCCATTCTTCTTCTGATGTAACGAGTACATCTGGTATTATTGGAAGTGTTCCCGGTTCCGGCTGACCTAATTTATGCAGCCTAATAATCCTTTAACGGATTTGAAAAAATAAATTGATAATGTGTTATGTGTATGCCAGGTTAAAGAGATGTGTTTTTAGTTTAGATTTAAACTGACAGAGTGTGTCTGCTTCCCGAACAATGCTAGGAAGATTGTTCCAGAGTTTAGGTGCCAAATAGGAGAAGGATCTACCACCTGCAGTTGATTTTGATATTCTAGGTATTATTAGCTGGCCTGAATCCTGAGATCGTAATAGACGCGAAGGACTATAATGCATTAAGAGCTCGCTCAGGTACTGGGGAGCTAAACAATTTAGTGCTTTGTAGGTAATTAGCAAGATTTTAAAATCTATACGATGTTTAACAGGAAGCCAATGCAGTGTTGACAGAACCGGGCTAATATGGTCATGCTTCCTAGTTCTAGTAAGAACTCTAGCTGCTGCATTTTGTACGAGCTGTAGTTTATTTATCAGGCGAACAGAACAACCACCTAGTAGAGCGTTACAGTAATCTAGCCTTGAGGTCATGAACGCATGAACTAACTGTTCCGCATTTGTCATTGAGAGCATATGTCGTAATTTAGATATATTTTTAAGATGGAAGAATGCGGTTTTACAGATGCTAGAAACATGGTCTTCAAATAAAAGATTGGTATCAAAGAGCACACCCAGGTTTCTAACTGACGACGAAGACGACGAAGCAGCCATCAAGTGTTAGACAGTATTCTAGGTTATTACGTGAGGAAGTTTTTGGTCCAAAAATTAGAATATCTGTTTTTTCTGAATTTAGTAGTAGGAAATTACTGGTCATCCAATTTTTTATATCAGCTATGCATTCCGTTAATTACTAACTCCGATAGAAAATCAGCAAATTCTTTGATAAAGTCTGTATGGTGTCCTGGTGGCCTGTATACAGTAGCCAACACAAATGTCAACTTACATAATGTTACGTAAAGTACCATCACTTCGAAGGAATTATATTTGAGAGACTTTTGACTAATACTGTAAATATTACTGTAAATTACAGCAACACCTCCCCCTTTGCCTTTCTGACAAGGATTGTGTCGATAATCATAACCTTGAGGGCTAGACTCATTTGAAGTAATGTAATCGTCCGGTTTTAGCCAAGTTTCTGTCAAACACAGCATATCTAGATTATTGTCTGTGATAATATCATTTACAATAAGTGATTTTGATGAAAGGGATCTAATATTTAACAACCCAAGCTTTATCATTTGTTTATCATTACTATCTCTATTTTTTTATTTGTTGAACATATGGAAATCACGAACGCTGTGTCCTCCGGGCTAAAGAAGAGTGAGACCTTCCAGCGTGTTATCAGTGTTCAGTTCAAAAGCCAGCATCTCTGATGGCATGAGGGTGCATAAGTGCATACGGTATGCGCAGCTTGCATGTTTTGGAAGGATTATGAATGCTGAAAGGTGTATAAAGGTTTTAGAGCAACATATGCTCCCCTCGTGACGACATCTATTTCAGGGAAGGCCTTGTATATTTCAGCAGGTCAATGCAAAACCACATACTGCAGCTATTACAACAGCATGGCTTCGTCGTAGAAGAGTCCGGGTGCTGAATTGGCCTGCATGCAGTCCAGATCTTTCACCTATAGAGAACATTTGGCGCATCATTAAACGAAAGATGACCACAAACTCTTTAGCAGCTGGAAACCTATATCAGGCAAGAATGGGACCAAATTCCAACACTAAAACTCCAGAAACTCATAACCTTGATTGCCCAGACGTCTTCAAACTGTTTTGAAAAGAAGAGATGCTACACCGTGGTAAACATGCTCCTGTCCCAACTATTTTGAGACTTGTAGCAGGCATCAAATTTGAAATGAGCTCATTTTGTGCATAGTTTAAACATTTGTTATGTTATCTATGTTCTATGTTCTATTGTGAATAAAATATTGGCTCATGTTATTTATTCAAATTTAAAAAACGTCCCAACTTTTCCGGAATTCAGGTTGTAGTACCAAAAAAAGAAAAATGAAATACACCTAAAGTAAAGTCTTTATTTCCTAGATGTGAACCTGAGGACAACTGCTGAATTAACATGCAATGTGAGATAATGTCATAATGTAAGATACTACTGTTTTTACATAATACATGTAACAAATACTAGGTAGTATATACTGTGCAGTACGCAATATACCAGTATTCCATTTCATTTCATTGTGTTTTCAATCTTTTCTCGTGACACACAGTGTAAAATCAGTCAAGCGGTCGTGGTAAAGTATTGCCTTACAGCAGGTATTCCCCCCGTGCTGCAGTACTTTAAGCTGTCACTCAGTGAACCGTGTGAAATGCTTGCTGGGAATTTTTCAGAAATTTGATACAATAACAGTATCTGGGATATACACTTAAGAGGCTTCATTTAATCTTCATGTTGCAGACAGCAATTTGTAACATCACAGAGTATGCATCACACACCGGATACTACACTAAATGTATGTCTCTCAGTGATGGTACCCCAGGAAGTGTTTATCTCCTCAATGTGTTGTCACTGCAGGTCATTCTGTTCATCTGTTCGGGTTGAAGCATTTAACATTATTTCTTGTTGAAACCCGTTACAGGGTCACAAACAATGTCGGTTCCGTTTCTCAGCTCTGAAATTGTCTACATGTTATCAGATTATTTTTGACAAAATTCTTAGCTTTCGAATTGTGTGCATGCTGTAATGATATCAGTGTTTTCTGTCAAGTTGGGTTTTTTTTTTTGTCTCCCTCTCTTTCTGTCTCTCTGCTTTCCAATGACTCCAGAGACTGTTCTCTTACCATATCAAGGAAGAAGCATAAATGCAGTTTGAGGAAGTACTAAAAGACACTTCTAACTTAACTACATTTTTCAGTAGTGTTACGTGTAATATTATGCCACAAAAAAATTGCAATTATAGCATTTTGTCACAGCTGCTCATCTGCAAAATTAGCTTGTTACTAGAAAGCTACGCTATTTTCATTGTAGCTGAGCAAGGAAGAAGCATAAATGCTACAATAAATGCTCAGCTACAATGAAAATAGCGTAGCTTTCCAGTAACAAGCTAATTTTGCAGATGAGTAGCTATGACAAAATGCTATAATTGCTATTTTTTTGTGGCATAATATTACATGTATAGCTTTTCAGCCATAAAAACTGAAGCAATAAGCAATGTGGTAAACATGCTTAAGCTAACTTTTACCAACATATCAGAGCATTAAACACTAACAAGTGTTTCTCACCCAGGTCGCAAAATCATTTTGAGTGGGTTGCAGAGTGTGTAGTCAAACTAACAACAACAACAAACTTGATTCTAAATGTTTTTCTGATCCAAGATGTCTGTGAAAGCTGGCTCTTCTGCAAAGACTCTGGTCTTCTTTCAAGCCTGGAACACACCACACATTTTTTGTTCATCGGCTAAAAACCGTCGTCGGTCAGTCGGACCATCTGATCATTCTGATTGGCTGATCAGCTACTGCCACCTGCTGGTACAGAAAGGCGTTTCTTCTTACGCAGGCGCAGAATTGACTTGCTACTTGGCCGTCGGGTGTCGAGCGTCGGTTTGGTGTGTCAGGGCAACTTTGGACCCAGGCACTGCCGACGTGGGCCAACCACGCAGTCTGCTTTCGTCGCCACTAGTTCGTCGGCGTCTGCTTGGTGCGTTCCAGGCTTCAGACATAATGCATTTTTCAACTCCACTGCACTACATTGTTTTTTATGTAAACACATTAGATGGATGTGTTTGACCATTGCACTCTCATCTTTTGCAGTGTCTCATTCTAAAAACGAGGCGCTCAAAGTTAAATTTTTAAAATGTGCGACTAGACCTTGTTTTTTTCTTTTTTGTTGCATTGTCCTGGTTCATTACCTGCTGTCAAATGAGATGATGCCGGGCTAAATGTCAGTGTCATTACTTTTTTGTGGTTAAAATTATGAGCATGTAAATTAGTAAGTCATGAAAGTGCCAATAAATTACATAAGTGGTGTGTAGTGTATTAGATAGGAATGATTTGCATCCAGGTATGATGTTTAGTCTATGTGACGTCACAGGGGCACGATCATTTGCTTACGATAATAATGCCTACTTTTAATAATAACAAGATTGTGATGCCACGCAAACGTTATGCTGTTTCCTGGCTGTGGAGAAACATCATCTTTGCATAATCTGCCGAAGGATCCAAAAATGGATTCAGTTTATTTTTAATGAACGTCCTAGTCACGTCAGTGCTGACTTGCAAACAGCAAACACGCCCCTTCAAACAGAGCGTTCAAAAATAAGAGGGCTAAAATCAGAAAATAGTAGAAAAGAGAAAATAGCCATTTATTTCTAAATTATGAAAATTATTTGAGGTAAAAATCATATTGACATTATAATTGCACCTCAGAAAACATTAGAAAATAATAAAAAAATCATTTCATGACTCCTTTAGGTAAAGAGGGATGGATGGTACTGTGTGTGTCGTGTGTGTGTGTGTGTGTGTGTGTGTGTGTGCGCGTGCGCGTTTTTGTGATTTATGAGGACACAAATTTGTATAACGACATGGGTATTACACTGGTATTACAACGTAAACATGAAATATGAGTCCTCATATATCAAATAGCTTTAAAAACATACTAAACAATGTTTTATTAAAAATGTAAAAATGCAGAATGTTTTCTGTGATGGGCAGTTTTAGGGGTAGGGGTAGTGTAGGGGGATAGAATGTACAGTTTTTTTTTTTTTTTTTTTTTTTTTCATTTGTTTGTTTTGTTTTATGAAATAAATTTGCTTGGTTCAAAATCCTAAAACTTTTGACCATGGGAAAATGTGGGTCACATGGGCGCACTATGTAATTGGTACAACCTGTGGGCTGCTGGTGGTATTGCAACAAGTGCCAAAATGATAATATTCCAACTCATGTAGAGTGACTCCACCGAATGTGTTTTCAGCCTCAAAGGTGTGTTAGCAGTCTGAGCCGTGGTATCCATGTTTTGTCTTGCAACATTTTAGATTGATTGCACTTTATGTTTGATAATGCTACCGTTGTGCATTTGAATTTTGCCTCAGGTATCTATAAATAATGTCTAGATATATAATTATGGCACTTTTTTAATGGTAATTCATAATTGTTTTGGCTGTCAGAGCATTTGCCAACAGCAAATACCAAGTGCTTTCAGACAATGGCAAATGTTCAAAATAACACCATATCCTACTCTGGAAAATACCTGCAGCAAAGTCCAAAAATTAAATCCAATCATATTTCATTAATATCTTTGTGTTAGTGAAAAATTATATGCTTGCTTATAATTGAAAATGTATTAAATCAGACTAAATGTGACATTTAAGTTCCTGGCTTTTATGGTGATGAATTAAATGAATTATAAAATTAAAATGAATTAAATTGTTTACAAATAATTGTTTTCTTTTCATGTGGAATTTATTGGGTGCAAAATATAAGATTATCTTATTAAGAACTTATAATATTATAAGAAGTCTACCATCACGCTTCTTCACTTTATGCAACACCTGAGTAAACAGTGAAAGACTCAAACCAGTAATACATTCTAAATATGACTAGATGAACTGAATCCATAGTAAAACACCTGAAAAACACACAACATTGACCACAAATCAGCTGATTTCTCAAGTTTCGACATTGTTTGTCAATTGAAATTAATCTAGAATTACATCGTGTTTACACCACACACAGAGTCAGAGTGAAGTAAAACTGAGTAACTGCCATTATAATCAACATAAATTGTCTGTGACTGCATGAAAAGTAGGCAACAGTTTTCAGCGTGATGTCAGATTTTTTAAATACTTGTTTGTGTTCACTCCAATTGCCATGATGATGACAAAATCACCCAGGCTACAAACACGTGTGGTGTGTCTGTCCTATTCAATACTACACAAAAGTCGACAACATTTCTTGGGCAACCACCAACCAGCTTCTGTAAGATTATATTGTTTATTTCCCAAGTCGTTATCTTTTGCACAACAGTAATACTGGATAAAAGGGGAAAGAAACAATTAAAGAACAAAGAAAAAAATGAAAGAATTTGAGAGAATTTTAAACCGGCATCAACGTTAACAAGCAAGTACAGTGAGAGAGTTTAATGGAATTGAGTGATGGTAAGCAAATGTTTGTCGAGGTAACAAGTTTCAACGTTAATCTTCAATCCGTCTTGCGTGTTAATGCCGCCATCTGTTCCCAAACTTTCCCAAACAGCCTCCAAACAATACGGTAAATCAAACAAGACATTACAATGATTAAAGTGGGTGGATTTAAAAGATAATTGAACCCACCACACCTCTCTCACAGCTCAGTATTTACATTTAAACAACAAGCCTCAGGTGGATCACTGTTTACTCTTCATGCATTATTTATTAATTCATTCTTTTTAGCGGTTAAAGTTTTTACAGGGGAAACTCTCACCAAACATACTGCCACCGCTTCCAATCAAGTTTCAGTAGCGCTGCAAAAATGGTCTATTTGGAAACAAAGATGCATTTTATTGTCAAGGCAAAGTATGTAGTGATTATTTTTATTGTAGACAATAACAGTCTGTTTGCACTGCTTTGTCATTTGCAATAGCAGCCGAGTCATTTATACTATCAGTGTTTATGTTCACAGTCGTGTTTATGTATCGCAAAGGCAATTTATGCTCATAAAAGAAAAAGGGCTCTATAAATATGAAATGCTCCAATTGTGGGTGTTTTTTGTCTGCACGTTTGTGCATTTCTTTTCATCAAACAGAAATTGATTGTGTGCTGTAAACACATTAAAACATGAACAAACATGTTTCAGTCAAACACATTTTTCCACTGTAGTCTGCGTTTTTGCGAGTAAGAAACAACAATGGAGGTTTCATTCTAATATTTACCACACGACCGATTGAAAAAGCAAGAAAACCAAACGTCAAGCCAGTCAAGAACTTGTTCGAGGACATAAATGAGAGTGCACACGTTAATGTGGAAGTGACAGCAGCGTTAAGATCAGGATGTCCATTAAAAGGAAATTACATAGTAGGCCATCAATCGACAGAGTGCTTTAAAGCTTTGTGAAGAGGCCATGACGTGATTAAAAGCACTATCCATTAAACATGTGGACATGGACTCAAGATGTTTACTGTCTTTTACCTGAGGCCTGTCTCACCTGAGGCAACACAATACAGGCATGAAAGAACAGCAGATAAGGATGTACAACAGCATGAAAGAATGGAGAAGAGAGCTAGTGGTGTGAATGTGTAGATGTGAGGCAGGAGAATAATGTGTCCTCCCAGTACACATGCAGAAGAGAAAGTGTGTTTTTGTGTTGAGCGGTTAGGTCAAGTTAACAGTTTGAGTTGACTCAATAATGCGCATACTGTAAAATATGACTCAAAAGACTCATTCGGTTCAACAATTAGACTTACAATACACTGGTTGCATTGTAGGCCTTTGATTCACTATAAAGAACTGGCTCATACGAGTCTATTGTTTGTAAATGGGGTTACACAAATTGTTTTGCATAATACTCAATATAGACTGCAAACTCACATTAATTAAAAAATAAATGAACATGGTCCAAATTATACGGCTGAGTAAGTTAGTTCAGCAGAACGCAGTGGCATCTGCAGGATGGGAATTGTTGTACAAATATGTAAGAGATTGATCTTGGGCTTTTAATTATCGATATTGATATCAAACAAAGAACATGATTAATCATACAAAATATAAACTAAGATCTTTCTTTAAAAAAAAATAATAATAATCTTACAGACTCCAAACTTTTGAATGGTACTGTATATTTTTACCCAGCACTGGGTCTGTGACATGAAAGGGTTAGTTCACCCAAAAATGAAAATTCTGTCATTAATTACTCACCCTCATGTCGTTCCACAACTGTAAGACCTTCGTTCATCTTCAGAACACAAATTAAGATATTTTTGACAAAATCCGATAGCTTGTGAGGCCTACTTAGACTTTTAAATGCCCAGAAAGGTACTAAAGACACATTTAAAACAGTTCATGTGACTACAGTGGTTCAACCTTAATGTTATGAGAGAATTACGAGAATACTTTTTGTGCGCCAAAAAAACAAAACAAAATAACGACTTTATTTAACACACTGCTTCATGAAGGTTCGAAGCTTTACAAATCTTTTGTTTCAAATCAGTGGTTTGGAGCATGTATCAAACTGCCAAAGTCACGTGAACCATTGAAATTTTGAAACACTTATGATGTAACGAAGCCTCATTTACTGAAATCACGTGACTTTGTCAGTTTTATACACGCTCCAAACCACTGATTTAAAACAAAAGATTTGTAAAGCTACGAAGCTTCATGAAGCAGTGTTTTGAAATCGCCCATCACTAGATGTTGTTGAATAAAGTTGTTATTTTGTTTTTTTTGGTGCACAAAAAGTATTCTCATCACTTCATAACATTAAAGTTGAACCACTGTAGTCACATGAACTGTTTTAAAAATGTCTTTAGTACCTTTCTGGGCATTTGAAAGTCTAAGTTAACTTGCTCTCAATGTAGGCCTCACGAGCCATCTGATTTTATCAAAAATATCTTAATTTGTGTTCCGAAGATGAATGAAGGTCTTACAGGTGTGGAACAACATGAGGATGAGTAATAAATGACAGAATTTTCATTTTTGTGTGAACTAACCCTTGAAGGTGAAATGGCTAGCACACCTAGGAATTTGTTTGCAAAATAAAATTGAATTGAATGCAGTCTGTTTGTTAAAAAATTAGAAGATACAGTAAATAATAAGAAGATGACTTTCAATATAGAGATGCCTTGCAAACACTGTGAAACATAAATCTATAATATGGCTCTTTGGAGCTGATCAATGAGCGGCATTGTATGTATGTGAGAAATGTGTGTACCTGAGGTATGTACACACATACATCAGCACTTTAGACAGCTAATGTTTGCACTGGATTTGACACACAAAAGCCTTGATGACATCATATCCTCGCTTGAGCTGGAACACAAAGGTAGCGTCCAACAGACGGGCGGCCATTAACATTACAGAGGGTGCTGAAAGATGGAAAGTGTGTGCGCAACTCAGAAGGAATGCAATTTCATTGTCTCGCCACATTTATGCTCCTGTAATACTCCATCTTTCTTTCTAATATGACGGCATTAAGAGTCGCTCCCAGGGCAAATGCCCAACACACAGTATTCTGTCAACAAATTTGGAGCAGCGTGAGTTATAATCAGCATATCAGTCCCTACGGAGTCTCTCTCATGTCTATGGGGTGGAATAAAATCTCGACAAGTGTTTAATTACATTATTCCTTCCCCCTCCTTCCTAATCCATGTAATCTCCTCTCTCTCCAATTCTTTCTCTTATCCAGGAACTTTGATGTTAACCGCACACACACCCCAGATACCCTTAAGCCCCGGTGGCCGAGGACCAAAAAGCGTCTGATGGCGTGCCTGATTGCTGCAGATTCTGCCAAACGTCTGATTACATCTTCCAGCATGTCTGCCCAGCGCCGCCTCCCAAAAGGAAGCGATCAGGAAGTGCGGGGTCTCGCGAATGTGGCTACCATATGGCGCTGATTGTATTGCCGCTGACACGGAGGGCGGTGGATGGATGTGATTGGATAATGATGGGGATCGGCCATGTGTGGATGCGATTCTGAGAGATGAACCGAGACAAAGATTCGGGGTGAGGAAGATATACTGAAGAGAAGATTGGATTAGGGATCAGGGCATATGAAAACATCTGTCAGATGCAAAAACCTCAGTTTCTCTCTCCCTCCACTTAGATCTTGTTTACATCTAGTATTGGCATCCATCCCAACTGATCTGATCAAAAGCGGGTAGCAGGTGTAAACAGATCACTTAAACCACATTCAGAGATAGTTGAAAATAAATCACGTTTGCCAAGTATAAACGTTAATCTGTCCTGATGCATCCTGGACAACATCAAATCACTGTCTACTTGTGAAACATGTAATAATTCCACCAAAACGAGTTTTAAACTTTTCCAGCTGTGCACGGCTCTAAAAGAAAACAACCGTCCAATCAAACTCTTGGAAAAGCTCCATATGAAAAGCATGCACAGGACTATCTCTGGAATATCTCTGGTTTGCCTAATATCAGAATGCAACAGACTCCAGGGTAAAACTAAGGAGATGTGCTTACTCTTTAAAAACAAAACTTGAAAAAGCTTGAAATATCACATTTGTTGTGATATCAACATTCAAATATATTTTGTGAGCAACCGTGTGATTTTTTTAACACAGATTTACATGCATGTGGTATGAACCAAGCATAAATCATCCGCTGACCACTTGTGATCCGATCATCCTAAGGCAGATGTTAAAGGGATAAATAATCCAAAAATGAAACTCTGTCATCACACAGATTCACATAAAGGGCATTAGATGCTAAATGTCAACTTGCATGAATGATATTTGGTAGATATGGAGGATTTTTGTCTGCTCCTCACAATATATTCTCATAGAAATTCGTAACAATTTATGTTTTGGCGAATTAATGGACAGTTCATATGAATTTGTATAATGTCATTTTTATGTTTTCATATTAGGGCTGGGACAATACATCGATGCATCGCAAATCTAGAAATGATTCTGGACCTATTCTGATATTTTCCATATGTATCGCGATTATCTCTCGAATCGATCTTGAGCTTAGTTTTCAACAGCAGGTCGCACTGCGTGCTTTATAAACAGCCATACTCTGCTTACTTCCAAATCCTTACACACACCACTTGAACATTCTATAAAATAATCATTCATAGAGTTCGAAAATATTGAAGCGAATTACAAGGGTGCTGCAGCGAGCTGTTTACATTAATCTTGAATCATAAAAGCATTCTGAGATGCAAATATATTCTCAGACTCAGCCGAAAGCACGAGTGCTCTTCTTTGTGACCATTTGAGCATGTGGTTAAAAAATAGCCTAGAGTGCCATCTGCTGTTAAAACTAAGCTCAGAATCAATTTGCGATACATTTGGAAAATATCAGAATCAATCCACGAATCGCTATGCATTGATATATTGTACCAGCCCTATTATCTGCTTATACCCAAACTAGGTTTAAGAGGTGGACATTCATGCTTTAAAAAAAAAAAAAAAAAAAATCATATGATTTCATAGGAAATCAACCCGTAAAATAATTTTCTCATGAGAAAGCTATCATATGGCTTAAGAAGAATTGGAATAAGGCACACAATTTGCATTAACTATTTTAATGGTAATTTTATAATGTTTTAGGTCCCCTTTCACTTTAACTGTATGGAAAAGAACAGCGTGAACATTCTTCAAAATATCTCCTATTGTGTTCCACATAAGAACAAAAGTCACACAGGCTTAGAATAGCATGTGGGAGAGTAAATGAGGAGGGGGAAAAAAATTTTTTTAGGTGAACTTTCCCTTTAATATCAGGTATAAATAGGGCCTGACACACATCAAGTGTGATGAGCAGTGACTGATTATCATTACTACTGAAAACAACCAGCAACATTCTCTAATCTATGCTGTGATCTCTCAGATTCTGAATCACAAATGTGATGTGTGAGATTTAAATAATGTACACACACACGCACACACAATCTATCCATCCAGGACTTCAATCAATATTCATTGTATTTCAGCATTTTACTGGCCTTTTACTGGAGGAGTCAAAACTCTCACTTGCATCAAACTGATTGAACAAATCCCACAACATTTTTACAGACGCCAAAATGCCCAAAGCGATCACAGTCTGCTAATAAAACAGCACAAAAGAGCCACTATCCAGCTTTTCAGAAGCTACAACTGCATATGAGAGAACAGACATATACTTTTGTAATCAAAGTAAAAGTCTATAAAACTAAAAATGCAAGATGAAATGAAAGAGAGAGAAAGAAAATACAAACAAAGACAGACACCGTAAAATTTTGTAGACCAGACAGACGTCAAGTTCATCTCTACCGCCCCTTTTCTTTCCTCAATTTTATGACTTTAATTGCAGCCATTTAATAATTTTCAAACTATTTTGCCTGAAGCCAGAACCACCCATAAATCACCATCTGAATGTGAGCGGAACATTCTTTCTCTTTCACCTCCCTTTCTTCCTCCTTTTATCACACACTCTCTCTCTCTTTAGCTTCATTCAACTGTCACATGTCTGTGTTCCATTCAGCTCTGAGGTTTATATGTATGTATGTCTTCATGTCCTTTTCTGTCTGGGTCTGCACAGATATATATAGTAACATATATCAGCTCTCTCTCTTTCTCTTTCCACTCATCCATTGTTCTGTCAGTTTTCCTTTACATCATTCCAAACCATCCAATCTCTCTCTCTCTCTCTCTCTCTCTGTCAAAATTCTGAGGGCTGCAATGGCAGGTGGAATGAGCAAAGTGAGGGAACATGTATGTACTCATGTGTGCATGTGTCTCACATTGCGTGTAAAACAAGTACAAATTCTTGACATATGCACTGAATCTATAACAGGATGACCAAACGCTCTGAACATGAAAAATATGCAAGTTATGTTTGTTTCAGCGTTCCTAATTTCTGTCACACAAATGGGATAAATCACAACACGTAATATATAATAATATAACATGTAATAGAACTACATTCAAGTAAGAGGGAAAAAACAGCTGCCTGGATGTTACCAAGATGACCGGCGAGTGAACTGACTTGCCTTAAAGGGTCCTAACCAGGCATGACAAGATAAAAGCTGGCCATGTCTCAATGTGATCCATTGTTCAGTACTAGGGTTGCAAACAACATTGCGTTCCATTAACGGTTATTGCACCAATGCAGATGAAACACCGCACTAAAATAGTTTCCTGCAATACTTATACAATGACGTCACAACACCACAACTGATTCTACAGCATGAAACAAACTACTGTAGTTGGATTACAAAACAAATTGTATGGAGCAGGATTTCAGGAGCTGGTTCTTTTAAGTGAATCAAACACATGCAGCTTAAAATTAACTATGAGACTTGTATGGTTACTGAGTGGTTGATTATATGACAATGTTTAGTTAAAATAAATATATATATTTATTTATTTTAACTAAACATTATCATATAATATATATATATATATATATATATATATATATATATATATATATAGTGCACAGCATGAATGAGTACACCCCCTCTGAACAAATACAAAAGATGTATTTTCTTTATGATCACTAATACAATTCATGGAAAAATGGCAAAACTAAAATGTATTAAACATATACATAATAAAAACTGAGAAATATATGTCATTAAATTAAATTAGATTTAATTCAACAAGTGTATAATATTTTAGTACTTAGTATGCCCTTCATAATTTTGAATATACTGCTCTGACCCTTCTTGGCACGGAGTGTACAACTTCATGACAAATTGTCACATCTGTCCTGTTTAACTCCTGGATGATGAGCTCCTTAAATGCCCTGATCTTTAATGGGGAGTGCTGCTCAATTCGTCTCTACAGAATCCCCCAGAGGCACTCAAGAGTGTTAAGATTGAGTGTAATCCATGTCCACAGAAGGTTTTTCACCTTGGAGGAATGCATATCCTCATTGTTATGTTGAAAAAATGCCCAACAATGCAGGGAATGAGGAAAGGGTAACATCTTCTGTTTCAAGTTTGTGTATTAAATTACACAGTGGTGTGGAAATTCATGACAGCACTGATAAAGCACAACTCCCTCACACCTTCAGCACTCATACATCCCTATATAAGAGCTTTACTACCACTGAACTTTACTGTGGGAACCAGGCATTTCTCATCGTACTCCTCCTCTAGCAACACCATAACATTTTGGATGCTGTTAGATCCAAAATGATTGATTTGGTCTTATGAGACCAGAGTATTGATTCCCAGAATCTATATTTTGTAAATATGGGCTTTGGAAATGGTTAACTGACTTTATTATGCTTTGGCTACAGTAGGTAGTTCCAGTGAGAACAACAACCATGCATGTCATTTCTGCAGGCTGCATCTTACTCTGTGAGATAAACAGTCATTCTTTTCATAGCTTTTGCTGGCTCTGAGACACTCGCTTGGTATTTCTTCTGCTCTTTGTCTAGCAAAAAAATCCCTCATCACTAAATGAAAGCTTAAAATGAAGGTCTGATTATTTCAGGGGCCTTGTCACAAGTCCATTGTTTTTGAATTTCTGTGTTACCTTTGCTATATTTTCACACTTAAAACAGTGATTTGGTAATCCTCTTGTACCACTGTCCTCTTTTGTGCTAAGAAATAAGTCTCCTGACAGTTCTCTCCTAAGTGGTTCCACTGTTGTCAGCATTAAGTCTGAGAATGATTCAATGGGCTATATAACACTTTTAATTGTCAATGAATTACTTCTCTTTAAATGTTTTGGTTCAACATACTTACCTGTTGATCAAACATAGCCTTAAACACCAGAAACATTTTATTTTGTTTTATTTAGTAACTTTTAGGAGGGTGTACTCATTTTTGCTTCACAACATTTTATCACCTTGATAAGAAAATCTTATTATCCTGAATAATTTTGACATGCTTCTCTGGTAATTGATTAATGAGACTTGCTGGAACATCTCTAAAGAACCCTAACATGTCTTCTAAGTAATTGAGTAATTGCTGACTTTATATATATATATATAGTATTGTTGTTTATTTCATTTATAATGCCTGTAAAAAAAAATTAAAAAATAATCATTAAAAAGTCAGTGGAAAGTCCTTTTGAAATAATTATTTGAATTGTGTTTATTATTTCAATTATCTCATCATTTGGCAATGGGATTAGATTTATTTTTTCCAGACATTTATTCCTTAAAAATACTTAAAGAACCTGTAATGGAACCATTAAAGAACTGGAATCATTAAGAGGAGCCAGAACCTGAATCATTAAACGGATAGTTCACCCAAAACTTATGTTATCATTTACTCACTCTCATGTCATTCCAAACCTGTATGATTCTTTTTTAATAGATATTTTATTTTATTTTATTTTATAGATATTTTATTTTATAGATATTTCAGATATTCTGAATTTTTATTCATTCATTTTATTGTTATTGTTATTATTATTATTTATTTATTTGCTCCATTCAATGAATCACTGAGGTGTAGTGTTGTTTGGACCCCAACATTCTTTAAAATATCTTTGTGTGTGTGCGTATGTGTTTTCTGTATACGGACCTCCACATAACTATTTATAAAACATCAAAAATGTTCTGATTAATTATGTAAACAAATTATTTTCTGATGGAAAGATGGTGCAGACACTGTGCAACATGTTATAAATGACTGTTCTCTCGCACGTCTCTCTTCCAGACACTGTCTGTTTGTGCTTGAGCATCGGTCTAACAGAAAAGATGACTGTGTCCACACACAATGAGGGAAAATAAACAAGTGGCAGGCCTTTATGAGCTGTCCGGCTTTTGTTCTATCTCCATCTCTATTTCTGTCACATATGTACAGCAGCTCTGTCACTCTCTTTCTCACATTTATTTAGAGAAGTAAAACGGTGAAAATAGAATGAGATTCTCATCTGTCTTTTGTTCCCTCATTTTCACCAAACTAGACTAGAGGGCAGCAGCATCTGTGCGTCTTCACTGAGATGACTTGTTTAGACCTGTCTGGAGATAAACAGACTCGTTTAACAGAGTGATGCATCACTGCTGCTTCATTTACATATGCATTCATTTCTTCAAAACATGCTCTACAGGAATGGGTGATACCTAATTTTTTTTTTTTTTTTTTGCTCCAATACCAAGTATTAACAAGGCCAAAAGTAGCTATTATCGATTACTGATACCTTTATTAAATTGTTTTTGTGATTTTTTTTTTTTTTTTGAGAATAAAATGAGTAAATCATAGCCATTTAATATTATTTTTGAAACTTTTAAATTTCAATACATCACACAAATCATTACAATAAAGCCACATTTAGCTTTGTCATCATTAGTGATAGTTTTACCCACTTTAAAGGTACAAAATGTAAGATTTTTGCATTAAAATATCCTAGATCAGTGTTATATATTTTGTTGACTTGTGTACTTTCCAACAATGTTTAAATCCAGAGAAATCAGTTATTTTAACCAGTGTAACTTTCAACACACTCAAATGTATTTTTAGTATGATTGTTTTGACCAAGTAAAACAGTGCTGCGTTACCCCACAATTTTAATTCGTCAAGTAAAGTGACCTGTATGAATAGTAATTCAGCACTCGCAGCTATTTCATTAGAATTAAATAAAATAATGTTAATTTAAGTGATCAAAGGCAGACATTAAACATAACTTTAATCGTATCTTTAATCGTATAAAAAACATAAACAAAACGAAAGGAGCGAAAGTATCTGTAATGCTTTCTTTACATATTTCCACAAAATTATATTATTATATATATTATGAAAGCGAGTGCATTTACTTTTTCCTGAACAGGTCAAAGGTCAGCCCAAAAAGGGCCTTTAACATTCTCGCATGTCATCCCATGTCTTTAACACTCTACAAAAACATTCAGAGGACTTTCTTTGTGTTGACTTGACTTTTTTGTGTTTTATCTTTAGCTTTATCAGTTAGTGGTTTGAGGAGTGAGGGTTTCTATGGACGAACACACATAAACACACACCCTCCCTGTCCTGACTTGCACAGCTCAACTTCCTGTGTTTACCAAAACATCACCTATATATAGAGTCTCCATTGGTCTTATTTAGAAACAAGGGACCACACCTTTCCTTTCCCAGTGAGAGAGGAAGAACCAGTGTGCATCAGGATTATGATCATGACAAGACGGGTGTGAGACTGTTTGTGTGTTTAATATTTGTAACATGAGTCAAACACCTATACTGATCTCATTACTTGGAAGTGCGAGAACGACATTTACACTGACACAAACAAATGGGAAACTGAAAGAGAGAAACAGTGTACAAAATAGAGAATATGAGTGGATGGGAGGATTAAGGGAAACATTGCCTCAACATTTGACCTTTGGACCCTAAGCTACAAAGGGGACGGTTAGAGAGGAGACAGTCCACCACAGACGTAAATATTTGGCGTTGGCAATCGAGAGACTGACACAAGCTTCTCCTCAAATAATCACCTGTCCATCACACACACTTCTCTCCTGTAGGAAAACACACTTCCTGCAAGACAGATAAATAAAGATTGTCATCTAACCCAGGTGCTCATGGGAGCCGGCAACAAATGTGAAAAGCCTTCACATAACGCTAGGAAAAGCATCACACTGCATTGCTAAAATTAACTCCTACACCTGAAAGCTGAATTTCTTCCTCACTGATCACATTCTCACCTGTGTTGAGGTGTTATAATGATGTTGTTTAAAGTTGTCTCATGTTTGGATATTAAAATATATTAAAAATATATGTGGCATATATTGGATATATTGCTAACATACCCCTATGTTAGCAAAATGCACATCTTTTCCTCTTCCACCTACTATTTGACCGCATTACCATCCTCCAATTGACTGAAGTATTAGACAAACATTGTGGCTCACAAGATATTCACATTGTGTCACTGCTCATTAGCATAAAGTTCACCAAGACATGCCCACACCACATCACCAATGGTCTCAAGTCTACTTAAAAATAAATGACTACCAGTCTTTTGTCACTACAAATCGCTGTCACATTGAACGCCCCTTGAGAGAGAATCACACATAAGGCTGTAGAGGAGGATGAGAAAGAGAAGGAAAAGACATCAAAAGAAAACAGAGATGAAAGACAGGATGGAGTCTCTAATTCATTTTTATTAAATTTGCAGTAGTTAATTAGCAGAGTTTCAGGAGCGCTGCACTGGCCTGTCAAGAAAAGTTTAACTATATTTTTATATATTTTCTGCACCATTACTGTAATATCAACACTTTTACAATGTCAAACATTAAATGAAACCTCATATTAATATTATCTTTGCTTAAGAGGTTTTGTCTCATCATGTTCATTATGTTTCATGCCTGAGAACCGCAGTTAGGGGTCAAAGTTCATCAAGCTCCCTGGAATACGACTGCATTCTTTGCAGTGTATAATGTGTGTAATTACAAAATCAAACAGAATTCTCGTATTCGACCAAATCAGTGATGTTTGAATATTTATGTAAGTGGGACAGTAAATACACACACTAAACATGAATATACACACAAAACGAGACGAGATGTCTAATATGTTTGTATGTGTTGGGCAAGAAAAGAATGTAAAGAGTGTTTGTGTGCGACTCCAGTTCCTCTTCCAATAAACATGTCACTCAGAAAGAGCATGTATTGCCACTGGGACACCGGATGGGGTAATGTAACTGCCTCGGGTGATGTTGGGAAAAATCCGAAACGCAGCAACTAAACGGACTGCAATAGACCGGCAGAGCAGCTCAGAAATCCAGTGTCAACACAGAGGGAAATAGGGAAGAATATTCCTCCTGAGCCTTCCACATCATTAATCATTTGTGCGCTCAGCATTTTCATAGTGCCTGTTCAACCACAAATAACGAAATGCCTTATTTAACTGCTAATAACAGAAGTGCATTATCAGCCATTACTTTGCCATTGCCATTTTAAATGGCTTTCTGCACTAAACAGGAAACACACAGTTAGCAAAGAGAATGAATCACTTCTCTCTACCAATGACCATACAACAATTATAAGTGTATTCCAACCCCTAGCCGATTTAAGCAATCATTTTACTGAATTGCAAAGCCAAACTTAGTATTTTAGGTCTTTGCGATATTTTCATTTACACTACCATTTAAAAGTTTGGGGTCAATAATACAATTTTTTTTTTTTTTTTTTTTCAGAAAAATGAATATTTCGATCAAAAGTGACAATAAAGACATTTATAATGATCCAAAAGATTTTTATTTCTAATAAAGGCTGTTCTTTTGAACTTTGTATTTGTCACAGAATCCTGTAAAAATGTATCAGTTTCCACATATAAAAAATAAATAAATAAAAATATTAAACAGCACAACAGTTTTCAACATTAATAATAAGAAATAAAAACAAATTAGCATATTATAATGATTTCTGAAGAATCATGTGACACTGAAGATGGAGTAATGGCTGCTGAAAATTCAGCTTTGCCATTACAGGAATAAATTAAAAATATTTTAAGATTTAAAACCATTAAATTGTAAAACCATTTCAAAATATGACTATGTTTACTGTATTTTAATCAAATAAATGTAGCCTTGGTGAAAATAAGAGATGCATTTCAAAAACATACTTTAAAAAATCTTTCTCCAAACTTTTGATCAGCAATGAATAAGCACTAAAACTCAAACATTATTATTATTATTATTATTTATTCATTCATTTATTTTAATGGCTGATGCTGAGATGTCAATGTTATATAAAGGTTATAATTCAATTTAATGATGGCAAATGAAACACACATTTCTAAATTTAAATGAATACTTTAAGAAGTTAATAGACAATATTTACCACTTCTGTTAATCGGCAGACAACCTCAAAATTGCCAAATATTTGATGATTAACTGGATTAGCCATTATTGATCTAGCATAATTCATAATTCATGGTTTTAGAAAATATTCTTGTCAAATATGAAAAATGAAATGACATAACTCTAGGTTTACAGAGACTGAAAGAATTGGCTTCATGGGAACTGTGCCTTGTAATTGGAAGCTACCTGTGATTTATTAAAATAAAGAGCACATTTTTCAAATTTTCCAGAAAAACCCCACAGTTAAAGTCTCATTATTCATCCTGGTAAACTGAAAGACAGCTGTGAAAATGAAAACTAAACAGCATTCCAGGGAAGAAACTAATAAAGCAGAACAAACAAATGCATAAAGCAGGAAATGTTACAATAACCAAGTATCGTGCTCTCGCAGCAGGAAAAGCTGTTCAATTATCAGGAAGCTGAAGCTACATTAAACCTGCCAGATATACTCATCAGCTCCCGTACTCAATTACATTCGACTTTCTGCATAATATACATTTGAATAAGTTATAAATAACATATTTCAGTTACAAACATTACCACAAATGTTTTGTGATGTTAGCTGAATGTGTTTTGGTTGGTCAATTATCATGGTCAATGGTCATGGCGGTGTGTGTGTGTGTGTGTGTGTGTGTGTGTGTGTCATATCCAGAGAAAAATTAGGAGTTTCTTAAAGTTTTACAGCTGTGCCACAAACAAATGCTTATGATTAGATGGAGAACAAAAGACAGAGAATAGGAAGAAAAGGAGGAACACAGAAACCAGTCACTAATAACCAGGTGGTTTAATAAAGTTTGGTTTCAGAAGTGAAATCAAACATGAGGACAATGATCAGATATAAACTTTCTGAACCTGAGAGCACAAAGTAGAAAAAACTACAATGTCAAACCCCTTTCTCCATTTAAATCTTTTTTTTATATTTATGTTAACTGTATTTATGTATACTACTGTTCAAACGTTTAGGGTCGGTAAGATTTTTATGTTCACCAATACTACAATTACTTGATCAAAAATACAGTAAAAACTGTAATATTGTGAAATATTATTGCAATTTAACATAACTGTTTTCTATTGTAACATATTATAAATGAATTTTCAGCATCATTACTTCAGTCTTCAGTGTCACATGACCCTTCAGAAATCATTCTAATATGCTGATTTGGTGCCCAGTAGACATTTCTTATTATTATCAGTGTCGAAAACAGTTAATAATGCTGCTTAATATTTTTGTGATATGAATCTATATATCTATGAATATATATTTTTATGAATAGGAAGTGTATGTAGTACAGAATGTTGTGTATTTAAAATAGAAATCTTTTGTAACATTATGAACGCCTTTACTGTCACTTTTGATCAAAATAAATGCATCCTTGCTGAACAAGTGTTAATTTCTTTAAAAAAAACAAAAACAAAAAAAAACAAGAAAAAACAAACAAACACTTACTGACCAAACTTTTGAACAGTAGTGTATGTAAAAGTCCCAGTGTGCTCTATGGCCAATCAATCCATTACTTCAGGCGCAGAGAGAGACAAAATGAGAATAATGATAAGTAGAAACACAACGTGAGAGAAAGCAATGTGTCTTTGGTGTATTTGTTAAAAAAAAAAAAAAAAAAATGCATTTAGCACAGAGCAGCAGAGGATTAAACAAGTGTGTGCATGTGTGAGAGAGAGAGAGACAAAAAATAAAGGCAGAAAACAGACATAGCGTACAAAAACTGAACCGGAGATTGAAAGAAAGAGAGAGAGGATTGACTTCATTATCTGCTTCTCGTCCCCTGTGATTTGGGCCCATCCTGCTTTAGAACCACAGGATGATTTGTGCAGACAAAAGAAAAGGAGCGATTGGCCATGTCTGCAGAGGTAGAGAAGAAAGGGTGCGATAAATGAAGAATCTGTGTAATTTCACCGCTGGAATTAAAATGACACAACAATGACACTAATTGCACAGCAGTTTCTTCCAGTTCCTTTGTGTTTATCTACTTTGGAACGTGCGAGTGTGTGTGTCTGTGTGTGTGTGTGTGTGTGTGTGTGTGTGTGTGTGTGTGTGTGTGTGTGGTTAGATTCTTCTCTGCTCTAGCAGCATTTGTTGGGGAAAAATACATACCACCAACCGTTCAATTCACCTCCAGATGCACAATCACTCCACAACACTGTGAGAATATTATAATACTTCATTTTCTCTCAAACGTTATGTATAACTTATGCCAAGGTCATTTTGAGTGAATATACTGTATGAAGTCAGTTGCAATAGCCAGAAGTGCAATTCATCACATTAACTGTGTAAAATACTGTTTATCTTCATTTTGAACAGTATATCTATATTTTTTGTCATTTAAAAAACACTTTTACTGGGGAACATCATGTATTTCCCAAGGAATTGCTGCTGTACAAAGTAAAATATATATGTTAAAGTTGCAATAGGACATTTTCAGAGAGGCTAGCGACAGCGAGCTAGCTTTCAAATCATAACATCCCAGCCTCCCTTCAGATCATCTCCAAAGACACGCCTCCTTCAAAACACATGAACGCACACACACAGCTATTCTCAGCAAAGCGCAACAAGAGATAGCGTTAAACCTCCTCATGTCTCAAAGCACATAACATTATAATAATAATAATGAACATAAACAACGTAGAGAGCTTGACTGCTGCTGCATGCTCATGCGCATGATTTATAAATGGAGGGAACGAAATAGTAAATTGTGTATATGTTTTAGTAAATCGTGCGCACAATATAATTTTTCTTCTTGCATTTCATGTGCGGGGCTCCGTAGACTATTTAGTTTGTCTCACATCCCATTACATTACATGGAGAGGGCGGGGTTTATGACCTATACTGCATCCAGCCACCTGGGGGCGATTTGGCTTCACTTTTCAGGACTCGTGTGGCATGCTTGATGAAAACACATAATTCTGAGTCTGACTGAACAGCTCTGGTTAGAATGTCACTGGTTGCCATCTCTTAATTACACTAGTTACGGCATGAACGCAGCATAAGCTCGTTGTATCATATTATTTTGTTTAGTTGTGTATTCAGAATCGTGGGAGAATCGTGATCTCTATTTGAAACCAAAAAATCGTGATTCTCATTTTACCCAGAATCGTGCAGCTCTACAGGAAATGTAGGCTACAGTCCAGAAGAACTGCACTTTAAGAGCTGTTGAGTTATTACATAGGTGCTTGGCATTTACTCCAGCTAACTCCAAAACAGCTGAAGAAAGTGGGGCTGAAGGAGACACCAGCAACCCTCGCTCAAGGAAGGACGTAAAAAAAACTTCAGGTGCTTTTTGATCAGATTTTTTCGATAAGGAGATCTCTACTGGACCAACGTGAAGAATCATCATAAGATCGTAGATAGGGATCCTGCATGAAAAAACTAGGCCACCCCTAGTCACAGAATTGATGCATAAGTTTAAATCTGTCACTGGTTAGCATACTCCCTTAGAAGGCAGCTGTCTATGTAGACAGCGAGGCAACTAGGTTTTGGAGCAGAGCTTAAATATTTTAATCTATGAAGTCATTTCAGTGTGGCATTCATGCTTTGTCATCACCCTTATCTCCATCTTCAGTGCTTTCATAAAGCCTTATCTGTTACGCCGGTAATTTTTCTTATCCTTCTATTAAGTGCATTGCTCATATGTCTCTCAGAGTGTCTCATTGATATCCCACGATGCCACAGCTGCTGCAGTCAGTATGCGCTGGCAGGTAATCAAACCCTCTTTTGATAATGATAATAACGATTGTAGAACTGTCATTCTGTTTGTCATGGTAACAATAGCGACACACAGAGAGGATCTTATCTGTGCGAGCTTCCCTTCCGAGCGGAACAGAGCATTTATCGTACACAACAGACAAAAACATAACACAACTCTGAATGAGAAGTTTCACAGAGTGGTGAAGTGACCCACACAAATATCATTTTTCAAACCAAACAGCTCTCTGTTGGTCAATGCAGAGAACTCATTTGCATGACCAACTTGTTGTGAAACCTGCAAGGGGAAATCTTTCACCTTTACGCAAAATTTCACATGGCATGGATTCCTACTGAAATAACAAAAATTAGCTGAACAACAGTAAATGGTACCCCTAAGAGGCAGCATAATTAAATGTACACTATGAAAGGTTTTTCATACAATTTTTTATTAGAAAATGCCAGCTTTTGTTATAACATACTAGTACATAAAAAAATAATTCTATTATTATGCTGTAAAACATTGCCAATGTAGGCAGCTCATTAGGTTTAAAACAGAACATCACTGTGAATGCAAATAAACTTCACAGCTTCTGCCATATTGCTCACGTACACTCTAACTGAACTCGCTCTCATTAGGGTGCGTGTGTGTGCCTTCTGTCTGCTATACTCCACTAAACCTGCTGATAACCTACACGCAACCACTGGATAACCTCCTAACAACTTGCAGCTGTGATCTATTCACAGGTCAGGGGTCAACGGTCTGGCGGTCCAGCACGGAATAGGAAATGACTGACAGCTACAACGATTTTCCCGTCATTCTGCAGAAAAAAATGTTAAGTGCGAACGTTCTTATCATCAGGATGCTAACTGTGCCCAGCAATGCTGGTGACAGTGGTGGGAAAGGTCACAGGTTAAAGAGAGAATCGTCACCCGTGATGTTGAAATGGGATTTTAATGACGAGATGGTCATGTGATGTTTAGGTAGGCTGGTAATGGAAACAATGGCATTCCCACACACAGATGCACCTCTACACAAACATACACACTCTATACTGTGCTGTATCCTGATTTTTGGTGTTTGTCTTAATGAAAATGGTGAGACATTACCCAAAAAAACAAAAAAAAATGCTGAATAGCATAAAGGACACTCTTCTATAACTCATTATTTAAATCTTCAGTCAAATATAATATAGGGCTGCATGATTTGGGAAAAAATATATATAAATACTATGAATATATAAATTACTATAAATATAATTTAATTTCAGTTTCCTAACTTACACCACTGTTCAAGTCAGAAGTTGTCGGGTTGCCTAAACAAAAAGAGCAATTTTTTAAAAGCATCACAGTGTTTACTCTCAGTTTCTCCCTTACAATATATGAATAGTAAATACAGTTAGACATGTCTAGTCATTTTTCTGCTGATGGTACAGAAACGCAGCAGGACCGGGGCAACGCAAAGTCCTGTCACTGTCAAATGAGACGAGCACTTCAGGGTCAAAGAGCTACAGAACAAGAGATGTATATGTCAGTATTTTTTATATTCAGTAGGACATAATAGGTTTACACAAACAAATAAGAGAAAGAAAATATGACAAGGTTGCCATTTTACAAATTCTCTTTGAGTCATGAACAGTGCATTTTTCACATAAATGAGTTTTATCAGATGAACAAAATGTCATTATATTCTCCTTTTCCTCTAGCTTTTATTCTCTCTCTCTCTCACATCGGCAAGAATAAAATCACTCGGATCCCCAACACTGTGCTCTTTGTGTTTGTGGTCAGAGATAAGCACTTCAAAGCAGGAACACTCTTGAGTTTGTGTGTACGTATAAATGGAGATAAATATCAAATCTCTCGGCTCATTTTCTGGCAAAGTGAAGAAGCAGAGGAACTTCTAATACAATCAGACTGATGTAATGCATCTGAAACAATCCACAGGGTTCCCACAGTCATGGAAGACCTAAGCACCTAATATAAGTATAATCTTAAAAAGCCACAGAAAAGTTGTTAAAATGAATACAGGCTTTCTGAATTTGCTCTGCTCTGAAATATTTCATCAGCTAGAAATGTGAATGTTTGTGTGGAGTAAAACATGTCAGCAAGCTAGCATAATAACATCACTGTTGTTTGACTTTGAGGATCTTATTAGTACACTAATAATTATGACTGTTTAAAATGATTAATTCAAAATATGAGTACATGACATACAAATGAAAGTCCTCCCAGTAAAATCTCTAAAAATGGCCAAAACAAGGCAGTACCATGGTACTCTTTGTTAATGTTAGCTTTTGTTGGCACTCTTAAACAAATCTCCTGTCTTCTGACATCTTCCAAAAGTCAGAAAGGTCTAAAAGGGGATTTTCTGCCCCAAGATACACACAGTTACTATTATAGACTGCATAAAATCGCTGTCGTAGCCAGATCTCTTAATGCCGGTGGTCAACTCTGACAGCTAGTTATTAAGCCAGTGCTAAAGCATTCATAATGCGCCAAACTATGACAGCTAGTAACTCCCATTTTCACAGTTGCTGTAGCTAAAAGAGAGCTTTTCCAATATATCACGCTCTCAGAGACACAGATTACTGAGGTAACACCTGGTCTGATGAAGATTAGAAGGGGAAACCGTCTCTACATGACAGTCTAAATACAAACATGCAGCTCTATGCATTAACGTCTACATCTGAAACCTTGACAGCAACTGACGGTGAGAGTACACAAACACACCTACTCTCTTGAGATTTAGAAGGGACAGTTTATATACATATTATTTATGTATATTTATATATATATTTATGTCAAAATAAAAGAAAAATAGCAGACTAAAAACAATCGTTTTAAATTACTCAAGTAAATTTAGGCATCATAAAATGATATTGTACACTATGAAATGTGGACATTCATTTTGAGATTTGCTAAAGATTACATTTAACAGTGTAATTAAATTATTGTTGTTAAAGATTAACTTTGACTATCCAATGACAGCAAATTTAGTCTTAATGTAAAACAGGGGAAATGAGTATGCAAAATTAAATATACAATATTGACCAAAACTGATCAAATAAAAAAGAAAATCGATAATAATAATGATGTGGTACCAATATAATAAAGTACATCCCTATTTTTTGAAGATTTAAAAGTCATATGAGCTACTTTCCATGATCCATTTAGGACAGTGATTTTCAAACATGGGGCCTTAGTAAATTTTCAGAGGGGCAGTACTTAAAATGACTTAAAATTTAAATATAAATTATAATATATCATAATACATCAATACAATTTTAAAGTTGTTCAGCTTGGAAACAATTATTTAATAATAATTGGAGCTTTCTTGACTATCACTGTATGAGCATTCTTTGAAAAACATGATCTCCATTTATCTTTCAAAGAAAAAAAGAGTCATATAGGTTTGGAACGACATGAAGATGTCATGTAAATGATGTCAGAATCTGAATTTTCACTTTAAGAGATTTCAAAGTTTAGTAAAGCTGCACACAAACACACTCACAATTAAAGACAAGCTCACAGCAACACATAAATGACTACTGCATATGTGTACCACATGACATCTAAATTATCACTCATACACACACTTATCCAGTGAGAAAACATTTAATTACCACATATGAGTACACACACAACAAGCTAGACTGAACACGAGAGAGAGATCTGACATGTTAATTACAACAGAACCCACAGATGGCACAGAAACACGCCTCAACGCGCCTCTCAGAGCCTCACATGTAACACACACACACACACAAAATTGCTTTGTGTTTTACTTAAACACACAGTCTTCTGAACTCGCCCAATGGGAAAACGGCCCAAAGTTTCAGTGCTGGTTCTGACTGTTGAACACTGATTCCAGCATGTGTGACTAACATCCCATAGAGACTGGACCATAATCCTGTTTTCTCTGGACTGTCTCCAGTCTTTATAACACACACACAATCACAGAGATCAAAACGCACACTGTCATTATCCTGCTATGTTCCTCCTCATGTCAGGATAATTAGTAGGATTGGATGAAGGATTTCATGCAGCTTTTCATATTTCACTCTTCTTTCCCTTTTTTTTAAGCTCAAACTATGATGTTAATGTGTCTCCCAGAAGCACAGAATAAAGCGTGTCAAAGAGTGAAAAAACAGGGCTTTGGTAAGCATGTTATATTAAAGCATTGCTTTGCTTATCCTTCTGAAGGATCTTGACATTAGCAGGGCTCCAGACTGCGACTGAATGGTCGCATTTTGCTATCTTTTTTCTGCCAGTGCGACTAAATTTTGTAAGAGGTCGCACTGGTACGACCACCAGATTGCACAACTGATAAGAGCTGCAATTTCTGTTTCATATGAGAAACATCAAACGGCAAATGTAACAACTCGTTTGAGTTGTGCAGCACAGACTGTTTATCAGCACCGAGCAATAATAAACAGCGCAGCGATCACATGACACTGCTTACTACGCACCGCTGGGAGATCCAGTGAAAAAGCGTTCGAATTTGCTGCAAAAATTAATAACATCACTGCAAGATCTAGTTGGAAGCATTCAAATTCTGCATAGAATTCTCTATAAACCACAGATATCAGATCAAATAGCGCTGATGTTGAAACCAGGAGAAACAATGGGACAAGTTAAGGCTCTCCAGTCCACAAATCACCATGGATTTAATGTATAACCATTGTACTGTGGCAGAAATATTAATTTCAGGGTTCATGTGAACTTTTGAGAATATAAAGCAAGCATTTTTAAGGACTTTTTAAAGTGCTTCACACTTTAAAAGCTCTAAATATTATCCAATTTTAATGTTATTTTTATTGTGATGATTTGTAAAACTAAAAGTTTAAAGATTAAGGAAAAAATTACACTTCTATGCAAACAAAAACATTTATATATATATAAAAAGACATGAAATTACTACTAGATGGCAGCAGAGCAGCACTTATTGACTCCCTAATATATGGAAAAGTAGGAAAAGTCTCATGAAAAACAAAAACTTCTTCAAATCGTGATTGAATTACACAGTTACTTCAGTATGGTACATTTAATAAGAGTAGAATATTTACACTTATCCCTATAGAAATGTTTTTGCATGTTACTGTTAATAAGTAAATTTTATCTGCATCTCAATTCAAGTTCAGTGCTTTACTGTCAAATTTCCAATAAATAAACATGTAATATTATTAGTAACTGCACTTATTAATGCAAAAAAAAAAAAAAAATGTTAGTCTGGAGCCCTGGCTAGGAAAGGGTTTCTGAAGTTTATTTTTAACAAGGTCCCTGGTCATTTCAGTTTGATCTTAGTTTATGCGGCACAGATTGTTTTGTGATCCAGTCACAATGTGATTCAGGCTTTGCGAAGAAACTGTTACTGAAGGATGAGTCAGTGCAAACCTTCAGCCTGTGAGAAAAATGCAGTGTTGATAGTCAGTCCTGATGCAAATACAATGCTAACACATTTAAGGTATTGCAGGAAAAAAAATAATAATAATAATGCAGGGCAAAAAAAAAAAAACCTACTTACATAATACATAGAGAAAACATTACATTAAAAAACAAGTTCAAAAGTTCAAAGTTCATATCAAATTCAAAAATTTTATATGACATTATAAAAAAGTGATTCCAATACATTACCTTTCAGATGTATGGGGTCAAATGTGTTCTTTTTTATTTTTTTATTTTTTTAAGATATTAAAACTAAAGACACATTATCATCAAAGCATCCTGGAAAAAAAATGTATTAAGGTTTCCACACACACACACACACACACACACACACACACACACACACACACACAAAGAATAATAATAATCAGAAAAACTGTTTTTTAAACATTAATAATAATAAGAAATGTTTCTTGAGCACCAATCAGAATGATTTCTGAAGGATCATGTGACGCTGAAAATTAGAATAATGATGCTGAAAAATGACAGGAATAAATCACAAATAATAAAACATCTTACTGACCCCAAAGTTTGAACGATGGCAGTAAAATTTAAATAACTAAAACTAAGCAACAAAAATTAAAACTAATATTATAAGAAATTAACTGTAAAAAAACTCTCATATTATATGGATAAGCATACAGTGGCAGGCAAACAGAATGATAAAAGATCTACAACAGTAAAAAAAAAAATAATAATAAAATTGTGATTATATGTCACGATAAGACTGATCAAACAGACGGATGAACTGGTTGGACAAGCTAAAATACAGTAAACTTAGCTAGGCAAATCTACCACAAACAACAAAAGAAATCTGCAATGTATCCATACAGACTAGAATTAGTACAAGCAAACTCCTTCAAACTTTATTTGAAATTCATTTCTCAAAAGCGAAATAAATCACCTGCTGAATTGCAGTGATACTGTGTGAAAACATATCAGCACACTACATATAAGGCTTACTCTGTGTTTTTCAAAGCATGCCCCTGAGCAAGTCTGCCGATGCAAACATGAAAGTGCACAAGTACAAAGAGGTTTTCTGTCAGTTTCTTTGCACATATTAGTGATACAAGCAAGAAATCCTTTCTTCTGTTTAAATAGGTTACTGTGTAACAGGGTAAACAGAACCACCTTAAGCTCATTCAAACTTTCCTGCATGGTCTCAAGAAGTCACCAGAATTCATGTTGATAATCATCGATAATGCATACTTAGAATTTTGTTAGGTATGGTTCAAGGCATCCCATCAAGCCTATTGAACAAAATGTATACTTGAAAACATAAGGCATTCATTCCACGATTTGGTAAGGTCACACAATGTGCAATAGTTCATCCACTGTAAAGCCTCAGAGGAGGAAACAGAAAGAAAAAGAGGCCTGGTGTTACTTGCACAATAACACATTTGTATTTATTTCCTCAACACATTAAACAAGCATCAAAGAGCAGCATATTTCCCCTATGACTCCTCCTGAACCACCATACCCCCATAATATTCATACAGCCACATTCTTATATGTGTTTGTGTGCGGGTAGAAGAATCTGACTTCAAGGCTAAACAGTGAATGGCAACAATCAACAGGAAAGGAACCCAACAAGTCATTACACACACCGGCTAAGTAACCGTTTTGCATGTTTCTGAGATGAGGATCTGTTGTAACTGCCTTTAAACGGTATTCGGCTCTTAAAAGAAAGAGCCACAAGTATGTACACATGCAGCCGTACGCAAAGACACTTGGCCTGCGCTGAAGGAAAAAACGTAGGCTATGTAAATTCATGCTTGTGAAAACGCACCATTTCCCTGAGAGATGTAAGCAAGGAAACTTTTTCTGATATGAGTTCAAAGTGGCCACTGTTCTCCTCCTAACATCAATGAAGAAGAACAGAGGTCAGTTTCATTAAGTGGCAGTCTTTTGCTGACGATTAAAAAGTGTGTTTAATGTGCAAGCTGTATGTGCCTAACATGTGTAAGCTTGAAATGAAGCAGTCAGTCAAGTTAACATTATTTAGTAAATGGATTTCCACTCTAATAAAAAAATTATATAACAAACAACATAAATGTAAAGCAGCGGCTATGTGCACTAAGTAGATAAATAGATGTTATTTACACTAAGTGAAAATAGCAGCATTTTCTTAGCGTTATGCTATTTACACATAGGTGAAAATAGCAGTTCATTGCAATAACTGTAAATAGTAATTAGATGCTATATATACTTTATATTGTTAAATACTATTTGCACCTCAGTATTTTTGTACTTTAACAGGATGCAATAATATCATAGAGTGTAGATGATAATATTTATTAAAATTATTAAATGGATGCTGCCTTATTGGGAGAATAAAAACCCTCCCTACACCTTCCCCTAACCCTACCTAAACAGTTTTAATAATATTAAATACTCGTTAGGCAGTTTATTTCCACTTTTAGAACATTATTTTCGTTTTTATTGAAAATAAATGTCTTTTTGATGTGATATGTGATGGGAAAAAAGGAGAAGAGTGAGCTCGGCAAAAGGCGGATTCGAATCTGCGTAGATTGCGGTAAGAGCCAGGTTTGTGAGCCTTACTCGCTACTGCTGCACCACTGAAAATTTAGCACGTTTTTTTTTAAACTTGAGTGGCTTAACCAGACATTGGTGGGCAGAGCTAGTGTAAATAGCGTTTGTCAACAAGGGACGCTATTTGCACCTAGTGTAAACAGACACTCCGTAAATGGCAAACCATTTAAAAGAAAAAAATGACATTATTTATAGCTTTTGTAACACTATCATGTTAAGATTAACAATGAAATCACATTTATAAATCAATTTGAAAGCAAATAAATAAATAAATAAAATAATACAGTTGAAAGATAATAACCAGAAATATAAAGCGATTGTTCCTAACAGCAGCTGACAGATCAGGATAAAAGGCTGAAATGAGAGGCCTGTTTGTTCTGTTCTCTCCAGCTGCTGCCAGCGGGTCATGCATAGTGGATAGACTATTGACAACCTCGATCATCCCAGCTGATAAGATTCAAAGTCAGAAAAAATATATAAAACACCTACATGCTGTCTCAGTCTTTTTTTATGTTTGAATTCACATGAAAAAAAAAAAAAAGTCAAAAGACCAACCTAGTCTCATGGAAAGACGTACCTATGGGAACATTTTTGCAAGTCGCAAAATACATAACAATATGTACATATCACTGCAGCAAGCGCTTTTAATCGTTTTCATATACAGTTACGATCACAGGGTCAGATTATGGATTAATAAAAACTTGTTTTTACGTCTCCTTGCACAATATTATGTTATGATCTCAAAACGCTTTTACCAAAGTGCACGATTTGTAAACAAATACATTTTGGACTTTGCATATCTTAACCAGCTCCATATGTTTTACTTTTCTAGTGTAACAAGCTTGTTCGGTAGTTCAGCTGATACGGAGTTGTACTTAGGATGAGAGAAGCCTTGGGTATGAATCCGGGGAACGAGTCACGGTAAAAGAGATCAAAAACAAGCTAAAATGGCATGATTACCAATGCAGTGTTGGTGGTACGTTATTTTTAAAACGTAATGGAGCATTAGCGCCACTCACCAGACATTTCAAATCAGAACTGCAGTGATACGTATAAAACCAACGTATACGTAAAAAAATAAATAAAAAAAACACGCTTTTAGCGCCACTTAGTGGAGATTTCACATTGAAACTGTCACGAAACGTACATGTCGCTACGTAATTTCGTTTTGCAAAAATGTTCCTACACAGTACATTTTGAAATGAAAGCATAAGAAAAAAAATTACAAAACAAGGCCTAAAAAGTCTTCACTGTCAGTGAAATAAGCTGCTTAACCCTTCAGAAAATCTGAAGGAGGTCAAACTAAATATTAAATGAGTTTTTTTATTTTCTATTCATATTATGAGGTTTGCAATTTTGAAATTCTAAATAGAACTTTTTTATATAAATGGTTTTGTTATTTTATAGCAATACAACGTTAAATTAAGATTAAAATTAAATAATTTATAAAATAAAAATAGCCAAAATAAGTAACACAACAGTTAACAAATATTTATGTATGTCAGAAAAACATCTTATCTAGTATCAAGATTAATTACATCATGTTTAACAGATGATTACAGAGCGAGAGAATTTGAGATTGAGTGCGGGACTTTCCACGTGCTGATGGAATGAATGTGTTCACGTCAGCACATGCTCTGATAGGAAGATAAAGGCAGAGTTAAAAGGAAATAAATGATTGGCCTTTGCTTCACTAATTGTAAATGATTGAAGAGATAAAGATCTATTCAACCTCCAGACTGGGGGGGGGGGGGGGGGAGAGAATAACTCTCTTGTCAGAAAACCCAGTGGCGTCTTTGTATTAACACACGCAGACTTGAGGTTGACACCTGTTGTCAAAGACGTTGTGATTGTTATATGAGCTCTTAATGTTTGTTTGTAATTACTTTAACTCAAATGCACCTCATGACTCATTATGAATTCCTCATACACTGGCTAATCCCAGTCTCGGTTCACAGGGACAGTTAACACCCTAACAAGTAATAACACCCTGACAAAGACAGAACAATCAGTCTGGACCAGTCGATTAGTCAATCAATCAATCAATCAATCAATCAATCAGAGATGGTTCAAATCAGGCTAATAAAAAAAAGCCAAAGCAGAAACAATAAACCAATAAAAAATATTCAACAGACACTGACTTGCACTAACAAGAATACAACATCAAAAAATATCACTGCAGAAAATGAAAATATCACTGAATATATTTCACACTTAAACCAGAAGTGTCAAAATGAACATGATGAACAACATCATGTTTAACCTTGATATTTGTCCACTTTATTTATGACCTTTCCACTTCCAGTGTGCAAATTAATGAAACTTATTAGTTCATAAATGTTAATTATTTAATTCTAATGTTGCTGGGTAAAATGAAACAGGATTTTTTTTTTTTTTTTTTTTTTTTTACCAGTGCCATATAAAATACAAATTCACAATCCTTAAAATATTTTTTTCCAGTGTGTTTGTGCTAACAATGCATTTACAGTGATCGTTACAGCAACTTTATTATCATTTAACAAACACAAAAATTGTTCACAAATACACTTCTCACATTTAATTCAATCATGTGAAATGTAGAAACTATAGCAGCAGACAGGGCATGTTTTATAATAACTAAATTATCATTTGAAAGCATGTTTACAAATTCACTTCCTATTAAACCTTATTTTAAGGTTTCAAAGCTAGGGCAGCAAGAGCTGCTTGTAACTGCTTATTTTATGTGTCACTGTTAATAATGTCAGCTTTCACAACATTCTTAATTACAGTAATGCAGTGAGCAGACAAATGAACATCTTTCTTCTCTCTTAAGAGACACTTTAATGTGCCAAACACATTTGGTAATTTTAAAGAGTCAATGAACAAAGTGCAAAACTAATTTTGCTGCAAAGTATCTGTATGTAGTTCCATAGAAGCACATAATCTAAAATATTAACAATAAAAGTTCACATTATGATGCCGTAGAACCGTTTTAAGTGCTATGGTGCTTTAGAAAGACATCTATATACAGATACTTCAAGGAACCTGGAGAGATTCAGGTTTTAACAGACAGCAGCACAGCAGACAGATACAGCAGCTCTTTCCCGATCATCATTATCACCCCATTCTGTCAGACACACCATGCTGCACACCCTCTGTCGGCCCGGGAGGCATTAACAGGGCTTTGTTCGGGTGCTATGGGGGGTTAATTACTGTATGAGGCCTATGTCAGAATGCTCATTATAAAACAGAGTTTTGGCACTAAATTCTCATATGTAAAGCTGTTGTAAATTCAGATAAATGCACACCTGTCACTACATTAAAGCGTCAAGTTGCTGCAAGGCTTATCAACCTCAAACAGCCTGAAGTTGGAGTAATATTATTAACTTAACTATATTATCACAGCATATACGTTTTATTTTTTATTTTTCTGAGGTCCGCTTCAAATGTTAGTGTTTTTTATGATAAAAAATTACTTAGAATTTAGCTTTTTATAACTATTGTCAATTCTCCCTCTGATATGAATTTTTAAACAGACCATTGTTTTGCTGCTGTACCTTTAAAGGAATAGTTCACCCAAAAACTAAAATTCTGTCATCATTTACTCACCCTCATGTCATTCCAAACCTGTTTGACTTTTTCTTCTGCACAACAAAAGAAAATATTTTCAAAAAATATCTCAATGTTGTTTGGTTCCGGAAGTTCTTTAAAAAAAATCTTAATTTGGGTACTGCAGAAGAAAAACAGTCATACAGTTTTGGAATCCCATGAAGGTGAGTAAATGATAACAGTATTTTAATTTTTGGGTGGACTTTCCCTTTAAGACTTGTATATAAACCACATAATTGCAAGCAGAATGAAATATGGTGCTTTGCTACACTCTCTTGCAAGCTGTAGGTTTTCAGTCAAGACCAATATAGTTTTTAAAATCCTGACCCTTGAATAACCACCTCTTTGCAAAACCTGCATCACAATGGGACAGATTTACAAAACAAACCATGATGAAATGTGACAAGATCAATCTAAATAAAACTTAGCTTTTTATCTAAATAAAGCTACACAGAACTATGAATTTGAAGAAATAGTTAATCAAACTATGTACACTGTAATGAAATTACAATGTACACTCAAAGAAAAGCCCTTTTAGCCCTTTTTATATATAAAGGGATTTGTTTTGAGTGAAAGCCCTTTTTTTCTTTCTTGTCAGACACCCATTGCCCGTCTATCCATTTAGTATGTTTATATATATATATATATATATATATATATTGCATTATAGATTATTTTCATTACAGTGTTCTAACAGTTCATTCATTGTCACTATGTTTCACTTCATATTTATTAAAGTATGACCGAACAATACTGGCTTTTTGAATCTCTCTCTCACACACAGACCTCAAGAGAAATTATTTCTTCAAACCTGCTTGGAAATGTGTTTATATTGACGAATTAGTATTTACTGTAGAAAAACGACATATTTTTTAAAGGTTCAGACTCTTGAGAGGAAATGACATAGAGAGGTGATTCAGTTATTTATTTTGTTATTTCAGGTCACTCTTTTTCTTTCACTATTTATCATGTCTTCACTTCTTCCAACCACCAGATGCCTGTAATCCCTCAGTCCAACCCGGCAGCATGGTAATGCAAGTGTGAAGTGAAAGAAAAAAGAAAGCGAGTGAGAGAGAAGGTACGTGTGTGTCTGTCAGCGCGGTTCTCGCAGGTTCATATTTTAAGCGTGAACATTAAAGATGAATGCACACGTCAGTTCAACCCTGGTGCCCTTGTGTAAACAATGAGGCCCTGTCTTTCAGCTCTCTCCCTCGCTTCAGCCCTTCCCTCCCTCTCCATGACAGAAAGTTAGAGAATTCCCCCCCTAAAGCGAGAGAGGGAGGGACGAGGCATTAAAAATATACTTCCTTCTTCCATTATGAGACCACATCTTTTGGACTTCAAAGAGCCTTTAAAAATCAATAGTGGAGTGTCTATGTCATCTGTGTTTGAGGTTTGTCTCAGTGTTTCTTTGAAGAACGTCAGGTCTAAAGGCCTATAGCCAAAAACCATCATAGATTTATGACTTTTAATTATCACAGATGAATGCTGCTGGAGTCCTGCTCTCTTTCTCACTTTCTTGTTCTTGGCACAGGCTAGATTGTCAAGTTGCCCCCGTGAGAGGAAAGATGCCAAAAAATGAGTGGAAAAACCACTGAAAATACTCAGGAAGAGAGTAGGCGTTTGAAAAGAAAACTAGAAAGAGACTGTAATTGGAAATTGATGAAGTGTCAAGGATATTGAAAATTAGGGATATGCAAAACTATGTTTTAAATTTCGACTAGTCGACGGCTGCCTGAACAAGGGGTTTACAAACTGGGGCCCAGAGAGTGAAAAAAAAAAAAAAGTGTTAACTTAAATAACTTATTACACGTTTAATGAAATCATTTTACACATTTACACTTTATATTATTGCAGTTTTATTCTTGCCCTTATCATCTTGCTCACTACACTAGGATTGTAAAACTGCTTTTTTAACTATGCAAATTAACAAAAATTGCAGGGAATTGAAACTGAACTGAAACTTTTCTCTGCATGCTTATACATCTAACATTAATGAAGGTTGGGGAAATTATTCACTGTCAGTGAATAATTTCAATAATTATCTTGACTTTATATCATATATGGAAATCTTTGACATCAAAACTTCAAAATCTCTAGTCTAGAAGGGGTTAATTTTACAAAGACTGTGAAAACACAGCGAGATACTAGACAACAGCCAAAAATGTCGATTTACTTTAGCCCGTGTTTAGAATAGGGCAGTGACGTCATGGTATGTCGACTATATAAAATATTTACATTACATCACATACTCTTATTATAACAATTGGAGTATCAACAATTCCCTGTATATGCAGGTTATCTGATATCCCAGTCGAGTCACCAGTACACTAAACTGAGAACAGTTGCAACCATTAACCAACTTTTGGCTTGAGATTTGCTGTCACTCTAATTCTAAACAGCCTAAAAAATAGCTAAAAGCCAACATATTTAGCCAGTTCTGTATGATTAAACTCTGTTTTATCTGACAAGTGGCATATACGTCCATCATGTAATCTTGAGCACTGACACCTGAAGCACTGGCCAATTCACTGACTTATACTGGCATGTAATATTTATATGTTTTATTTCTGTTTCTGCCATATTCTCCTGCAACCTTCTGCAGTTCTGTTGCCATATTTATGAGTTAAGCTTATGTTAGCTGACCATACAAAACATAGGTAAGGTTGAGATTTGAACCCAGGCCCCCTTACAAAGAAAACTTAGAACACTAACATAACTCTCACTATCACTTATTCAAGTTTTTCCAACATATAGAACAGTACAGTGCCAGTGCAAGTACAGTGTCATCCCTGCTCTGTATGTGTACATTTAAATTTTACTTAATAAAACAAAATGCGCTTATATGTTGTAGTAACATTTGTAGCTTTAAAGGGCAGCATGTTATCAGCATGCTAAAATATTCATTGAGAAGTTGCGTCCTTAAATTCATTGCCATTAAAACACCACTACAAAAAAAGAAATGAAAAATAATAATAGCTTACTAATTAACTATTTCGTTTTTGGACAACTAATAAACCACTCAAAAATCATGACCCATCCATAATTTAAATTTGCATTCCTGTCCAAAATGCTCCTGAATGTGTACGAGTGTATGCATGTCTTCTTATTTTTCTCATATGCCAGATCACACTCTGGATTATGAATTTTAGATTAATTACATAGTCTATACACATTCTTTAGTAGTGAGAGAGGTATGAAAGCCATGTCTGTGTGTGTGTGTGCCAATGCGTGATTATTCACCGGGAGGAGTTGCACCCCCTGTCCAAACACGTTCCAGAACACACACATTGCCCCAGGAGTCTTTGTTATCATATTATTTCATTTGAAGGAGTTTGAAATATTGTTTCTGCCTGTCTGCTGTCCTGCAGAGAAACTGCCAGCAGCTGCTCATTAGCTATGGAGCCGATTTCTCACTCGACACCCCCCGTGACTCCGCCCACATTCTGCTACCATGGCGGTTACCATGCCGACACCAAAGGTCCCATCTTAGAGGTTCAGTCAACCCTACTAGGATGCTTTAGGGTTGTACAAGGCATTAATTGCCTCTCTCTCTCTTCATCTCTCCACATCTGGATCACATTGTTACCGTAAGCGTGTCTACAGTGTCTTGTGCCATGCTAAAAAGGAGGTGTTGACCTCTGACCTCTGGCTAGGAGCGGTGAAGTACAATGACCTGTGACCCTTAGGGTTATGGATGAATGAGGTGTGGGGAACACTCAAAATGGGATGACAGGAAAGCTAAACGACAGCTTGTCAGCATGGACTTTTTCACAGCACCAACAAGAGTCTATCTCAGTCTGATCTGTCCAAACGAACTCACACTTAGCAAGGAATTCATTTAGAAAAACCTGCACCCAGTAATAGCACCGTTTATTCATACGTTTTGTTTGTGTTTTCCCACCCAGATCACTAAAGTAATGGAAATCAGGTAAAATGGCAAAACAAAAAAATAATAAAGATAAAATTCATTATGCCCCCTTGACACGAGTGCCGTGTTTGTTAAATAGCATAAATGCAAATGTGATATTGATTTACAAATGTTCAATAAATAATAAGTTAATATTGTGGTATATTTTAGACACAAGATTGTCTGTTTTTGCTTAATTTTGCGAATAAAAATATTAGCCTACCTATAAAGCCACAGCAGAACTGTTGTTCATCTCTGAGCAGCACTATAGGTGTTTTCGACTTGAAGCGGTGCTGAGCAGACCGATGACATCATAGTCTTGCGAGAGCAATTAGAGAGCAGACGGCTGATGTCATACACCGATCGGTCTGCGTAGCGCCGCTTCAAGTCGAACACACCTGCTGTTTCGTTTCAGAATGAATTTGCGTATTCAATGGCCCATTCATAAAGAGAACCATTAACTTAATAGATTCATAATAGAATGAATGACTCAATGAATTTAGAGGACATTTACCGCCACCTACTGGCAGTTTTAGTTTCTTATTTAGAGTATCACTTCATTAAAAAAATCATTTCATATTTTGGGGATAGTTTGCACAAAAATAAACACCCTCATGTAGTTTCAAACCTGTATGACTTTCTTTCTTTTGCGTGACATTAAAGAAGATATGTTGGTAACCAAACTGTTTTCGTCTGTAAATATATCTAAATAAAAACTAATTCAGATGCAGCATCTGAAAGAAAAAAAGAAAAGAAAAATTGTAGCCTTTATAGCCTAAATGTTTATGTGTAATAAATTCTATGTTGAATCAAATACAATATTTCTTTTTAAAGCTACTTTTTTTGTAATGTCTATTTAATGCCTTTCCTATTTAACACAATAATGACTTTAAATTATCTTTTGGGGGTAATTTCTCAGCCAAATTTGATCTGCGATTCATTTGTGAGTAATTAATCGGCATATCATGTAATTAATTAGATCAAAAAATTTTGATCGCTATATTTACAGATAATGAAAAGCATCCAAAAAGCCTGACAAAGATTGAAATCTCTAGACTTCCTTTTGTGAGCAGTGACAATATCATTTTAGTAACTGTTGTTGGCTGAATGTGAAAATCTTTGGTCAGGCAGAATAATATCAGATTTACGACATAAACTCTGTTGGTTGGCCAGTTCTCCACGCTCAGACAACTTGGTTTAACAACCTGCCATATCTAATTCAGAATAGGCAGACTAGTCTTGAGTCTCTCATTTGATTTTGACAACTCTTGCAGGGAATGAGGGAACAGAATACAGGACAGGAGAGAAGAGAAGATGAGAAAGAAAATACTTGGATGGGTGTTATCTATTCAGCCAGACTCTGAAAATGATAAACAGGTGACAGAAAACTGTGGAAAAGTGAATATTGCTTGGTTAGCATTAGGACCCCCGGAAGTACACAATCTGAAATGTGCCACTCAAAAAAAGCAGAAACCTTAAAAAATTCAAAGATCAATGCATTTTAAAACTACAGAGGGGAAGTGAGGGTCATAAAGCTTTGAGAACTCTCTAATCTCGTGTTTAACCTCCATACACGTGTCAGTCATGTTTACATGTGCCTCCCCACGGCACCTCAGTGACGGATATCAGGCCCAACAGACTCGCAGACATAACAAAACCAAACCGACACGTCGGGCGAAATAATTAAACTCAATCAGTCTGTCAACAGCATGAAAACATTCTTGCAGCTCAACTAGAGCATGTTACACCAACATTATGCTTAAAATGTGTTGCTAATCTCAAGTAGCAGCTTTTGGGATTTGCTGTAATGTGCCGTGTTAAAGAAATACTGTCACAAATTGAATATTTGGATCCGCTTTCTGTCACAATAGGCTGATAAGCCTGCTCATAAAGAAGTTGTAACATACAGTGTACAGATAAAAGAGCTTGTGACTGGAGCATGTATTTGTGTAGGTGGTAAGTGTGCTGTGCACATTACTTTGGAAAAGTAAGGTGAGAATTTTTTTTTTTTTTTTTTTTTTCTGCATGAGTTACTTGTTTGTGTGTGTGCTGAAGACAACCCGCACCTTTCCTTCAGGGTGAAACAACTATCATTATCCAATTCATCTTAGAATACATCTTAGATCATCTTAGATTAAAATATATGAACATAGCACTCAGTTCACAAAATGAGAACAATGCACAAAATGAGGCGTCATTTACATTGACAGTCTTGCTTTTTGAACTAGCTTAAAACTTGCTGATGTGCCAGAAAACATTAAACTCACCAAACAAGTTACCAAACGGTATTTGTGTATGCTAACTGTGCACTAAAACTAACAATTGTGTGCAACTGGTGTTTGGGATCAAACTGAGAGAGTTTTGACATTTCTCATTACATTAAAAAATTGGATAAAACAAAATTCACACACAAACTAAAAATGAATTCAAATAAAGTCACAGCGGTCTTCATGAACAGCGGTCTCTTCATTTGTACAATGAACTTAATTAAATTAAGGAAAGCTTTTTCACATACTTTGTACAACAGGACTACAACAGGCCCATTTACACAAATAATGTTTTGTTAAAGTACACTTTTGGCTTTCTAGTTAATGAAACATTACATCTTTTTTTTTTTTAAATACTAAGTTTCAGACAATTTGCCAAATATAATTTACCCTAATAGGACAATGTCAGTTATAAATGACGTCAATGTCAGATGTATAAGATTAATTTTGGAAAATGATTTTAGCCTTAAATATATGTAAAATATAAAGTCATTGTTGTATAAACTGTGATTTCATAATTAGACCCCCTTCATAATGATTTCTGTGATTTTATGAAGCTTAACTTTGAGACAAACCAACTAATACCAGTGGTAGTATACCACAACACACCACAGAACTAGAACTAAAAAAACCAAAACATTGCTAGTACTTAATGAAGCCCGTGCAGGTGTTTGCCCTCCAAAATGATGTCACTTCCTGGAAGTTGACATCATAAGGACTGACCTTTTATTATTCAAAGGTATATTACCAACACGAAGGCAGTAAAATAGAGGACACAGGTAAAACCAATAGATCACATTCTCCCCCAAAAACATGTTTTGTTTGAAACATTTTTACTGACATTTTTAATTTATTCCATTAAAAAATTGAATAGTTTCTTAATTGCCTGTTTTTCGTGTTAAAAGTTGCAAAGCACCTGGAGACATGGCAAAAAGACAACATCTGTCCAAAGCAAAGTATAGTGAGATTCACCCCATGTTAACTTAATTATGACATTTAAATGAACTATAAAATATAATATAATTATAGATTATATTATATAACATGAAATAATATAAAGATATGATGTCCATCTTTAAAAATCTTTAATATTGTTTACTCCTAATATTTTTAATACTGTTTCCAGTATATTAAGACATAAATTTCCGTATTTTATGTGGACATAACAATTATCTGCACTGGTCAGCAAGTTATGACTTCCTCTTTTTCTGCCCTTCTGTCCTGCTTCTCTCCACTTCAGTCCCGTCCTGAGGACATCCCGTTTCTCCATTCTGAAGGAGGGGGATATTTTGGTTGTTTTTTGTTTTCTTTTCTTCCTCCACCCTTCCTTATTTAACCGCCAATCTCTCATGTTCCCTTCTGTCACTCAGAGCCATGTTAACCTTCCCATCTCTGAAGTTTCCTGTTGCCTTAGGAGAGAGACACTGACAGACTTACTCCATCTCAAGTCAAACAGCTGTTGTTGTAACTAATCCTGCTTATCTCTGCACTTCCCAGTTTGGTAAATGCCGAATGAGTTTAACCACTCACCTCTGTATGTGTGTGGTGCTGGGTGAAATAAGGAGAGGAACTGAAATGTTCCAAGTATTTTAATAAAAAATATATCAGCCGTTGCTTCTTAAATATATTTTGTCTCACATATGCTGCACTTTTCCAGCTGAACCTTCATCGTCGTAAATAATTGAATCTCTTTTCACTCGTTTTCTGCAGCTACATCAAACAGAGATGAATTTAAAGAAGAATTTATTTAAGTGTTCTAATCTAAACGCTCCAAAAACACACACATTTATAAGCCTGATGTGATTGGCTCTGTGTGCATCTATCATCACAGGTTCTTCGCATCTCTCGTCCTCTTTTACCTCCTAATCCTCATCATTCAGCACTGAACTATTTGTGTGTGTGGTGTGTAAGGTGTGTGTGTGTGTTTATCATTAGTCTTTTTATGTGGCCGAGAGGTGTGAGATCCTACTCAACACCTTGAGCATGTGTGGAATGAATTATAGATGCTTATGAATAAATACTGTACGTGCTTGCAAAATGACTAAGTGGTCAGTCATATGTGTATATATTTCGATGTAATTTTTTTTAACTTTGTTTAAATGAGCACTTTGCTAAGCTATGCCTGTTGCTGCCTATTTCGTAAAGTGTGACATAGCAAAGCATTTTATTTGCTAAAAAAAGTTAAATTATGCAGTAACCAGAGTTGGACTCAATCAATCAATCAAACAATCAATCAAGCTATCATCTATCTATCTATCTATCTATCTATCTATCTATCTATCTATCTATCTATCTATCTATATCTATCTATCTATCTATCTATCTATCTATCATCTATCTAATCACGATCTCAGCAATTTGTATGTATTTTAAGAGGTGGCTAATTCGTACAAATTCGTACAACCTCACTTTTACAAATTTGTTAATTTTTTTGCTAAATCGTACATATTTTTTACGAGTTGCCAAATTCATATGAATTTGTACAAATGACCTACCCCTAACCCCACCCCTAAACCTACCCGTCACTGGGATTTAGACAAATCGTATGAATTTGTACGAGTGACGTCATAAGAATTTGTACGAATTAGCCACTTTGTACAATATGTATGAATATGTATGAATCGTCGTGAGATAGCATGATATAGCGTTGATCTATCTATCTATCTATCTATCTATCTATCTATCTATCTATCTATCTATCTATCGCCTATAGCCCTTCAGACTTCAAGCCTGGGGTTAGGGTTAACTTTGGTAGGGCTTAACTTTGGTTTTCGAGGCAACAACTAGTTATGTTTCAGTGTATTTTAATTTTGCTTTAGTTTTATGTTCATTTGGAAATGAGGACAAACTTGTATGCCTTGTGTCACTATTAGAAGTGACCCAAAATGTTACTGTATTTTGGGATAATTTCCATAAAATTGCACAAACACACAAACACCTCCATAAATGTACTTTAGAAGAGCAAAGCTTTATCTGATAATATGGTGGATGGCGACAGCTGCTAAAGTACTATTGGTCTGGAAGGCAAGGGTTAGCAAAGGGTCAGTTGTCCTCAGAAGTTTGCTAAATCTGACAAAGCCTTCCTTTAAATCATGTTTTTCAGTTGTATTTTAAGGGCAGGGTGTGGGTAAGTCTGTAGTCATTATAACTAGCTTTAAATAAAAACAATAGAAGTCTATTGATGTCCTCATTTAAACAGCTAGGTAAACGTATGTATGTGTGTGAGCGGACATTTCTTTATTCACTCAGTACTCAAGAGGGGTCAGATATGTTTACTCATGTGTTTGTGTGAGGGAGGTTGTTTGCGACCCTATAAAAGTTTGTTTGTTCAGCAGGACACAGGAGCTAACGGGAGTTGACCTGCCATTCACAACCCAGCAGGATTCTGGGAACGCGCGTGAACACAGACGCTCTCCGTGTTACCCGCCGCTGTCAATCTCTCTTACCTGTCGCATCTGTCACATCAGAGCGAGAGAAAGAGAGAGGGTCAGTAAGAGAACGACATCCGAGAGACAACACGAGGTAAACAGATCAGGATGCGCTCCCCTGAGACGCTATTAAGACCCCTGTGAGAACGAGACCAGTTATCCAGAAGGACCTCAACACTTAACACACATTTCCTGTGCATCTCCTCCCCCAACAAACATGTCCTTGTTGATTCAGATGGGAAGGTGACCTCACTTCTGCTGTGCTCTGGTTCCCACTGTTGTCATAGGGAAAGATAAATGAAACATCACTATTACACACACATTTCATGAATGTAATACAGGCAGATTTCCATAAATAGACCAACAAAACCCACACAAAAACCTCTCTGGGTCATGTTTGTGGACTGTAAATCACAGAATAACGAGGCAGCAGTGAAACAAATAGCGACTTTATGAGATAAAGTTAAGTAAGTTGAATTTGATTGGAGCTTCTGTCGTAATGTTGACTCCGGGCATTAATGTTTAATGGCAGCATAAATATTAACGAGTGTACAAGCACAAATGAGCAAAGCAGCAGGTCACGGGGTTTATTAACGCCGTGGGGCGCGATCGGCAGGTATTCACTGAATCTAAGGAGAACAGCACATCTAACATGGCCACTGGGCGGCTTTCTGCCCTCTGTTTGTCATGACGCTGAGGAGAAAACACACTCACACACTCATACCAACACACACACGCACGTACACGACTCCTTAACGCTGGATGACATTAACATGCTGGCTGCATAGGTTACTTCCAGCAGGCTCTTTGTGTATCGCTGCTGTGCTGTTAGCGGTTGTTTGTTGTGTGTGTGTGTGTGTGTGTACATGCGTATACAGCAAAGAGCAAAGTTAAACATACACAGTCCTGTATACACTCTCTGATTTACATTCTAGGAGAAAAACACAGCTGAAACTCAAAATCCAAAGAGCTAAAATGCACAGGGGTGATTTTTAAAGATAAAAACGGGGAAAAAAATACATCCTAGATAAAAAAAAATAAATAAAAAAAATGTGTGGAGACTGATCAAATAGGCTTTTTAGGTTGAATGTAGTGCCGACCCACGTGGGCACTGAGTGTTTGTGTATGATTGGAATATTAAAAGCAGGAAAGAGTGAGACAGAATCAGTGTTCCTATTCAGAGTGTTCTTATGTTTGCTAATCCCTATACACTCATGAGTTTCATGTAAGTTGTATATATATTTGTGTGTGTGTGTGTGTGTGTGTGTCAGCTTACTTGAAACTCGAGTGTATAGGGATCAGTAAACAGGGATATACAGTCATATAAAATATGACAAGATCTCAGAGTTAAACTGTGTCAGAAAAAATGAATCTTAATTATGTCAGATAACACTGAAGCAAAACATGGTCAGGTCAAAGTGTCTGAATAATTTTTGGTTCCAAATTTTTATCAGTTTTACTGGTAGTCCACTGTATGAAGAATTTTGGGGTATAATATGTCACAGTTTACTTTATTTTTCTATCCTCACTTACATAAATGAACTATAGTGTCCTGCACCCACTAGTAAAAATATATCAAAAATATAAAAATTGTCTGAATAATTTTTTCATTTATTCCATTAATTTAAACATTGTATATTTATAATATGTATGATATTTAATTTGTCATTCTCTAAATCCTTCAAATTACTACTGATAAATAAGTGTTGTGGTGGTTAATATGAAACTGAATAAAATTTAGTTAAATTACATTGTGTATGTTATCATAACTGTAATGCATGGTCCTGATAATGGTATTTTAACTGTCGCATTTTGTGCACTTTCTCTCTCCAGTTCCTGTCGAGTAATATTGTTCCCTGTTTTGTGTGAAATGGCCTTCAGACTGAACATAAACAATATCTCTTACAATAGCTGAATTCCCTATGAAGTCGACTTGGCAAGGTGTTATCTAGGGATACAGGCTATTAAACGCATCTAGAGAGAGCTGAGGGTACGTGCACTTATGTGTGTGAATGTGTTTCAATCTTTTATTTCTTTCATTTAGTTCGTTTACACCATCGTGACTTCCTGAAAACAGCAGTGTCTTGAGGGGTTGTGTTTTAAAGAGTCACTTTAAGGGTCAGCCTCTACAGATCCTGACAGGACAGAGTGAGGCTATTTCCTGCCTCTTAATGTCTTGAAGGTCTGTTCTCTTCTCTTGAGTAATATTATTCTCTCCCACTCTTGCCCTCCACCTCTTTCTGAAATCACAGACTCTCTCATGTCATGTGTGATTCAGCCATATGGCCTCTGCCATTCCTCCATGATGATTGTGTCAAGATCGCATCAGTTCACCCCAGACCAACTGAGGTAATGTGCGGAACATTGTAGTAGTAGTAGTATACTACTATACTGCTCTTATTATAAATCCAATGTTGGGGAAACTTACTTTTAAAAGTAATGCATTACAATATTGCGTTACTCCCTAAAAAAAAGTAACTAATTGTGTTGCTTAGTTACTTTTTATGGAAAGGAATGTGTTATGTCACTTTTGTGTTACTTTTTCTTATCTGGGCTGGGCTTGCTTGTTTGTTTTTTAATAACAAAAACAAAAACAAAGTTCTATTTTTGGCAAAAGTAAAGGCCCTTACACACCAAAAGTAAAATAAATAAACCTCAGACTGAAGGAAATTCAAATTCACTCCTGTACAGTAGAGAGTAGACCAAGACGGATGCATGTGATGCTGACGCTGGAGCCGGCCAAAAGTGAGCCAGTGTTCTGACGTAAACACGGAAGCGCTGAACTGCGTCAACGGCGTACGAGACTGACAGGGTAGAGGAGAAAGTGTTGAATAAAGTCTCTATTTTTGTTGTTTTTGCGCACAAAAAAAGTATTCTCGTCGCTTCATAACATCGAAGTTGAACCACTGTAGTCACGTTAACCATTTTAACAATGTCTTTATTACTTTTCTGGTCTTTAAATGACGGTAATTACATTGCTTTCTATTGGGGATAAAAAAAAAAAACCTCTTGAATTTAATCAAAATATCTTAATTTATGTTCCGAAGATGAACGAAGGTCTTAGGGGTTTGGAATGACATGAGGGTGAGTAATTAATGACAGAATTTCATTTTTGGGTGAACTAACCCTTTAAACCTTATTCAGTGCTGGCAATTAAACAATAGAATGCATCTGCAGGCTTGTTTGAAATTATTTTAAGTAAATACTTACTTCATCCAGCACTGTTTTTGGATAGAGTTTTTTACAGATAGAGAAACTGCTCCAAAAGGAGTGAACTGCCCGAATTACTCAGACTGAATTGTGATCATTTTACTGATTAATTGCAAGGAATTCCACTACTGAAGAAACCAAAGGAGACATGCACAGATGAAAAGACAGGCATGCAACAAATGAATCGTTAGTGCCACACAAACTGTAATTAAAAGGTTAGCGAACTGCTACGTGCTAACAGCACATACTTGAAACCATAAACATTATAATAAACACTAGACGCCCTGTTGGCCTCTTTGGACTGTTGCTGCGATACGTCAACGAGTCCGCCATATTGTGCGGGGCAAGACTGCACTGTTAACAAATGCAAGTAAATGGCCGAGTTGCGTTTTTTCTGGATAAAAACAAAAATAATGTTTACATTTATCAACCGATTTCAGTGGTACAAAAAGTTGTAGTTACTTAAAAAATCTCTATAGTTAAGACATTTATTTTAATAAGAAATAGTCAAAGCTCAGGCTTGTCATGTATTTAGCTGCTTTATTCTTGCATAAGAATTGTGAAAACACCCATACTGAGATATAATTTTCACATTAAATGAAATAAAGTTTTCTTATTGTGGAAAAGGCATTTTCTGTCTTTAACCCAATTTTAGCTTTTCTTGAGCTTAGAATTGACCACCATTGATAAAATGAAACAAATCATCAAATACAAATCACACAGGCTGCTTTCTGTATTTTTATAGCACTAAAATGATACAGATATTTACAGCTAGATACTCCAAAACATACAACAACAAAGATGGATCCTTTATGGTAATATATATGACATGGTACAACTACATTGCAATGCAAATAGTAAATATAAGAAAGTGAGAATAGTAAATAGTTTATACACTATATATAAGAACGTTTATATAGTATATAAAATAATAATATAGTCAATAATAAAGTATATAATATTGTCAATAAACAAACAGTATGCAGCAAATAAAATAGTAATAATAGTACAATTATATAATAGCATAAGTACAATAATATCATAATATATTGATAATAGCATATAGTATAATAATACTATAATAATAGCAATAGAATATGTAGTATCATTTACAGAATATAGACAATAATATAACAGCATAACTATAATAGATTGATAATCTCAAGTGGTATAATATAATAGTATTGGTATAATAATGATAATAACAACAACAACAACAACAAGCTATTCATTTTTCATCAATCATCTAAAATCGCTAATCCTTTGTAGGGTCAGGGGGAGTTAGAGTTAAAAGCCTTTGAACAGAACTGCTCAGCAGAGCTTTTTTCTTGAGTTGCCACTCTGTAGTGTAAGAGTGTTCAGTTTGGCAATGTGGTGCATCCTCAGTTTGTAAAAAGATAGACACAACTAATAACAAGAGAGAGAAATTATGGTTGTCATTTCCAAACTGTGTTTCCTGAATGTGCTCCTTGAGAAAAAACACATCCTCCGAAAAAATCTCAGCTTGGACAAACTGACTGATCTAAGACACTCTGACGGCTTTCCCGGAGGATGACTGTCGAATAAACCTTTACTGTACCTTCAGAAGGAATCATCAGCCCTCCATTATTTTTCAGAGTAAGTAGTGGTAGTTCTGGTCAAATAAACCAGGTACAGCATCTGCCACTAAGCTAGCATGGCACACACCACAGGGAAGCTTCCTTAAAATCTGATGCACCACAAAACCAGAAATGTACACAAGGGCATTGTCTACAAGGCTACCAAAGCAGGTTGGCAGGTAGCTGTGATCACACACAAGTGCAGAAACGTTCACAAAAGAGGATGGAAGCTCCTCGGACTAGTCTACTGCTAGAGGAGACATTTCAACAGCTGATAGTGACACAGTCTCATCCTGTGGTGCCACATTCCCTGAAGTGCTTGGAGAGACAACGTACTGGACCATGAGATGCCGGAAAATGCCCTGAAGGATTGTTATTCCATCCCCCTAAAAACCAAACACACACACACACAGGTTTGTTTTGCTATCTTAGTGAGGACATTCCATAGGCATAATGGTTTTAAAAACGCACACACGCGCACGCACGCGCACACACGCGCACACACACGCACACACACTTAAGGAATAGTTCACCCAAAAATGAAAGTTTGCTGATAATGTATTCATCTTAAGGCCATCCAAGATGTATAAAAAATCTTCATCAAATGAAGAAAGAAAGTCATATACATCTTGCCTGATGCTGACAACCAGCACAGTTTTGTTTTTCCGTGAACTTGAGCTGCACAATTCTGGATAAATTAATGATTCTGGATGAATCACTTTTTTTTGTTGTGATCGTACTGGTCAAAGGTTTAATAGACATAGATGAATAATTATCATTTAAAATTGTTTTGAGTATTGATTAGATCACATGACACAGTCTCAGCTGGTTGGTGAATAGTAGTTAGTCCAATGTTTTACTTGCTGGCTTGCATTCTTAAACATGCTGGTGTTGAATATGCTTCCCTGACTGACACACACACACACACACACACACACACAATCTCAAGTTGTGTTCAGATAAACAGTGAAAGTCATACTCATCTGTGATGGAATTAGAGGGAGTAAATTATGACAAATTTTCTATTTGTTTTCATCAAAATTTCATTTTCAGTGAGACAGAGAGGTTTGAATATGACCAGGGCCATAATGCGCTCAGTAGTTCTGGGTTTAACTAGAACAAATACTCACAGCATTAGGCAAAGGATGATCAGTCTCTTGGAAATGGTGAGAACAGTCCACTGATAGGCTCTCCTCAGCTTTCCTTGAGGCTTGTGTAGCCCTGGCTGCAACAGGCTAAAAAGGAAATAAAAATATAAACAAATCACCCATTTAATGGCAAACTATTAAATAATCTAGTGATGACAAACCTACTCTTTGTAGATGAGTCAGGAAACTTCCCTTCTTATAGCTACTTCCCACTGTCTCCTCAACTCTTTGTGAAAAAAGCTTAAATGTGTGAGAAGCTAGCCAACTAACTAACGTTACAGGAAGATTCACAAAATGTCAGTCACCTAGCCGAAACGAGTACTTGTCATAAAAGTCGGTTTTAAGAAAATAAAGTTTAAACTTCAGGAAATTTAGTTTATAAAATAAGATATAATATAAGCTAAAACTATATTAGAAATCATGTAAACTCATGTCTCAACTTTCACAGCTAACTAGCGACATCGCTAGCTATTTTAGTCTGACTGACTCCGATGGCCAGCTACTATCAATATAATTGTATAATGACCAAATACAACCAGAAACAAATGTTCAGTCTTACCTGTGAAAGGTCATTCCCCGAGCCCTTTTTTCAATTGTGCAGCGATCTGTACAGCCCCAAGCAGCACACGAAGCAGGCTTTTTTCTCAGTTTCAGTTATGAGCGTTATGGGAACCTGTGGCTTTGATGGGAACGTTGCCCCGCACAATATGGCGGCGCCATTGACGTACGGTCCAGCGGCCAATAGGGTATCTAGTGTTTATTATAATGTCTGAAACCACCGTCAACAAACAGCAAAGGGGAGGATCCGGACGTGACGCATCACAGGCTGCAACCAACCAGCTCTAAAATAGTAAGCACTCTTTGCTGATTGGTGATCACGAGTGTCAATCACCATCGCTTACCTCATTTATACGGTCACACTAGCATTTCATTCTGAACATAATCTGACAGTGTCTTTCTTTTGCGTTTTCTTTCTCATTCTGTTTTATCTCTCTCCAAAACCTAAGTGATGGCTTCTCTCTCAATCCCTCTCTCCTCCTTTGGCCGTCTCAATGATTCCCTCACTTCATCTGCATGTTGTCGAGCATCTAGAGTAATTGGTTTAAAGAATGACACTGCTCAACAGAATAACACAGTTCTCCACATGCACAAAACATTCTTTGAGCCATCAGGGAGTCTCTGAAATATTCAGTTGAGATGGCGCAAGCGAGACGCCGCTCGACTCTCCAACGAGACAATGGAGACATTGTAATGAGATACTGATGAGATCTGGGATCGGTGGGGAAACACTGTATTATGGATTATGAAAATGTGATTATTGATTCCACTGAGATTCTGGAGGTGTTGATGTTCAGACATGAAGTGCGTTCGGCTTTATCTGATGAGGCCATTGTTGAGATGATCGTGACAGAAAAAGGTTTCTTTTTTCCTGATGGAGGTCCCTAATGACTGATTATTAAATCATTTGATATTTAGTGGCTTGAAAAGTGACACATAGCCCTTTCTTTATCCTTTAATTTACTTGGTTCAGCCTTTTCATTTCCTCTTGCCTCAAAATTCTCACTACATATTGGCCCCTATACTGTTCTGTGCTTACTGCAGAATTTTCTGAAGTTAGTCAGCTCAAAGTAGTTCTGTTTTCCTGGTCTGTTTCTAGATTATTTTGTGTGTACGCTCAGGGAATGGTGGTATGATCGATCAGACCTCCTTTAACTCCATTTTTACTCCATTTACTAATTGACAAAACTTCACTTCATTCGGGTTTAGCCACTTGAGAAATCAGTTTCCTAATCCTGAGGCCTGTATGCTATTGACAAATGTGTTCTGCTGTGGTTTCACATTCAGACCTGCAGGAGCTGGTTTGATGTTGCTGATGGATTATTTAGGAATATATTTTGATTACGAACACTCGGCAGCTGAGACGTGTAGAAAAACCTCTACCACTGATGGATCTTCATCGTTAACGTGAGCACTATCAGGACAGGATAAAAAAAAAAAGTTTAATCTGATTTGGATAAGAATTTAAGACTCTCCCACACAAGCACTGAAGATATCCTGATTCAGATGTGCATTTACATGTATATTTTTGGCAGCTGCTGTTATTCAAAGTGACTTGCAGTGCATTCACGGTATCTCTCTTGCAAAAAGACATACAAAAATGCCTTTGCAAACTCTTTCTGAGCAAATTTACCTCAAACTATGAACCCTGTAGGTCTCTCTCTCTCTTTCTCTCTCTCTCTCTCTCTCTTTCTATGTGTGTGTGTGTGTGTGTACCTGGCATTCCCTACGTTATGGGGACCAAATAATAGCAATCATTTTTCAGCTTGTGTGGACATTTTTTTGGTCCCCACGGGGAAAACAGCTTATAAATCATTAAGTTTTTTAAAAATGTAAAAATGCAGAAAGTTTTCTGTGTGTGTGTGTGTGTGAGAGAGAGAGAGAGAGAGAGAGAGTGTGTGTGTGTGTGCGTGCGTTTTTGTAATTTTTGAGGACACAAATTTGAAATTCCTCATATTTAAAATGTTTTATTAAAAATGTAAAAATGCAGAATGTTTTCTGTGATGGGTAGGTTTGGGGGTAGGGGTAGTGTAGGGGGATAGAATGTACAGTTTGTACAGTATAAAAACCATTACGCCTATGGAATGTCCTCACTAAGATAGCGAAACAAACCTGTGGGTGTGTGTGCCTGTGTGTGTGTGCGTGTGTGTAGTGAAAGTGCTGGAATGCACACCAGCACATGGTCTGAAGAAGAAAGGTTCCTTTCATCATCATTAAGTCTGACGCAGCCCTCGTGTCAACAACATCCAACAACAAAATCAAAGAGGGTGAGTTATCATCCTTTTTTCTTCCTTCATTACTTCCTCTAGAATTCCTTTCAGACAAGTAAAGCCCAAAAAAGTATACTTTAGTTTTGACACGAACACTAGCCGAACACACTAGCCTTTTAAAGTATACTCCATTTGATATCGTACGTGAACACAGGTGTTCGACACACGTGCACTACAAAGTTGAATTTTTGTCCAGTGTCTGCGTTATTTCTCTCCAGATGTTATGAGTGATAAAATGTCTTTGTATTCATTTAAACTTAACCTTCTCACACAAGTGCTTGTGTGCCTGCCTAGGTGCCAACCTAGAACAAAAGATGCCAACCCAGATGTCTATTGTTGTTACTATCTCTAATAGTTGTTCTAGTTGTTCCATCTAATCAGTTCATTTTTAACAATGAAACTGCAGGCAAGGGAAGAGCTGAAGACATAATTAGTGCAAAAAAATTCAAGGTGCATTTGTGAGCTGAGCGTACAGAGCGGGGCAGACTTAGTGATTTGGGGACCCTAAGCAAATTCCAATTATGGTGCTCGCTTACCTTGCTTATTAGTTAAGTCTGTCCCTACGTACAGAATACGCACTGTTAAGCCCAAAGTATACTTAATTTTTTACGCATACGCTAGAGTGTATGTATAGTGCATGTGATGTAAATTTCATCATCAGCATAATATGAAACAACAGCAAACTACTAGAGACGGCAACAACAATAAATGCCTGTGTTGTTGACGAGGGAGTTACAAGATAACCGCAAGTCTAGTTTAAATGAGCACAAAAACGAGCATGTTCATAACTTCTGGAGAGAAATAATGCAGACAATGAACAAAGATGAATCTTTCTAGTGTGTATATTGACCCAGTAATATTAGCACTTACTCTTTATTTATATTTTACTTTTACACATACCCTAGCATATGCCTAAAAAGTATACTCTGAACTTAAATGTCCCGATATCACCTTATTTTGCAAGGTGGAAGTAAACTATTTGCTGTGAATGTGCGAGATTTTAGATTGATTAGCCGCTATAGGTAAATAACTTGTGCAGTAAATGGTAAAGCTATTTTCAATACAAACCAGTGTGTTTTTATAATTTTGACAATACATTAAAATAATATGGTAACAAAATAGCAGTTTGCATTATAAAGCAGCATAATGAGCTGTTTTGTACAGCTAAAAAGAACTGGAAGCAGATGACACCGAAAGCCAGACACAGTTTACTGGTGTGACGTAGTTTCAAACTAAATCAGGCCGAAACTTAGTTTGTTTTGAGGGCTCGAAATGGTAAACACCTTAGTACTACTATTTGTCTGTGGTGATTACATATACTGTAATAGGTAGACTCTGGGGCTCCGCCTTCTCTGATCTTTTCTGGTTCATTCTGTTCAGTCCGTCGATGTCAGACACAATTAAAAACATGTTCACACTGGGGAGCTGCTTTATAGTAGAAATTGAAGTTGTAATACTTATTGAAAGTGACATTGACACTGTTTTTCATGTTTAATACTGTAAAGCTGCTTGCTTTTAAGCAATATATTGCATAAAGTGGTATATAAATAGATGTGACGTGACTTGACTTTACTGAAGTGTTGAATTGCACAGCTTGTGCATACATATCCGCATCACTATGATCAGATGCTTTACATATGGGTGACATCTGGATGTTTGCTAACAGTACACTGCTGAAAAGGTATTTCAAACTTCTTTTACTCCTTAGTAAAGAACAAAAAATAACTTCACCATGAGTATATTGGGACCATAAGACAGTTTGGCGGCCATCTTGATAATGCAGTCAAGCAAGTAGAGCTCCTTTTTGCTTGAATCTCCTTGAAAATCTGACAAAATTGTATCATTAAGGTTAATTCTTTAACTCAGATCTGACTAATAAAATGTATTTTTATTTGATGCGACCAAATGTTCAGAACTCACTGATAATATCAGAGAGACAGGTCCATTTGAGCTTTCAAAAATCTATTTCCCAGAATTTCAGCTTGGTTTCAGAATGAGCTGACTCTGCATACTCTTAAAGCATCTTTATGCATTCCTCTCCATCAAACGCTCTGTCAGAGTTCTTATTCTGCTGTGTGTTAGCATCGCAGTGCATCAGAGCTGTGCTAACAGAGAAAACCATCAGCATCATTCTGTTTATCATCTCTGCTTGACTTCATCAGTCAAAAGAGAAAGATCAATACAGAGAGAGAGAATGAAGGGAAGATTGAGCATTTTCTGTTCAATTTGCTTCTTCGTGTTCACTTATTTTCCAGCGCCTGTCCATTTTTTGCTTCTGTCAGCTTCTTTGAGTCCCAATGTGTTTTTTATCATTAACCTTTCTGTTCTCTCTCTCTCTCTCTCTCTCTCTCTCTCTCTCTCTCTCTCTCTGAGTGTCTGTGGTGGGCTCACCTCAATAGCTTTATCTTTCTTTTTGTCTTGTGATGAGGTTAGATACTGAAAGCTGAGCATCATGTTGTTTGAGCTTCTGCAAGAGAACATTTCGCTCAATATCAATTTAAACACAAACACAATTACAAACACTGACTCAGCTTGGTATGGGTTTTACCAAAGGCCCAATTGCACCACACACACATGCACAAGAATGTGAAAACAGCCTCTTTCATTTGCATTCTGTCACAGGCTTGTCAAATTGATTGACATATATTTTACATTTCCCCATCATAACATATTTCTGTCATTTCCTGTCTGAATAGGGGCAATGTGACCCAACAGTGAGTGAAATTGAGTGTGTGTGTAAACAAGCAGAAGTAAACTGAGACACGTGCAACATGATTTACCCAGTCAGTGTAAAAAATCAGAGACTAGAGTGTAGGTGTGTGTGTGTTTTAATGTGCATTAGAGATTCTGAAGCTGTTGGACAGATTTTCATTTGGTGAATGATAAATCAGGAAAAAAATTGATTTTAATAAATGGATCCTTGATGTGACATTCTTTGTTTTTCAAGTTCTATTCATTTATTCATAAATACATTGAAAATGCAATTCAGAAGTCCATACAACTCTATAATTCTATAATTAAGAATGTTTTTATTTTCTGAATTCATTTTGAGATTTTTTGGAGAGCATGAAGTAAAAAAAAATGTATGGGTGATTCAACTGCCCACATGGGCAATTGGCATGTGCCCAACATACCTGTGGACAAACCCACTTCCAACCCTTATTTCAGCCCATGTAGACACTTAGTAGTACCCACATAAAACTTAAAGCTAGGACTGAGATGGGTCTTGTGCATGTTGCTCAGTTGAGGCCCACCTAGTGGCAAGTGCAATCCTGCATGAAATCCATGTGGGCAACTGGCATGGGGCCATTATGGGACCCGCAGACAATCCCATATCCACCTTATTTTTAGGTAAGAGCGGGCGCGGCCATTTGTAAATTTAATGTGCCTGGCTTCCAGTGTCATTCACCTCCAGTTATTTTTAGTTGTACAAAACAGCTTGTTATGCTGCCTGATATTGAAAATTGGTATTTTCAATACCAGCACACTAGTGATGACATAAAAAAAACAGTTGAAAAAATGTTTTGCACAGGTTCCTTGACACAGAACTCATTTGAAATGAGTCGGACGTCCCATCACTAACTGTCTTTAGGCTCGTCTCTGTTGTACAGTTGACCCATCTGATGACAGATTTTCCTTCCTGTACCTGTGCCCCAGGGGACCACCGTGTCCGATCAGAATCTTCCTCACATCTTGAGGTGTTAATGTGAGGGGTGACAGCTGTCAGTGACCTCTGAACTTTCCCAGGGTCCTTTGTTCTGATCTCTGTTACTGTGTCGATTTCTCCAGTCCATAAACATGTCAGTTTTGTGTTTGTGTGCTGTGAGTGCAACCATATGTACATCCACATCTAACCTTTGATGTCGCATAAAGCAGATGCTGACAGGTAGAACAAATGCTGTTAACATGTATGAAGATAAACCTCCAAAAAACTTTTTATAAGAATTTTATAAGAATCACAGGAAGACAAAGGTGAAAACAAATGCACTGAAGACAAACAGAGAGATTAGAATTAGTATGTATCAATTCATAGTACACTGAAAACAGTATGAAAAAGTTCCAAGTTGGTGTACTATTTCGGGCAGAGTTTTAAAATGTGTGTTTGTGCATGCTTTTTCAGCTAAAATTGCTTACAGCCTCCTGCGCTATATGAAAGAGGAGGAGTTTGTGATTCTCTTTCTACATGTTGTTATTGTTAACTAAAACTAAAACATTTTTATTAATTGAAATACAAGCAAGTAAATGAAATAATATAAGTTTAAATTGAAGTACTAAAATGACTGAAATAAAATTAAGTTAAAGCTAAATAGAAATATTTTTAAAAAACAACAATAACACAAAAAAAACTAATAAAAATTACAAAATTACATAAAATTATTAAAACTTATTTTTAAAATTATTAATTTAAGGTTATAATGATCAGTTTAACGACAAGTCTAAAACTTGTGCAATTGGGAGGGAGACAGTCTTGAAAAAAGTCTTATTTTGTTATGTACCTGTACAGTATGTGTTATGTATGTAGTTATTTTGTTGAATGTATGTGAATGATAGTCTTGATCTGTTCTTTCAGACATCATAATTTGTGTGTGTGATGTACACCGATCAGGCATAACATTATGACCACCTTCCTAATATTGTGTCGGTCCCCCTTTTGCTGCCAAAACAGCCCTAACCCGTCAAGGCATGGTGTGCTGTGGTATCTGGCACCAAGGTGTTAGCAGCAGATCCTTTAAGTCCTGTAAGTTGCGAGGTGGGGCCTCCATGGATTGGACTTGTTTGTGCAGCACATCCCACAGATGCTCGATTGGATTGAGATCTGGGGAATTTGGAGGCCAAGTCAACACCTCAAACTCATTGTTGTGCTCCTCAAAACATTCCTGAACCATTTTTGCTTTGTGGCATAGCGCATTATCCTGCTGAAAGAGGCCACAGCCACTAGGGAAAACTTTTTCCATGAAAGGGTATACATGGTCTGCAACAATGCTTAGGTAGGTGGAACATGTCAAAGTAACATCCACATGGATGGCAGGACCCAAGGTTTCCCAGCAGAACATTGCCCAAAGCATCACACTGCCTCCGTTGGCTTGCCTTCTTCCCATAGTGCATCCTGGTGCCATGTGTTCCCCAGGTAAGCGACACACACGCACATGGCCATCCACGTGATGTAAAAGAAAACTTGATTTATCAGACCAGGCCACCTTCTTCCATTGCTCCGTGGTCCAGTTCTGATGCTCACATGCCCACTGTTGGTGCTTTCGGTAGTGGACAGGGGTCAGCATGGGCACCCTGACTGGTCTGCGGCTATGCAGCTCCATACGCAACAAACTGTGATGCACTGTGTATTCTGACACCTTTTTATCAGAACCAGCAGTAACTTCTTGAGCAATTTGAGCTACAGTAGCTCGTCCGTTGGATCGGACCACACGGGCCAGCCTTGTCGCCGGTTCACCACTGTTCCTTCCTTGGACCACTTTTGATAGATACTGACCACTGCAGACCGGGAAGACCCCACAAGAGCTGCAGTTTTGGAGATGCACTGACCCAGTGGTCTAGCCATCACAATTTGGCCCTTGTCAAACTCGCTCAAATCCTTACGCTTGCCCATTTTTCCTGCTTCTAACATATCAACTTTGAGGACAAAATGCTCACTTGCTGCCTAATATATCCCACCCACTAACAGGTGCCGTGATAAAGAGATAATCGGTGTTATTCAATTCACCTGTCAGTGATCATAAAGTTATGCCTGATTGGTGTATATTTGTGTGCTCATAATGTTGCTTATCATTAGCTCATAATGTATTTTTATTAAGAGTATGCATAGGTTTGTGGGCAATGTATCTGTGCGTCCGTGTATTTTCACTATTTTCTATTTATACATTTTAATCCCTGAGTCTTTTTCTTCTTTTCATAAATGTTTCACCTCTTCAGGTTCTCCATTCATCTCTCTTTGCATTCCTTTCATCTAGGTTTGACAGAGAGGTACTACAGATGTTGTTTAATCTCTTTAAACTTGGGTTTGGGATTGTTTGCAAGTAGATTATTGGTTAATCTTACTGTTAAGTGACGGGCTGTCTTGTAAGATGATCCTTCTGTCCTCTGTGTTGGTGTAGGATCATAGATAACATCCAAAACAGTCCAGAACAGTCACCCAAATCAAAACAGTCATCATGCTTCCAAAACATGAGTGAGTTAAATCAAGTATCATTTGATTCATTGCTGTTATTATCATCATCTCCATCATTCTATTACTGTTGGGGGGGATGCGATTGCCACTCTGAGGGAATGCGATTTGGCTTCAGATGCAGCAATTTTTTTGGTGCGACTAGTGTCTCTGAAATTACACACTGCAGCTTTAAAGGATAGTTCACCCAAAAATAATTTACTGTCGTTCCAAACCACAGGCTTTCTTTTGTGGAACATAAAAGATATTTTGAATATTATGAAAAGTTTGTTTTCTTTCTTACAGTAGAAGTCAATGGTAACTAAAACTGGTTACCAACATTCTTCACATTATTTCCTTTTCTTTTTAATTTCCTTTTATCACAGATGAAAGTCATCCAGGTTTGCAACTACATAAGGATGAGTAAAGGCGAACTATCCATTTAAGAGACCTTAATCAGGCAAATGCACACACTCTCTCGTCACCTCCATCATGCACCATTATGTATGGCGTTTTTGAGTCTATAGCACACATGCATATTTTATGAAAATTCTAGCAGCACAGTGAGACATTATGTAAACGTTACCTGATCCAAATAAAATCTCCTCTGCCATCGTAAACAATTAAAGCTCTGAGGACCACTGCCATAAAAGTCTGATTGATCCCATACTGTGTGAAGATCTCAATATTTTGAAGACAATGAATACTGAACATTCACAAACAAAGGAAGCTAAAGTGAACTGAAAGCCAGAGAGGCAGAGGAAGATTACGTGCAGTGGAGAGATGAGACTTATGGAAATGTGTTTAGTCACACTTCAGTCAGCTTTAGACAGAGAGATGAGGGAAGCTACACAATAGCAAATGCAAATGTGTGTGTGGGTGTGTGTTGTAGACAAAAGTAGAGGTAACAAACACCACATACACTAAGTTTTGGGAGTGGCAAATGCATTTAAATGTGGGAGTGAATCACATAAAATTATGATTGTGTGTGAAGATAGATAAACATTCACACATCTCCATTTGACCCCCATATTCAGTCACTGGACTGAAGTACAGTCATAACACAGTACAGTCATACAGTCATAACAGTCATAACATAATACTACTTGTATTTTATGTTTCTTCAAATGCAGGAGTTGCAGTGTTTGATATTGATATAGCAACGTTTTGATCTCTTATGATCTGACCTGTGACAAATGGGTTTGGCTCAACCATGAAATGAAAAGTGAAAATTGATAAGAAATCAGTCGTAATATGAGGCCAAAGTTTGAATTGAACAAGAACTGATTTAACTGCATTTAAGTGTTATGCCGACCTAAAACTTCTTGGAAGAGAGCCATGGCAGCCTTGAAACACTTTTTTTTTTTATTGAATTTATTGAATTTATTATTTAATTCTGAATCAATAAACTTTGAAGCCATTTTTCTTAGTTCCAGTGTTGGTGTGTTACTTAATGTTCTATACACACTATACATATTTTAAAAAGTTTAGTTGTCTCTACTCAGATAACCAAACTTTGTGTGTACAATGAATAAACACAGAGAGGAAAGACAACTGCATTTATCTACAGTGTTTTTGTGTCCAATAAGACTTTTAACAGTAAAACTGTTGCTTTAACAGTCTGAGTGGTATCAACACTCAATTTTGTTAGTTTTAGCACTATAGCTGCACATAAGCCAAATGTCATATTTGGCCTCTTTCTGAGGTCAGAGGTCATATAAACAAAACAAATAAGGAGATGGTTACCATGCCAATATGGTGAGTAATGCATTAACATAACAATACATATGTTTGTGTATTTCTATAGGGACTATAATCCACCTGCCCTCAACAACACACCTAAACCCTCATGTTTATAGTCACTCATATATAAACACATTTTATAGAGCCGTCGGTCAAAATGAACTCTTATAGTTTTAAGCCCTGTTTACAGTATTAGAGAGAACAATGATGTTTGGTGTAAAAGTCAAGAATATGCCAGGCACATATCATCTAACCCTCAAACATTCACACACTGTTGGACTCCATTTGACTCCCATATTCAGTTACTGGACTGAAGTGCAGTCATAACTGAGTAGTATTTTATATTTCTACAAATATAACCAGATTAAAAAAAGCCTGTCAAGACAAAATTTGATGCTGAAAGCCTGGCCAAAAGAGTTTTAAGTAGGCTAGTTTTAAAAGCTTGAAGTTTGAAGGTTTTAAGCTGGATGGATGGATGGATGGATGGATGGATGGATGGATGGATGGATGGATGGATGGATGGATGGATGGATGGATGGATGGATGGATGGATGGATGGATGGATGGATAGGTAGATAGATAGATAGATAGATAGATAGATAGATAGATAGATAGATAGATAGATAGATAGATAGATAGATAGATAGATAGATAGATAGATAGATAGGGCTGACAATACATTGATGCATCACAAATCTAGAAATAATTCTGGATCGATTCTCATATTTTCCGTATGTATCGCAATTCTCTCTCGTATCGATTCTGAGCTTAGTTTTCAACAGCAGATGGCACTGCGTGCTTTAGAAACAGCCGTACTCTGCTTACTTCCAAATCCTTACACACACCATTTGAACCTTTTATAAAATAATCATTTATAAAGTTCAAAAAGGTTCAAGCAAATTACAGGGGTGTTTGCAGCGAGCTGTTTACATTAATCTTGCATCATAAAAGCATTCAGAGTTGCAAATACATTTCTCAGACTCAGTCGAACACACGAGCACTCTTCTTCGTGAGCATTTAAGTGTGCGGTTAAAAAATGGGCTAGAGCGCCATCTGCTGGTAAAACTAAGCTCAGAATCAATTCACGATGCATTTGGAAAATATCAGAAACGATCCACGAATCGCGATGCATCGATATATTGTACATTGATGTACAGCCCTATTAAAAAGAGTTTGAACCCCTCTAAACAGCACTCAAGCACTTCTGTTAGACTTTATGTACTTTAACTGTATTTAAACAATCAGTTATGTTACACTGTATAAAATAAACCTGCATAGTTTGTACATGAATCTGGATTTTTAAAATAAAATCTAGTGAATTGTTTGGATACCCTACTTCCTTCTGTGATTGCATCAGATGAGAGAGCTCTATCAGTCTCTTTATCACAGTAAACCAAAGCTCAGGACTGTAAACAGCTTTAGTGAGTGTTTTCTCACAGACACCGTAATGTGACACTGGCGCTCTACCTGAAGGGTCTGGGGTGAAAGTGTGTTTGGGGTTTTGAGTGACGGTGCATTTGTGCGAGAGTGAGTGTGTGTGTGTGTGTGTTACTGAACACAGCAGTTAGGTGTAATGTTACACCACTCTTCCGTTTATTGTGACAGGTTCCCACACACTCCCACCGGCTGGATGAGACTCACACACCCAAATATCCTCCCCCCTACACACACTGTGGATATGTAGAGTTTTTACTGTGTGTGTGTATGTGTGAAGTGTCCTAGTTCAACGTCATTCTTACATTACAGGAATGTTCTGGGTCGGACAGCAGATATGTCGTCCTATCTTACTGCTACAGGCTGTTAAACTTGACACACACATTCAGCATTGTCCTGTTGTCATCATATACCTGCATGTGTGTGAGTGAGTGAAAGAGGGGAAGTGAGAGAGGATAGAGAAAAATTGTTTTCATCAGCTTGAGTGCTGCTAGAATAAAGCATGCCATGAGGAACGAACACACACACACACACACACACACACACACACACACACACACACACCACATACACACACTGTCATTTCACATATAAAAGCCTGTAGCCCATCCATACGAAAAAGACAATGGAGACTTGTTCTCTTTGTTATGAGAGGAGATTGCACTCTTCAACACACACACACACACACACATACACAGAGAGAGGTTGGGTTTTCATGTTTTATGGGGATTTTCCATAACCATAATGATTTTTATACTGTACAAACTGTATATTCTATCCCCTAACCCTAAACCTACCCATCACAGAAAACTTTCTGCATTTTTATATTTTCAAAACACATTATTTAATATGATTCATAAGCTGTTTTCCACATGGGGACCAAAAATGCCCCCACAAGGGCAAGGATTTTGTATATTGCCATCTTTGTGGGTACATTTTGTCCCTTAGGATTCAGCAGGACCCCCCCCCCCCCACACACACACACATACACACACACACTGATGAATATATATTAGGATGAGATCAGCCCATCCACCTGTAGTATGAAACAAGTGTGCTGTAGGGCTGCAGCTGAACAGAAAGAGACAAAGAGAGTGAGAGAGACTTATAGTCAGGATATAGTCAGTATACTATTCCCTCTATTATGCCTTTTCACAGTACATGTCTTATAGTTTGTTTCGCATGTGTACATGACGAATACAGCGTTGTAGCCTAGCCACCAATAATCGCAGTAGGCTCCGCGTTTTGTTATATTCAGTAATTAACAAAGTGTCATCTTTCAAATTCTGTCCATTTTATCAAGAAATTCAAACAAAAAGTGCCATTTTTTATGCTCTTTAATGTGGCACTGTATAGGCGTCTCAGTTCAAGGCAGTGTGGAGCACGAGTAAACACAGTCATCTCTTCCTCTTTAATACTAGTTACAGAATGAACGTGAATGAACATCAGAATGTATGTTGAAAGATACAGTACAACTTACTGAAAAGTATCATATCTCATATAATTGCTCAATCAGTGTTTCAACGGTGGAAAGACATCAGTAAAACAGCTTGTAACACTATGTCAGGTAGCATTACAGTCATTCAGTGTCCACAGCTGGTTAGTTCCCCCAGAGAAATTACCTCGTTTACTAAATATATGCACTATATTAGCCAATATATTCATTATATTTTACTTAACCTGTTAGTGATGTCTTGATTGTTTAATGTATGTTTAAATAATGTTGTAAATGATATTTCAACAATGCATTGGAGTAAAAACATAATTTTATAATTACATGTAGAAGTTAATGCAAAAACTGCCTTATGTGCAGTTTACATGTTTGCATACAATTTGTTATTTGAGTGTTGATTATTATAACTAAAAATAAATAGCAACTGAATTTAGGCTAATAGTTTGGGCTCTGTTGTTAACCTTTAATATCATAGCAATGTGCATGTAGAGGCTCCCTATATTTACAGCATTAGCAGAGATATATTTTTTATCCTTAAGAAACTTCTAATTATAACTGAATTCATTTAAAGACAGAGACATAATTTGTTCAAGAAACCACAGTTTAATAAAAAATAAAATAAAAGCAATTTTATGTTTAGTTTTTTATCCCCCCTGCTGTAATGAACCCGTACCGAACCGTGACCAAACCATCAGTTTTGTGTACCATTACACCTTAGATCAATAATAAATATATAAATGTTGCAATTATTGTATAATATGAGAAGAAAGTGGTATTATATGAGGGATATTGTCCCCTTGGAATTATAAGGTTATATCTGACATTTTTGTCAAAATTGAGTTATTCACATATTCTTATTCTGTGACAACTTATTTAAATTATGTGATTGTGTTTTTTTAATGCTGTGTATATTTTGGCATTTTTTATTTAGAAAACCATAAGATTCTATCTACAAAGTTGAATGGAATGCAAAAATTTTGAAGCTCAATGTCTCAAAACTGCTCAGAATGCAGATAGAACCTTATAATTCCAGAGGGATATGGTATGATAAGAGTGAGTACATCTGTAGAGTGGGTGAGAGAGAGAGAGCGAGAGAGAGAGAGAGACCCTAATTATCAACTTTTTGTCTATTCCTCTCTGCTTTTCATTCTTTGTTCAAGTGGTGATTTCACTGAGTTTGTACAAAGAGCACATGAGAGCAAAACAATGTTGAAACATTTAGAGGGAGGACTCTACACAATAGCTTTGTTCTAAAACCTAGTGAGCTGTCTTATTTGTTATTAGCTTAGCAACATGCTATTGTCACACTTAAATTCAGCAGTGGAATCATCTGAGTAATACTGACAGATAGTTGCCTATACAAAGACCACTGACGGCAAAGAAGCTCAACGGAATTTAAAACTCTAACCAAAATCCATACTGACTTTTTTCCTACATATTTTATTGATTTTGTCAACCAGTGTCATATATAAATTCACTGAGGGTTGAAAAAGTTATTTTCACTTCATAAAACAATTCACATATCAAGTTTGAATATTATATTAATATAATATAAAATTATTTTTTATGTAAATTAAGGCAATATTACTCTACCATTCTTATTTATTGTTGACATCAAATAGGTTTCTTGGGATAATGTTGTTAATGTACAAATGTGAATTAAATTACAGCAATGATACGCGGTATATTCACAAGTTGAGTACATTTTCACTAATGAACGCATGTGCGTTTAAATGGGATGAAAGTTGAAAGGAAGACGACCTCCCAGTAGACCAGATTAGTTTGAAAGCGCCTGTCGGTGGTTGGTCTCAAACTAATGCAACATAACAAGACCACAGTGATCGATCATTACCAGTCAGAGATATTACACGCTGCTCCATTGATTTACAAACGCCACAACACCTATTAAAGCATGTGTGCATGTGTAATGGAGAGACAGACAGACAGAATTTATGTGCTATTACGCCAGATTCATTTTCAAAGAATCCATCAGTGAAGAAGGTTTCTGCTAGTGTCATGACATCAGCTCTTTTACTTTTATACTGTAAATGAAGAGCCACGACTTGATTTTACACAAAAACAGAGATAGGGGCAGATGCTTCCATGAACACATAAATTACTGCGTAGAGCATTCAGACGTGGATGATCCTAATTTCTGACCACAAAGCTGTCTCTCACACACATACAGTGTGAAATAAAAAGCTCATTATGTTCATGGACCTGAAGGTATGGCTGTATTCTCTCATCTCATCTCAAGGCTGTGAATATTAAAGGATTTCCCTCTTTATTTCTCTCTCTCTCTCTATCTCTCTCTCTCTTTTACCCCACAGGCTCTGAAGTGGAAATAAATTGCAATTACACCCATCCAGTTTCTTCTTCCCTTTCCTTATTATTTCATTTTCACGACAACAATTTTTGTCCTCGTATTCAGTCTAATCCTGAGATACGGTGCTCACGAGCGGCATGCACAATACCCATCTCTGTGTGTGTGTGTGTGTGTATATGTGATGAGGCGTAGAAGTTCAGAAGGGTAGGGGGTAAGATATCGATCTTAACTTGAGAGTGATGCTCTTCTGATCTCTGTTGGGTTCTGGGCACGCACACACAGACACTCACACACACACACACTCCTGGGGTGGATTCCACAGTCCAAAGTGTACCCATGGCAACAAGAGGGGTGTAAGACCCACAGCTAAAACATAGCCGAGGGTCTCATCTGTGTATGTCTAACTCTAAACATGAATGAGAGCACCGTGAACATGGTATGATATGTGGGTTTGTGGTGTAAATCAAAAAAAAATAAAAAATTGAAGCAACCCCCTGACCATGTAAGAAACTTTGAGCTATCTTCAGGCAGCAAAGGTGTGTATGTGTGTGTGTGTGTGTGTGTGTGTGTGTGTGTGTGTGTGTGGTTGCGTGTCAGGGCTCCATGCGTCAGTAACAGCATCTCATTAAGGCCAATTTAAAAGCAGCTGCTTCAGTTTTACCGCTCAAGTCTCTTGATGTAGCTAACACCCGTTTTAGCTATTAAATGGCTTTTCTCCAGCCAAATTTATAATGCTGGCGAGATGGAAATAAAAGGAAAATGTATATGACCCTATAGGTTAAACTCAGCGCTTTTGAGATGCTATCTAAGCACTGAAATGTAAGCTAAAGCTGGGAGGCATTACGGCTCTTTACTGTAAAGTTATTCATCATTTTCCCCCTTTTTTCCCTCCATCTGTCTCCATTCACTCCTGTTTGCATATATATTAGTGTGTGTGTGTGTGTGTGTGTGTGTGTGTCTAAACAATGCTGCCCATTGTGAGACTGGCATTTATAGCCCACATTACACACACAAACAAATTAGCATATTCCTTATGAACCAAGTGAGAAACAATAAAACAAAAATATAACGTTCTCAAAAAGAGCGATATTAAACATAATATAAAAACTTAAATCTGCAGTCAGTAAGTTTTGCCTCTTTGTCGCCATCTCTGTTTGAAACCTGCAATTGCAGTTATTTGCGGAATTATCTTTATGTTGGTTGTGCATCGGCACGGCTTCTCAGTGCGGATGAATCTAATGTTTGCTGTCAGTCAACACATCGGTGGATACTGTACTTCGGAATCACAGATTGGAAGTATGAACAAAATAAGTTTCTAAATAATTTTCACCGGAAACAAGTAACATGTCTGCCACTTTTGTTCTGAGCAACTGAGAAAAAAAGCATCACAATAAATCGCGCTACCAATGGTGATTAAATCTAACGATCGCTTAGCTCGGATCACGTCAAACTGTGCAAATTATTATTATTGTTATGCTTTGTTCTCAAATTGTTAACAACATTAGCAGTGTGTGACTATGTGTATTTAGTGTGTATTAGCGTTACCTGTAGATTTCAGTTTCTGTAGCCACTCCGCAGTCTGAAGTCTTTTGCTTTTAACTACAGGTGAATCTCCAGTTGTCACTGATGATTGTCATTTGGACCTTTCTGGATTACAATCCGCCATCAGAATGATAAGTTTAATTATTGCAGCTGCTGTGAGAAAAGGTTATAAATGATCTGTCGCCTGCAGCATCCTCCACATGCCATATAGCCTATTAGCTTGGACTCCTTCTTCAAACAGATGTGACGTAATGACACAAAGACGAACGGCTGCATGCTTGAATTTCCCACAGAAACCCACCAGTACCAAGCTTAACCTTGTGAAGGTAAGGAGATAGTTTTGAACATGGTTATGTACTTTCTCAAAATGTGATTTTGGATCATTTTTAACCCAAAAAGTTTCAGACTGCAGCTTTAAGCAATGAGCAAGAGTAATGTTGTAGGCCTACTATTGCAAATGCGATATTGCTTTTATATAACAGTTTAATAAACAAGTTAATACTGTCACTTACATTTTAGACACCAACGAAAATATTTCCAAACAAATCCACTGTAGAATTCACCTTCGTGTTTCCTAGCAACATGCAGCAGTGGCGTTTAATTCATGAATTAATCAGTTGTTGAACGAATCACTTGAGTGAATGATTCAATGACTCACCCATTTTGTTTCTGACCGAATCTGTGTTTTAATTGAACAGCCACCTACTTGTGTAGTGATGTAACCTGCAGAAAATTTAATTATTAATTAAATTACAACATTATAAATATTATATCATTTAACTAAGTTATATAATATAAATTTAGAATGTAAATAAAAGTTTTACTTTTCTGCTCAAATGCATTTTGATGCAAATGTAAATTAAATTGACTGTGATGACAGAGGGAGGTAATTTAACTAATCAAACTTAATTAATTTAGAAATATAAAAGCCTTTGTACATTTTTTTTACTTCTAGTATAATTTCATTAGATTTAATATAATACTGCATTTTAATGGATTCCCACATCCAGATTCGATCTTCCACAGGTGTCCTTTCATTCCATTAGCGTGTAATCTAGTATCATCTTCAGTATTCTCTCTCTCTCAGTCTGTCTTTTCCTGGCTAATGTCCTATTCTGTGATTCTTTACTCAACAGCCCTCGCATTGTTCTCCTCTCCTCCTCTCACACTCATCTTTCATTGCGTTCCCTTGCTCCGTTCCTCTCTCTGTACCTGATTGTCTTCAGATGACCTGCCACGAGATGACAGACTGACAGAAGTGCGACAGGAGTATGATAGGGATGTCCATCACAACAAGAATGTGAGAAAAATTGAGTTAGAAGTACCAGCTTCAGACATAACAAACAAGTAGTAGAATAAAACTTAAAAACACTTTACAAGGTCTCGTTTGTTAATATTAGTTTATGTATTAACTAACATGAATTATTTGTTACAGTATTTATTCATCTTTGTTAATGTTAGTTAATACAAATCCAGTTATTCATTGTTTGTTCATGTTAGTTCACAGTGCAATAAATAATGTTAGCAAACTTTTGATTTTAATAATGTATTAGTAAAGGTTGAAATTAACATTAAGATTAATAAATGCTGTATAAGCATTGTTCATTCTTAGTTCATGTTAACTAAAGTAGGTAACTGATGTTAACTAATGAAACCTTTTTGTAAAGTGTTACCAATATAATGAATGGTGTAGAAGTGAAAATGCTAATATTATCACGCTAATGTTGTAATCAAAATCATGCTAACCCTTAACCAGGGAAAGAGTCGAAAACTCAGCTTACGTTACAATAAAAAATGTTATTAAAAAAAAAAAAAAAAATTACCAGTACAACAATTTGACCTTCCTACATTCATCATATAAGTGTGTCACTTTTAAATAAGTGGCCGGTTTACTCCTTACTTGCTCTGTCATGACCAACGCCATATTTTGAAGGAGTTTTTGACATGACTCAACTTATAAAGACAGGAGGAAACCTATAAACTGGAAACACTTTGCAGGGAGAGACAGAAGATTTCAAAAGAACTCAACTTAAGATAACCATGAACAAACCGGGTGTCATTCTTTCTGTAAAAAATACAGATGAATCAACAGAGAAGTTTCTCACGCTCACTCCAGACGGAGAAGATGTAAAGTCATGGGCAGACAATAGTAACAGGGTTGACAAATGCAGAGCAGAGAACAAAAAAGTGTGATTTTACTTGTATAGCAGAGAATCATTAACATCTAAGATGCATGATATTGTTCAGACTGTCACATTTAATGAAACAAGATCTGAAATATAGGAAATCTTTCACCGGCATGAGATAACGATTTTTTTATAATATTTTTAAAATATTGTTATTTTTATACATAAACTTTATATGAGTTGTCAAACAACGTCTATATTTTAAAATCGGTAATAACCTGTTTATGTACTTTTAGATGCTACTATGCCATACTGTGACATGTTGTGACTTGTCTCTGATTAATTAAACTGATATTTCTTATTTTCATCATGCAGGTGTATTTGTTGAAATAAGTAATTAGGCCCTGAGGAGCTCAGGTAAATTTGTGAATCAAACATGTTTTTCTTGCACAACCTCGATAAAAATTACAGAGCAAATTTCCTGCTGTTGTCCTGCTCACTCTAAGGTCCTGTGGGACATATTTGGCACACTCTGGGGTCTCAGATAGAAATATCTATGATTGGAGTCTCCTCATTTGTTTTGACCTTCGTTGAATACCGTGACTAAATATAAAATTTCTCGTTGAGCTGCCTGGTGCACCTTCATTATGGATTTAGACCTTTTTGCCAAGTTTCGGGGTAAAGTAAAAGATGGTGGTTCAAGTGCTGCTGGCAACTCATTCGACATAAAAAGAAAATGAAATCAATAAGGAGAGTCTAATTACAGAAACTGCTCAAAAAAGCCCACATGATCTTCACCTTAATGAATACCTTCCAATATACATAATGGTATAAATATATCACACACATATATAAGTCTTGTTTATTTAGGTAGGTTTCGTGATGCACTTGACCTTTCATGATGCTCACATCCAAACAGACACTCCCATCTTAATAATGAGATCCCTATCCCATCTGAATCAGTACAGCTTTATTGTATCGCTGATTAGTAAATCATCATTACAATGTTCAGACTTGCTGCTGTGACGTGGGTATCAAACACAAACACATAACAAGGCACATTACACGGTATGATAGTTTTCAGATTGACAGCTCTCTGTGGAGCACATGAACAAAAATTTAATTCATGTCAAACAAGTCTCACAATTTAATGAAACTGTATTTAGATGAATTTACACAGTTTTGTTAATGAATTATGTGGTTAAGATGAAAAAACATGACTTGTATGTCACAAATCTAAAAATTAATTGCTCTTTCATATAATAAATAGTCTGTAGTACTGTATGTTTTCATACATACACATTGTGAGAATGCAACAGGTCACTTTAACAGAGCTCACATGATCAAAGGCTTTAATACTATCTAATCACAGAGGCAAGGAGCTAATTCATCAATTTATATTTATGTATGCAAAGATCCACCGCCGTTATTCCAACAATGCAAATGAGCGGAGAATCAGCGTGTTAATTCAGATCTTTTACACTCAAACCCCAGTGTGGCCTTGAATCCCGACCTCAGCTTTAGTCACACATGAGGGAATTCTAGAAATAAAAATGATTTTAATAAATGCATAATTCTGCCTGAATGTGTGCGCACAGGGGGACAGACAGCCAGAGTGTGTCCTATGCGCTATTTGAGCAATAGGGTGGTCTCATGTGGGCTTTAGAATCAGGTTTAATGATTATTGTTTGTGTGTGTGTGTGTAAGCATGAGCTAAATTTCTTCCACATCAAGCCAAAATGGTGTGATTGTTATGACAACGTTTTGATGGACAGCTCAAAGCTTTTTCAGTGACAGGTGGAAGTGACAGAGGGTGGGGTATCTATTGTGACACGCCTCCTGAGAGCTGTCAATCACATTGATTGGTAGGCTTCAGTAAGCTGAAGCTCTCTAGACGTTGGGCCATTTGACAGTCCGTGACAGTGGAAGAGGAGTCACTGTGGGAATGAAGACAGTAAACAGTGTTGTTTAGTTTATTAATAAGCCCAGCTGGAGTCTATGGAGCTATTTACAATTTGTAAGGTGTCTTTGGGGATATATATATATATATATATATATATATATATATATATATATATATATATATATACATGGTTATATTGTTCAAAACGTTTTGGTTGGTAGGATTTTTTTGAAAGTATAGTGCTAGAAATATAGTGCTCACCAAGGCTGCATTCATTTAATAAAAAATACAGTAAAATATAATATTGAAATATGATTATAATTTAAAATAAGTGTTTTAAATATATTTTACAATGTTATTTATTCCTGTGATGTCAAAGCTGAATTTTTAGCAGCCATTACTCCACTCTTCAGTGTCAGAAATCATTTTAATATTTTGATTTGGTGCTCAAGAAACATTGTTTTTTTATTATTATTATCAATGCTGAAAAAAGTTGTGCTGCTTAATTTTTTGTGGAGACTTATTTTTCCCCCAGATTTTATTTATTTATTTGTTATCAATAGAAAGTTCAGAAGAACTGCATTTATTTTAAAGGAAATCTCTTTTAACATTATTAGAATTTTTCTTGAAAAAAAATCTTACTGACCCCAAAATTAGGAATGGTAGTGTAGTATAAGAAATAAATATTTAAGAAAATTTTAAAAATAAATTTTTAAAAATATGAAATTATTTAAAACATGAAAGAAAGAAAGAAAGAAAGAAAGAAAGAAAGAAAGAAAGAAAGAAAGAAAGAAAGAAAGAAAGAAAGAAAGAAAGAAAGAAAAGGTATAGACAGAAAAAGTATATTGGGACATGTAGAATCATGGCCATTCAAATTCAAACTTTTCTACGCTGACTTTAGTGAGAAATATGTGGAATTCTGCAGAATTAATTTAAAATGCATGTGCATCTTGGGCATATCATACAATTCAAGACTACAAAGAGAAGCTTGTCATGTCCATTGCTATTAGCATTCACCAGTGCTAATCCATTGAGGTCATAGTGTAATTGCACAAAGTTACAAGCTTGACAAATAGTGGGGCTGTTCCTCCAATCCTATGGGATTGATTTTGGCTTTGTGTTTATTTAGTCATATTTACAGACATTAATGTGTCAGCATATTTTAGTGACAGATAATCATTTTCACATTGGCCAACCTGAAACTATACTTGCTGAAAACAAATACTGATCCACACACACCCAAACACACCCAATGCACCTCTCACAAGGCCGTGCGCTTAAACACACTCAACATTTGTCTTCTCTAGTAGAGGGCGTATGTGTGTGTGTTGTCATGTCCAGGTTCACAATAGCAGTTAAACAAGCTCAGTATTCAGAGTGATGTGAAACGCAACCAATGGCTATAAATAAAGATTCCTAACGCCGAGGTGTGGAGATAAGCAACCGTGACGTCCACATTCTGGACATGAAACTCATTTTATCCCAAATTGCTTCACTGATTCTTTTCTCAGTGTGTTTTGACATTATCTACATGTGTTTAGTGTAAACACTGTGAAATTGTTTTGTCATGAGCCATGTGTATGGACAGGATTTGAATCATACAGCGTATTCATATGATATTACAAAAATTGTGTGTTGGTGTCAGTAATGCTGACCGCACTGCACCTCTTGTCCTCTCTGAGACAATACTTGATCATTGTTTCCCAATTCACATCCATCTCAGGCCTTCATTTAAGTCCTGAACTATCAACACATCCAGCGATAAGAGAACTAGGCACTCCTTGAATGGCAAATCCCAGAGAGAAGATCTCTAGTGTTAATCCTATACAAAGAAAGAATCAACGTTTTGAAACAATAACATTATTATCCTTTCTCAGTTTGATGTTTGCTCTGTATTCTTCCCCACCGGAGACTTTGCCGGAACAAAGAGTTCAATTGCGACATGTGGCTCCTCTAAAAGTAATCGGCACAGATTATTTTCGAGTGGATCTCCGGGGACTTCAAGCTCTCTCTGAAAGCCACAGATTCATTTTTTTTTTTTTTTTTTTTTTGGTTATCTAGGCATATATAATCAGAGGTAGGCTAAATGAACACAATGTGTAACATGTGGTTTAACAGGAACAGTTGGAGCTATGCAGTTGTTCACCCTAAATCAAGGTTTAATCATGTTTCATCTTGTTTGTGTGACACGCAAATAGGATTTCCAGAAGCTTATAGTCATTGATTTGAGGGACTATTTATGAACCTTGAAACTCATGACCTCTTGAAAATGTTCCTTTATTCTTCACAAAAGTAAGAAAACCCTTTATAAAGACCTCTTTGATTCATTTCCCACTTTAAAAGGGGGGGGGGGGGGGGGAGATATTGAAGAATGTGTAGAGAGACAGAAGAGCGATGAAGAAGCTCTCCAGAGTGCTGGAAGGAAGTGCTCTAGGGAGACCACCACGTAGATACTCCACTGCTTCGCAACATGGATAAACAAGAAAAAGCACAGGACGACAAAACTCAGCATGCAGTCAAAGAAGTGAATGTTTGTACAGCCTGAGCGATGATCTTTAGATAAACTTGAGGAGAGAGAAGGAACACACTCAGTATAATTCCTCACTTCCTCTTTTATTTCCCCTCAAGTGCTAAAGCACGCAGATGGTACATATGAACTTTGCCTTAAATAATGACAACAAAAGACATGGAAAAGTTCATGTGCGTAACGTTCTTCCTCTAGGCATTGACATTTGACAGATGCCGCTAAAAACTACATTAATTAGGGCTGGGTAAAAATATTGATTTTCATATTAATCTTGATATTCATTTGAAGATACTTTACTGTTGTGCAAGTGTTTCTTATACTGTTTTGAATGGTGGTGCAGTGCCGCTGCTGAATCTAAAACCCCAAGGCAAAAGAAGATATATTTTACCCGATTTGGAACTCCAAATTGAATGGGATTACATAAAAATGGCATGTACTGTGCACAATAACTGACTGTATGACTAGTGTAGTCTGATTTATGAACAAATGAACCGGTTCTTTTTGGTGAATCAGTAACACACAGCACATCACGCTTCGTCTGATTCATGAACACATGACTCATGAACCTATCCTTTGAAGTGAAAAAAAGGGGTGATGAACTGAGAAATCACATTTTCCTTCAGCTTTTGATATATAAGAAGTCATCATACTATAAGAATATCCTGTAAGTATAAGAACTGAAAACTTCCTTGTTAGTCCCACCGATTCGCGCATGACATGTAATAGGTAAATAACATAGGCCTACGTGGTGCTATCGAGCTGCCAAGCAATAAACATGCCGTTGAGGATTACAAAATATTGTGCAGTTGCTGGATTTGACAGTAATGCAACATGTTAGTAACTGTGTGTTAGTTCTAATGCCTGATCTGATATGTAATGATTCATGTACAGTCAGATGTTCTTTGTGTGTAAGTAAATCAAACCCATGACTAAATGTCAACTTGCGTTGTTTCTCTTAGTAGGATGAAAATAATCAGTTACTGGTGGATCCAAAATGGTCAATATTCATATTCATGCAATTTATTCATATTTCATGTTAATCATATGATTTATGATTTATCAATATTACATTTGATTTCATATATTCATGTACTCCTACTCCATATATTAATCCTCATCATATTTTCAAGTATTTACTTTATTTAGTATTTTAATGCACTCCTTTATTGTTATTCTTCTTTTATCTTTAAGAGTATGATTGCTATATTCAATTGTTCTTCAAAGTGTTCCAATGTGACAGGTTATGTTGACACGTATGTGGTTAGATGTTGGATGCCTGCCAAGTACTGCAGAAGCGATGAATTAGTTGCTCATTTGAACTTGATGTACCTTTGTATGAAAGTATGTCTGTTTCCATTTCTTCAGACATGAGATAATGCAAGATCTGCAATATTCTCTTAACGGTGTCAAAACAACACCTTTTGTATCTATTTTCATCTATCTTTGACATTTGACCAGTCAGTCACTCTGACCTAGCCGTTACACCAACTATGACATAATGGATAAATCTGTTTGACCTTTTCTTATTAGACCAAAACATAAGTTTGAGTGGGATGTAAGTTTTCCTATGCTTATGGTATAAAACAGACTGGGTCTTTGATAGTTTAGCTTTTTCTTTGCTCTTTTTGCTTCTCGCATCTCTTCTGCGTCTTCTGCTTCTTCTACCTCTCATTTGATTCTGCTTTATGTCTTAATTTTGTTCCTTCTTTCTCTATATTCTGATCTTCATCTTCATCTGTTAGATACAATACTCTAGATTTTATTATTAACTATTAATTACTTAATTAATTAATTTGTCTGTCTCTATAATTTTTAATTAATAAATTTGTTATTCCTTATTTAAATTTGATCTCTAACATAATCATTGCTGGACTGCCTGAATCTCATTGCCTCAAGTTTTTGCATCAGTTATTTAAACGGTGATTAAATTATATAAAGAAAGCGATCAGAGAAAGCTCCCTTTGTAATCGCAGTGACTGAGATCTGTACACGCGCAAAAACTCCATTTTTATTCAACAAATATCTTAATTATATCGCGTTTGCACTGTTAGTGGCGAAGAAAGCATTTGTTAGTGTACAGAAATTGAGTTGCAATTGCTGTGATCGGCTACAGTGTTCATCTCTGCAACCTTTCATGCCTTTCACCTTTCAAGATCTAAATATAATGCCATAGATCTAAATGTAATGCAGCACTTTTCACGATTAGTTAACCTTGAGAGCTGTAATAGTAAAAACGCGCTGAAAGAGAGGGTAATTTCAAATGGAAAGATGTTAGCCAATCACAGCAGTGGGCGTTTACACTGAAGTCTCACACCCCTTAAAACAGAGCGTTCAAATCAGAGGGCTAAAATCAGGGTAGGAAAAATGCCTTTTATTTCTAAATTATGACAGTTTTGGATGTAAAAAGCATACTAACATTATAAGTGCACCACATTATAAAACAATAAAACAACGCAGTTCACGACCCTTTTTAAAATTATAAAGCTTAACCAGTGTGTTCCGATTCAACAAATGACTGTTTTGAACAAATTTTGTTTTTTTTGTCAGTGCCAATGTAGTCAGATTCATAAACACATAATTCATGAACCGATCATTTTTAGTGAATTAGAAATATACAGCTTAACCAATGTGGTTTGATTCATGAATATTTGTGTGTGTGTGTGTGTGTGTGTGTGTGTGATTAAAAAACACTGTAAAGCCAGAAAGGTACTAAAGACATTGCTAAAACAGTCGACGTGACTACAGTGGTTCAACCTTCATTTTATGAAGTGACAAGAATACTTTTTGTGCACAAAAACAGAACGCTGACTCATATTGATTCATTATCGACTTTTTTAGCAATGTCTTTAGTACCTTTCTGGACCTTGAAAGTGGTGGTTAAATTGCTGTCTATGGACGAGTCAAAGAGCTCTCGGATTTCATTAAAAATATCTTAATTATTTTTCCGAAGATGAATGAAGGTCTTACGGATGTGGACCGACATGAGGGTGAGTAATAAATGACAGAATTTTCATTTTTTGGGTGAACTAACCCTTTAACCAGTCTCTTGATTCAAGCCAATTGTTTTAATGAATAATTCAAAAAGACTCAAAATCTTTTTATATGCTTTCATTTTAAGTTTATAACTGAAATGTTCTTGGGTTCATCCTTTCATAATTTTACACATTTACACAACTGAAATATGCCCAAATGAATTGGAATCAAGTCGATACCCAGCCCTAACCTGATATTATTTCTTGAGAAGACTATGCAGCCCTCTGATCTTGTCTATTTAATATGTTCGTGGTTGAGAAGAACGATCAAACGTTGCACCACAATATTGTTAACAGCTTGTGAACCAACCTCAAATGTGTCTGGGCAGGTTTTCATTCATGAATGTCAGACAGAGTTCATTCATTTGAGGAGAGATGACGAAAAATTAAGCCTAATTGAAAACAAATGAACCCTGCCTGACACAATGTATCAAACCCCATTGAATAAACATAAAAGAGAACTGAAAATTCCATAGGAAAAACATTTTATTGAAAAACATTTTCAGTTTGTAACAGACTGGTGGAATGTGTGCCATTTCATTTCTATGACTTTTATAAGGTTGCACGTCCTGACCAGATCTTACTGCGCGAGAAGGATAGGTGCATGGGCCACCGGGAAACGATAGCAACAGAAAGATAACAGGAAACTGAGAAGTTGGGGGAAAAACTCAAATGATAATACTGAGCTTGTTTACAAACTGGGTAGAAAAAACCAACAGAAAAAAATAAAAAGCAAAAACAAAGAACTAATTAAATAAATATCTATGGTACACACGTATGGCACAAATATGCAGCAAGCAGTCAGTTTGGCAATTCTCTATCTCATTTTCACTTTTAAACCAGATCACCATGGGAACAGTGCAAAAGGGTTGAGTGGGAGGGGTCTGACGAGTGCTAGCTAAAATACATAGCAAAAAATTCCAATTCTATACAAAACATCTTACTTAAGAGTTTATAAAAAACGATTTATTGGGTTTGTCATCAATATTTACACAAGTTATTTGCCAAAAAAATTAGTATGCTCTCTTTTAACTGAAGTGATTCATGTTTTTTTTCTTAACTTTTTTTATTTGCTAGAAATGTGAGAATAAGGCTATTGTAACAACCGGGGATCCATATACAATACAAACAATAACGTATTTACAGCCTCTTACCTACAGATGTACGGTGCAAAAACTAGAGTCCCGTGAACTCAGGGTGACCATACAAGCAAGGCATTTTACAGTGGGCCGAAGACACTTCTCCCAGCATTTCGCAAACCTTCCATCGACATCGGTGCAACATCTTACGCTACTAGTTAAGTCCTACTGCTCCTAAAATGTTACAGGAACGTTTGCAACCTGCTTGCCGGGACAGTGTCTTCGGATTCAAAGAAACTAAGGAGATTGTCATATTTAGCCCATATGGGACAGCAACCGAACAGCAACATGTTTGTAGTTTTTGTAGTATGTTTGTGTCTTCTAGAGTTTAAAACGACTGCTCAGTCTTCAATATGTACGTGTGTGTGTATGTGTAAGTGTTCATGTTTCACAGTTTACCTCGAACCTACAGCACAAAGTAAAAAAAAAAATGAAATAAAAATTATAATAATAATAACACACCGGGGTTGTAGTGTTTTCTTATGCTGTATTGTTTCATTTAATTTTCAGTGGTTAAGAACACTTTTCCATAGGTGAACGTATATCATCTTTTTTTCTCAATTGTTATAAAAATAAATAAAAATTGCATATTTGCAGATTTTGTGGCCTCTTACAGAGGCACAAAGCTCCGATCACACAAGGCTTGGCTTCTCGGTGAGATTCAAGAACCTCCATGAACAAGTGAAAACAAAATGGATGGACAGTTAATGTGCGACTATGGCAATCCACAGTCAGTCTGTGGACATTTTCAACTCTGCAAGTCCACTTTTGGTGAACGTTTTCAATTTCGATGTAAGAAACAAATGAAGATAACTGTCTGCAGGCTGGCATTGCTCACGAAGGGGTTCGCACAAACGACAACACACAAGCAAGGAGTTTTGAAACCCGCTGGGAGCTGCGGGTTATGGGATACGCTGGCCTCTGCTTGGTGACTTCCTCTCTAAAACGCATGCTAAATCCACTTGTGACCTCCATCGATCCTAATGTGTTTTTTCCCCTCCAGAAACCTCCCACAATTTGAGCCTGAAAGATCCCATTTCATGCAATTTACTACATTTAGCCTGTGCTCGTTCTCATCTGGTATGCTTGCTAACCCACGTCTACTGCTTTCCTTCCAGATTAAGGGGCCTAATTTCAACCCAGAGCACATCTGAGCTTCATCAACTGAGACAGGCAGGCCGGAGAAGTTGGTTTAGTCAGGACTCTGTTAGACATGCCCTTCCTTTGGTCCATTTCTGGCCCTTCCCTCTCATTCCTTTCGGCTATTTTAAAACCCAACATGCTGTTTTCCCTGAGGGCTCCTTTCAAAGCCGCCCCTACCCTGGCCATGAGCGCATGTGCTTTTTGTGCGGATATGTGTGTTTGTGGTGAAAAGGCAGCTATTCGTGTAGGGATTGATGGAAAAAAGCTAATAGTGAGATGGAGAAATATCTGTTAACGAAAAGTAAAACTCGAAGCTTGCATAATGTGCAGATTCACCATCAATTATTCATATTCTTGCTGTTTCATGCCGACCTGTCTGTATGCTATCATAAATAAATTCTACGTGCACTCTTTCCAACCGTTTTCATCTACAGCTAAACAAATCCATAAAGAAAGGCTAATTAAATCTTTTGTTTCATTTAAAACTAAATAATTATGATGCAATTTGATGTCCCTGTGCTTTTGAGCAAAAAAGTAGAGCAGCAGTTCCACTTTTCCACAACCTGCACTGGTCACTGGTGAGCGAGAGTGTGTGTTTGTGATGGCAGATATACTAGAAAAACAGGAAATTTTGCAGCCACATGCCTGGGGAAGGCGGCCATTTTGTGTCAAAAATGACAGATTTTGCTAATAAGCCTTGAGTGATTGGCTCCCTGCGATCTCTCTCTGTTTTAATGTGTTGTTCTTAGGTTTATACTCCATGTGGGCAAGGTGTTGAGGCTTTCAAAGTGCTGCTAAAGTGTTCATGTGGGTCCTCCACCTTCCCAGCAGGCAACAGGACAGCAACTGTACCAAATATTGACGTTCGCTCATTCATTCCCTCTCTATCTCTCCCATTCAGCCCAGGCAGCGGACGTATACAAAATGAAATGTGTATGTGTCTTCCACGCTACTAAACGGCACATAAACCAGCACAAAAGGATCTCTATGACGATACCTATTAGTCTTCTACCAAATGAATCTGCAAGTGGACTTCACTGGGAATGACAGAAAGAAATGCAAGTAAGACGTATGACCATACAAAAGACTTCAAGTAAACATCGTGAGTCATTTTGTAGAGGTGAGCAAATGAGGAGAGCTGACGTAAATGAAAACAGTACGAGTGAACGTGCAAAAACAGATGATGTCCATTCAAATGTCCAACAGTACGCTCCGGAGAGCTTCCTGCTTTCTCGTTAAATCCACTTCCTGTAGCTGTGACCAATGGGCTGCATTCACTTCCTGTTTTGTGACAGATCAGCCAATCAGCCAAGCTAAATAAACAGCTCAAGTTCTTATTTCTTGCTGTGTGATACTGTCATGTCTCTTTTCCATCTCCACGTGTTGTGTCTTTAAGGGAGATGATGTAGTGGAAATAAGAGGAAGAATCATTTTCTTGACCTCTCTTTTCACGCCCACCCCCTCAACCCCCCTCTCCCCGCTCGTCTGATTCACACACGCTCCCTCGTACACACACTATAGTATCCAATACAGTGCACGTCAATCCCCTGAAAGGGTTTCCGTTTTCCATTTTGTCATTTTCGATTTGTTTGTTTCGTTTTTGCAGGTGCAAGAGCAGCGAATCAGGAGCGTCACTCCACCATCAGCAACATCTATATTGAGAGTAATAATCAGGAATATTGTAAAATAAACAAGAACAACAAAAAATAAGAGGGGGCAGGACGAGGGTGAGCTTGGGCGTTGATGCCGCCTACGGGGGTTTCATCGAGGGGCATGTGAGGGGTTAGAGTTAAAATGTCCGAAAGAAGCGTGTCTTTTCACACTTTATAATAGATGTTTGCTGGGCTCTGCGGCGGCATTTCCTGTACGATGTAAACGGGGTGTCCATAATCGCCGCTCACTTTCTCGTAATGTGGGCAGAAGACGCTGTCAGCAGTCCGCAGTGGGATGATGATGTCACTCGGCTCCGAGCCGTTGTTGTTGCCGCTGCCACCGCCCCTCTTGGGTGTGGCTAGCGTGCTGAGCGACAGCGTGGTGGCATGCTGAGGTGAGTGTTTGCGATGGCGTCGTCGATACTTCAGCAGGAGGAAAACCAGCATGATAATGATGATGATGACGATGACGCTGGCTGAAGCAATGCAGGCGAACAGGGCGACCTCTGAGCCGATGACTGATGATGATTTATTTCCATCTCCCTTCTCTTCTCCATGATGAGACGCATCTAAGAGGGAACAAAACAAAGTGAACTTAGTAAAAAAGTAATGAGCAACTAGTATTAAGGGTCGTTCACACCAAAGACGATAACTATTACTTAATAATCGTTCTAATTCTATGAGAAAAGGGAAGTCCACAGCTATGACAATAACATCTCAGAGGAACGATTTTCCAGAACAATTTTTACCAGCTGATGAACGATAAAAACATTGACAGCCAATCAGAGTCCACCTGACTTAAATGAGCTCAAGCAATTAAAGTGTCAGGCAACAGAACTGCAGCACACACTTATAATAAACAGAACATTATGTCCGTTGGTGTGGACGCAAATATAGTTATTTTAATAATTATCGTTCTTGGTGTGAATGGGCCTTTAGACAAGAGAGGAAGTGGCACACTCATAAGCAATTAAAAAGATGCCTTGACACAAAATGAAATGTCTTTTATGTATGGTGAAATAAATTTACATTGTAGATGCTTTTATCCAAAGCAACTTCCAAAGCAGCAAAAACACAAGCGATTGATCATAAAAGAGCCAACGGTATTAACAGTGCCGTGAAAACAAATTTCAAGAAGAAACCAGGGTACAAAGCTTGAGTAGAAGCGTAAGTGCAGTAGAGAAAAGATAGATAATTTTTAATAAGAAGTGCCTTTATCTAAATGGCTTAAATGAATTAGTTATGTGCTTGTGGAAGTCGTCAGTTTTCTGAAAGACATTTTGAACTCACTAAAATGCATATTAAGGGTAGATAACATCTCAGAAACACTCTGTGTTCATGGAAAGCCATGGACAGAGTGACCTCGCACGGCTTTGGACTCCAGTGAGTTTGTCTGGGGCGGCCTGAGGCTGGCGGAACAGATGAGCTGCTAACACTCACACTGTTTTACAAGTGGATTATTGTACCTAAGACACTCCACTCAAATGATTTTGATGTCCATATACTTCTACGTGGAGGGAAAGAAGCTGAATTCTACAAATGAATGTGTTCCAGCACGTCCATCTTGCTCTGTCACATTAACGATTTGCTTGTCAGAAGGATTTTATGAGAATGAATCAGTGTGCATGTCGTTGTGACAGAGGATTGGCACTTGCTCAGCAAAAAAAGGATGAAAACGCAGAGAGAATGATGAATCAGTGAGCCTCTCCTTACAGGTGTGTGAGGTGATAAAGTGTGTGACGTACCTTGCTTGTCAAGTACTTCATTCGATTTGGTGTCCTTGCCCCCTGCGTCGGGGTGTTTGGGAGGGTAACTGGTGGGGTATTCTTTGGGGGAAATGGGATCGGAGGGGTCTGCAAAACATAGATAAGAAACACATTCATCACTCTGATATATGTATGCATTTTCATGTGGAGAGCTATTACTTTCACGCTGCTCAGCGAAATAAAAGTGTGCATGTGTGACTGATAGCGGCCATCAAAGTGTGTATGTGTGTTCGTCATTAAAACACTAGCAGCTATGATTAATCTAGTGACCTTCAGCATTTGTCTGTATGTTTGTGAGAGTGTGAGAAATTCAGTCGCTTGTGTTGTTGGGTGTGGTTGGTGAGGTGATTTATGAATAATCGTCATTAATTACAGTACAGGGTCTGCAGCAGGTTCGAAGGGCTTTGCTATTGTTCTACACCCTCGTGCCCACAGTAAAACATTTATTAGACACCCACATACACACGACAATGGAAAGATTACTCACTTTGTCCAACCTTCATGATGATTTTCATCGACTTGGTTTTACACACCCCTCCTTCCTGATTATCCAGCCCTTCCATCGTTCCATTAGATGTAGCTGAAAGATGACGACAAAAACAAAAGCTTTAGCAACATACTATCAACATATGTTGCTATTATATATGCAAATACATCGAGATTGATCAAAGATGGTACAAGCTATCTTACATGATGTAACTTCAGCATTAACATGACTAATGAATACTCATGAAGCAGAACCTTCATAAATCATGAAACTAAACTTTTAGTAGCCCTAACTGTGCCATTTTGAATTAGATGTTTTTGTACAGGGCAAAATTGTGTTTGTTTTGGTGTTAAAATATGAAATGGTCAGGACCCCCGCTGAAAGTGCGCCGTTGCTCTTTAACAATTCAATAGGAAATAAGAAGGATTAAAGGAATAATAAAAAAAATTATTTTGTTCACCAGCGAGGCAAAGGCCTCTAGCACCAAGAGCGGTTGTTAATAATTTAACGAATAAGGCACGGAGGGAGAGAGAGTGCTATTAATGAATGTGAGGTGTGGAGCGTGTTTAAGAGTGCGTAACGCTTTAGCCACAGCAGATGTTTGTCAAGAAACAAGTGAGTGAGAACAAAATATACTAAATAATTAAAAAAAAAAAAAAAAAAAGGAGTCCTCCATTTCTTGGAGCAGATGTTGGACTGGCCTCAACAACAGGGATAAAAACTAGTTTTCTACAAACAGTTTGATGTACATGCAACAAATTTAATTTCACGATTAGAATATGCAGAATTTAAATAAATGTGAACTAAATTAAGTCGTGTTTGACGTCATTATCTGCCACTAAACAAACTAACAGCAGTATTCTGGCCACTGGTCCCACGTGTCCCATGTGGGCTTTTAACCGAACAATGCAGCTATGCCATGTGCGTGTGTGTGTTGTGTGTGTGTCCGCGCCCGGCAGGCTTGCGGTCTATTGGGTCAGTAACACAGAGCTAACGAGCTGCCAAGGGCTTAACGTCTGGTCAGCGTCCAGAACAATGTGGCCTGCATTCAGAGAGAGAGAGAGAGAGGGTGAGACAGGGGAGGGCCGTGATGTTGGAGTCTATGAGGCGCCTGTCCCCCCATCATCACTTTTTTTCCCCCAATGCTGCCACTTTGATGAAGTGGATGGAGTGTGAGTTTATGTGTGCGCCATGTGACGGATCCTTCTGTTCTCTGATTCTACTTTTCTTCTTTATCTGTTTGCAAGGACTGCAGCATGCCACCATCTGACTCTTTCTGTCAGTTCTTTGACCTGTGGCTTTTTAGTGTTGAGAAGAACACAAGCTCATTACATGTAAAGCTCCTTAAAAGCTTGCGTTCCTTTCAGTGTGTTCATTTCATAAATCTGGCAAATGAGCCTTCACACACACATTAAAGCAAACACATCACTAAACAATAATCACATGATCAGCTCACATTCCAGGTCAACAGTATACCCACTGTCACATGTCATTTAGTTTTAGTTTCAGCGACCGTTTAAAAGTCGATTAGGATACAGAGATACATCTGGAGTACTTCTTCATAGATGAGCTGTAACCAGAAGAGGCCACGCACACAAGACACATATTGTCATATGAAGCTCTCGTAAAAACTTGTCTAACTTCAGTTTAAGTAATACTAGGAAAAACAGGTTTAATAAATTGTCTTAACAATTTAATATGGGGAAAAAATCATTTGAGCAGTATAAAAACTCAAAGTGTTCAATGACCAAACACCTCCATTTGAGGGAATCCTTAGTTGAAAAAAAAAGGGGTAATAGTGGTCTAATAAGTTTTGATTCTAGTATTGTAAAATGTTCTGTATGCTTTTCTCAAAAATAAAAAACACTACATTACATTAAAAAAAAAGAGAGAGAGAAAGAAATGGTTTTCTTTTAGCAGTAGGATTAGGTTTGTTTTAGTCTGCAGTATGTATATAAGTCTTATATAAAAACAACTTAGTGGAGACTAGGTTACATCTCCAGCTAGATAAATGTGCCTGTGTGCTTAAGGTAGACACAAAAAACCCAATACTGACACCCAAACCTGCTCGGTGAAACCCTATCAAGCTCACACAGGCTGTGAGGTATGTAAAGTCCTGCCATGACAAAAGGGCAACCAGTGGGACAGGACCAGAAAGTGACACCATGCAATAGGCATTAAATGCGTATTTGTAAAGTATTAAACACAGAATTATATTATATATTAACATATTCTGTTATATTATAACATAATAATAACAACTGTGCAATTATTATTATAATTTTAGACTTTTTGTTTTTATTTTGTGTATATCTAACTACTAATGCTTTAGCAATACAGCTACTCAAATGTGATTTTGAGTTGTGATGAGCTGTAGCTGTTGTGGAGCTTGACCTGATCAACATGGTGTCAGGGTCACAGAGTGGTGAACAGCACTCAGGCCAATAATGAGAGCTGACACACAACAATACACACACACAAACATTGCACATCTACTCTAATAAGATATGGCACGGCACCTCGAAAAGCCCTCACTGCCTTTGAACGAAGCCAAACAACGTGTCTCTCTCTCTCAAAGTCAACAGTGCTTTATTGGCATGATTGTTAACGTTTATAATATTGCCAAAGCGTATAAAGTACATAAATTATAACACTGAAGTACATAAGAACAAAACATGAAACAAAAGGTAGAAAATGCAGGTTAAAAATAGAATTCAATGGAAAATAATTTCAACTCAATATATGATTTAATGTTATAAATCACTTAACACTTATCAGTAATAAATGCTCATCATCGATGGTGTCTACTGACATGCTCTTCCTCAGGCAATGTTCCATAACTAGCTGCTAAATTTTTGATTATCGTTCAGTATGGGGAAGTCTGAAAACAAATTTAGAGAATGTGAAATTCTTTCTCTCCGTTTCTGGCCCTTAACCTGCAACTCAAATGCCTGCTGAGTGTTTCTGCCAATTGTAGGACACACACAACTTTCCTACTGTTATATTAGATTAGCACACTAGATTGACTTCAAGAATAACCAGTCACAGTCTCTGTCCTAATTGAAACTGATGAAACAGTAATTAAAACTGCAGATGGAAACCTCCATCACAATCAGATTTTTATTCACTAGCTTTTCTGTTACTAATGAACTCTTATTCTTTTTTCAGGGACAAAATTACTGAGTGCACCTTTATGATTTACACAGATGTCGTTTGTCTCTGCTCCATTCAATTATCACATCTTTCTGCAGATTGTGTTGTTTCTTTTTCATGAAACATTCCTGCTCTCTCTCTCTTACTCTCTCTCTCGCCATATTTAGATCATGTATCTCTCTTCTTGCTCCCAGCTCGAGGGCAATCTGTCAGACCAGATCACATCAAGCTCATATTCACACACTCGCACACAATCATATCAGAGTCATCAGCATCAGGCTGCATATGAACAATAGAAGAGCCATTTTAAAGTTTGGTCAGCACACACAAACACACACCAAGGCTCAACAATGAAGCAATAAAAATGTACAATGACCTGGGGTCAGTGCAAGTGAGTTTTATGCCAGCCAATCGACTGCATATTTTTACCATGTACATATTTTGTCATGATGTAGAAGAACGTTTGGGGTCGGTACATTTTTGTTTTTTTAAAGAAGTCTCATGCTCACTAAGGCTTCATTTATTTGATCAAAAATATAGCAAAAATAGTTAAAATGTGGAATATTATCATAATTTTAAATAATTTATTCCTGTGATGGCAAAGCTGATTTTTTTAGCATTACTCAGTGTCACATGACCCTTCAGAAATCATTCTAATATGCTGATTTGCTGCTCAAGAAACATTTCTTATTATTATCAATGTTGATCATTTGTTTTGAAACCACAGTAGATTTTTAGGATTCGAGGAATAGAAAGTTAAAAAAACAGCATGTTAATTATTAATATTTTTATAACAATGTGAAAGTATTGCTATAAAAATATCTAATGTGTCCTTGCTGAATAAATGTATTAATTTCTTTAATAATAAAAAAATACTGACCAACAAACTGTTTTACTGTAATATACTGTATTTGTGAAGAAAATCGTTAACGGGAACACTTTACAATAAGGTTCATTAGTTAAACATTAGTTAATGTATTAACTAACATGAACTAACCATTAGCAATACATTTGTTACTGTATTTACTAATCTTCGTTAACGTTAGTTAATGAAAATACAGTTGTTCATTGTTCATGTTAATTCACAGTGCCTTAACTAATGTTAACAAGATTTTAATAATGTATTAGTAAATGTTGAAATTAACATTAACAAAGATTAATAAATGCTGTATAAGTGTAGTTCATCATTAGTTCATGTTAACTAATGTAGTTAACTAATGTTAACCTTATTGTAAAGTGTTACCAAGTTAACACAATAAAATGTGACCCGGACCACACAACCAGTAACAAGGGTTTTAACAACTAACATTCATACGTCATCTGAAAGCTGAATAAATAAGTTTTCCATTGATGTATGGTTTGTTAGGATAGGACAATATTTGGCTGAGATACAACTATTTCAAAAACTGGAATCTGAGGGTTCAAAAAAAATCTAAATATTGAGAAAATCCCCTTTAAAGTTGTCCAAATGAAGTCCATAGCAACACATATCCACTCACAAAAATACATTTTTGATATATTTAAGGTAGGAAATTTACAAAATATCTTCATGGAATATCTTTCATGGTAAAGAATGATCTTTACTTAATATCCTAATGATTTTTGGCATAAAAGAAAAATCAATTAATTTGGCCCATAATTTTGACCAATACAATTGTTGGCTATTGCTACAAATATACCCATGTGACTTATGACTGGTTTTGTGGTCCAGGGTCACAAATATGTTGCTCAAAGATAGCTGTTAATCATATTTATGTGCTCATGTTGTCAGGCCAAGTAAAAATCTAAACTACTGGCCTAAAGTATAATCCTCATTGTTGAGTCCTGCACACACACACAGACAGACATTTAGCTTGCTGAACACATTTATAAGGGACTGAAATCATCTGATTGGTTTCCGAGCAGATCCAATTGATAAAGACAGAGTGATTAAACTGAGCTATTAGGATTAAACTTTTTAATTAATGACTTATCGAATAAACCCCCCAACCGCACACACAGCAGTCATACGTCTCTGCTCTTCACAACTACACACACACACACACACACACCAGCTGTACACTAGGGCAATTATAATCGACAATGCAGTAAAATGAACTAATTTCTCTTTCTCCACCTCCTTTTTCTCCTTTTCACTTTTCTCTCCACAAATTAGAGTCGCTTAAGAGAAACTGAGAGAAAGCAAAATAAAGGAGGAGCAAATTTTCCCAGAACTGCAAAATTGGATTTTCTCCTTATGCTGGAAGTGAACTCTCATTGTGTGAGAGAGCGAGAGAACGGCTCAGGTCTGGGCAATGTGATTGACGCTGTGTATCAAAGCGGTCTCTGTTTATGTGTGTGTGTGTGTGTGTGTGTGTGCCTTATTCCATTTGCTAGATCCCTGTGCTCTTCTTCCACCTCACCCGCTGTTTATACAGCTTGCTTTGAGCCTGAAGCGTGTTGAGGCCAGGTGAGCAGTTATTGTTCTCGCAAATGTGAAAATTCAACCCACATGCAAAACGATACAAGGCAAATACGAGAAGTCTGTTGTGTTTGTGTACATACGCATTCATGGTCAAATGGTACTCACAAACAGAAACTTGGCGTCTCTGTATCTAACAACCATTACCGACGTAAACAAACACTAGAAAATGTGATATAAACTGTCATTATTTGCACCACTACTCACTAAAACATAACTAAAGTACTTTACGCCGCAATGTCAACATTTCCCGATACTCAAAACCACATAAACAAACCCAAGCAAATGTAATTGGCCAGAACAGTGCGGCACTGGTGGTGTACAGATATATCTGCTGTCATACTTACAGATAATGTAGTAATCTTTCCCCCTGAAGAACTCCAGGCCCCAAAGGTTTGGGCTGAACTCCTGGAATTTGAGGGTGAATTTGACATCCTGGTCTGGTTTGACGCAGTTGAGTAAAGGCGTGTCCGCCTTTGTGACTTGACAGGACTTTAGCTGTTCCAGAGGAACCATATAGAGTTTATAATACTCCACTCCTTCCAGTGAACCACCCTCCACGCGTGGGCAAACTATGTCCATCTTATCCCCGATCTGTGGATACAGCACCAGACCCTGTCCTGGCACGAACCTTTGAGAAAAAGAGACAAGAGAGAGAGTTAGACATACCACAGATGATAAATCATATTCGCACTGCTCTCAGGATCAAAAATACGCTGGATCATGAAGCATAGTGTTGATCAATAATTAAAAGAGGGCGATCAATTATTTAGCAGTGACTATAAAGGATAAAACAGGTTCTGAAAAACTTGCTGGATCATAAATCGTAGGAGACTGAGACGATCTTAAACTGTATGCGTGAGTGTTTTTAAGTTCCTTTATGAGAAACCAGAAAAGAAAATGGAGCAGCTATAAAGACACAAAGGTGTTGACTCATGGCTCATAGTTAAGAATAAAGGTAAATAGTCTCTCTGATGCCAAGCGCTCAAACAGCAGCGCTGCGAAAAGTAAATTATGTCATGAGAAATAAGGAGGAAAAGAATCAGGCGACGCTCCCAGCCATCCGCCTCGAGGGACTAAAGCAGGAGTAGCTGGGAAAACTGCTCCGCTGTGTGTGCGTGTGTTTGACGTGCAACCAGGTAGCTGTCAGGACTATCTGTACGACAGATCTAGCCACGCAAATCCTCTTGAGCCGAACACTGGATTGCTATCACACTCATGTCTTATCTCTACGCTAGCTTATTTCAAAAGCCAAGAACAGTTTGCTCGCATATGTTTGTGGTGTTTGAATATTTGCCTTGGGATCGCTCAAAAGAATAGGGCGAGACTCATAAATTCCCCAACTAAAACATGTTCACACCTTAAAAGTTTACACACGCACCTACAAAACCACAAATCTGCACCGTTTTCCCAAAAGAAAATAGCTAAACATTTTCGACAGAATCTTTTTCCACTGTTTTTCACAGCAATGCCATAGGAGAACCATTTTTCTTAGTATGAAGAACATTTTAATAATCTTTTTCCTTTATAAAGAATCTTTTGTGCATTACAAACAGTACATGGATGTTAAAGGTTCTTCATGGAACAAATCAATGCCAATAAAGAACCTTTAAAGAGTGTAAATACATATATACCACATGCTAATTCTATTAACTTCTGTTTTTTGTTTTTTTTGCATTTAATGGGCAAACACAATTGAGCAGTGAAACGGAGAGATATAGGCCAAATGCAGCATGCTAGTTGTGATACACATCTTGCAGCCCACAGTCATTATCCCAAAACCACAGGGTATACAAGGTCACCCCGCAGCCCATACACACACATTCCGCTATTAAAAGGGTGTTTTACTTGTCTGTGTTTTACAGGAGCTGCTGTTAAAACATTGTAGTTTTAGTTTTGAGGGAGCAAGTTGTAAAAGTGGGGGGGTAGTTGAACAAATAAAGCCAGAGGTCACACTCATGTTTGTAAATGGCTTTAATACTTGTCTAAAAGACACACTTTAACCCCCCAACCTTAGCCTTGGTGATTCTCCCAGCGGTCATAAATATTCTGGGACATGTGAATGTGAAAAAGAAAAGGATGACAGAATAAGGGTTTGCACACGTTTAACACAGACCGCTCATTCTGTTAACAAGACTGCAGCTGCACACAGAGAAGCCATTAAGTCGGAAAAGGCGCGCGTGTGTGTAAGAGCGAACGGTCAGGACATGTGCAGTACATCTAAGAAGACACGGCCGTGCCACTCGAGGACGTTTCTCCGTGATTTAATTTGTGATCCACATTTTTCCCTCATATATCTCTGTTCTTTTTCTTTTTTCTTTTTTGTGCACAAGGCATCTGTTTTATCTTTTCTCTTTGTCTTCTTCCCACTGACTCATTCACTCGAACTCCGATTGAAATATTCATTTTTGGCAGCATTTCTGAAAGCACTACAAAATGAAGCCATTTAAATAAAGTTGGCCATAGACATTAAAGGAAAAGAAAAAAACTCACTAACAGCGGCTAATGAGTATAAGACTTTCAGGACTCTCCCTGGCAACTTACACACGATACAAACTATAAAAGTGAAGCTGAGAAACAGGTGGGCTGGATGGACGGCTGAAAAGCGTTAAAGAGTAAAGGATAAGACATCTGCTTTTTTATTTTCAACTGCCCCTCCCATTTTCCTTTTTTAAAGGACTTCTTAGGGGTCAAAATACAGATTCATTTGCTAAAACCAACATATATGTTCCTGATAAACTTTGTTCAATACTTTTTTTAAACTAATGTTTTCATATATCTCGCTTTCTTTAAATGCTGCTTTTACATATGAATCTTTGCCCATTTGCTTTCCTCTTTCTTTCTTTTCCAATGTTAATCTCTATCTGTGTGGGCCTAGCCATGACACAGTGACAGCAGTAGCCTAATCCTGCCCCAATAGGAACACAGCGCTTTAACCCGAAGATCTGAAACAACACAGGGCGACGGTCGCATATGGGCGGAGGGAACATAAGCTGTTTGACTTCCAATCATCAGACCAATATGGAGGTTCACTGGGCATAGAAAGACGTGGATGGAAAGCGGGGGACAAAAGAAATCAACAGACATCTCACGGCTTAATCGCTCCATCATGCTTTGTAACAGAGTCCTGCGTCGGGTGAGAAGGCAAAGCGACCAGACAGGCGCCTTACTCCTTTGTCACCCTATCCCTTCATTCTTTCCAGTTTTCCTCATCCATTCATCCCGTAATCCCGAAAGACCCCGTCCGCTCTCCTCTCACATTTCAGAGCAACATGAATGCCATTTTAATAATCAACTTTTATTCTCTTTGTTGCAGTGACTAGACGTCGCACTTTTCCCTCATTGCCTTTCCTTTTTCTCTTCTCTCTCTCCCAGCAGCGAAACAATCCCACCCACCCATCCGCTAATATGATGACGACAAATTTGGAAAATGATTAACTCAGCATCTAAATCATAACAGCCTTTTGCTAGCAGTCTATCATGAAGTTCCCCTAAATGCAGAAGGGGGGGAAGGGGGTAGTTATTATTCATGGCCCACTCGCCCCTCGTTCATTCATGCTGTATCTGCATGTGTATGAAGCCATGGATGTGCCCCCGTCAGAACCCTGCTAAGCGATGTAATCTCCTAATGAAGAGAAGGGGGAACCTCCTTTGACTGAAAACGTGTAGAGCAGACTGCTTTTGTTTCTCCACCTCCGACAAAATGGATTACCAGAAGGAACAAGAAAGAGAGAGGGAGAGAGAGAGGGGGGGGGAGTCTTTACATGCCTGATACATCCAAGGTAAAGTAGTGGAGGGGTAAACAGCAGTGCTCACTAGATTGACACATATTTTTGCAAAGGGAGGAAAGAAAAAACAGCTCAGTGATTCAGTATTGTGGGAGGTGGTGACGGTTGTCTCATGTACATAAGGCCATAGGGAGTAGAGTACAGATTTTAAGCACACTTCTCCCATTATGCAGCATTGATACTTTAGATGAAGGCATGTCCCATAGCGCTGTTTGGTACTCATAACTTAGTACCTATGGGATTTCTCTATAATCTTCAGACGGTACGTTGTACTTTGTGTTTATTGTGTATTCGTGTTTCTAAAATGAAATCTGAGTCGATACAAGACGAGTGTCAGGTTCTTAGTTCATCCATTATTGAAAAATTAATTCATATCATAAAATAGTTTAATGCCAAAAGCAAGGCAGAAAGAAAGAAAGAAAGAAAAAAAGGAAGAAAGAAAGAAAGAAAAAGGAAACTGTAACAAGATTCCTGCCATGCCCGACTGTTATGCTGTTTATCTTGTCTTGTGGCAAAAATACAGCCGCCAATGCTAACAATGCTATCAGTGCCATCACCCTTTAGTCCTGCGCTACAAAGAACTTTACATTGAACTACTCCAACAGAACGGCAGGAATGTGCGCAGTGAGTAATTCCATCGAACGCCAGCTTGCCTGGGAGAATGAGGCCTGCATGTTTACAGTGACATACAATAGAGAGACATGCCGTTAGAGGTCACTTTATGGTCACTCTGGGTCTACATCATTAAGATGTCACAATAGATATCAACACGCTGGTGACACTTCAAATTCAGTGTCAGGTTAATATACAAATATAATGAATTAAAATTATTTGTAATTACAATTACAAACTTTTCCATAAAATGGAATGATTACTCAGTACTTAGTGTTTATGTTTATGGGTGATTACATATCTAACCTGAAATGTAAAGAATAAGGCTAGCTCTATAAGAAACTAAAATATCTAAAATACTGATACTCCCAAACTTTTTGACCACATAATTGCCATGACCGTTCATAATTAGAATTTTTTTTCTTTCATATAAATTGTTGGATTTTGTATAACATCCATTTGTATATTAGGTACTAATCTTTGAATTAATAAAATTTTACTCTGCAAGCGGACAGTGCAATATTTGTGAAATATAAATATTTTAAAACACTGTAAGCTATAAAACTGTATATTCACTATAGAGATGTTTATGACATTTACATAACTTTCCATCACTTATTCACTTATAAAAATATTGTTAAAACATTAGACATTTTAACTGTTAAAGTTCCCTATAGAGTATTTTTTAAAAAGAAGGTCTTGTATAGGAGCAATGTAAAAGTAAGTGGTGTGGGCCAATAGTCACGAGCACATTCAGCAAAATTGAATCTCTCGATGCAACACGTCATCCTCTTCATCCCCTCACGGCAGATTCCTACAAATACAGCAACAAACGTCGCCTATTCCTTCATCATGCATCCATACTAACGTATTTTCTTTCTCAAGATCATTTAGACAAAACAATAACTGGAACTGGCTATTTGTATTTATTGTTGTCTAATATGTTGTTTTCGATAGATAGATAGATAGATAGGTCTGTTTTACAGAGCATATCTATCTATCTAAGATCCTCTCAGCGATACAATCGCTGCGCATCCTGTGCAGAGCAAAGCCTTTTGGATCAATTACACTCTTATTAACTAACGTACTTAAGGACACTTGCGACACCGCCAGAGTACTAAAGACAGCCCCTCTATTACCTGCTTGTAATGAAGACCGTGATTATCAACACAGGACACCTGTTATGCGGTCTGTCCTTACTGCCCCTTGCCCCATACATGCAGGGGTAAAAGAGAGGAGTCTTTCTCTGTTAAAAAACGGGCCGAGAGCGAAAGTTGAATTATTAAACTAGCGTAGAGTTTCTCCAAGAAGCGCTCGAGACTCCCGCGCGGGGCTCAAGACCCCTTCGGATTTCAGCGATACTTGATGTTTCCATGTTTTAATGCATGATTCAACGCCGATGTGCTACGCGTGTGCTCATCTTGACATTTTCAAATTCACGACTGACTTCGCAGACAATGAGGAAAAAACATACTTCTTTTGAATGCGACTACTTTTACATTTCAGAAAAAAATAGGCTATTCAAGAGATGAATCAGAACATTTTAGAAAACGCAATTACTTTCATCACGCCTAAGAACTAGAATAAACCATATGGCATATTAAAGTAGCCTAACCCACGATAGCAGAAATCATGAAAACAATGAAAAGGAGACATTTGCTAAAAACAAATAATAATTTAAAAAAAAAAAAAAAACTGTTTGGATCCCTAATTTTCTATCAGGATTGTGATGGTGAGAATTACACAAACATTTTCTGAGGTAACGTTACAGGACTTTGGGCCTACGCCGCTCAATAAAAAATACGCCTCAGTTGGAAATTTAACCAATTTTGTACAATGAACGTTTCATAATTGTCTTTATAAACTTGAAATGCCAGTCCTACGATTTCCTTTAATTGTTTTTGTAGAAATAATTTCGTGTCATAAAATAACTCAGATCACTGTGGGTAAAAATCCTCTCAGAATTATGACCTGAGGTCCTGTGGGGCCATTCAAGAAAGAAAAAAATCTTCCATACTCCCTCTAATTTACAAGTTAGCACGAAGAATTATTAATTACTGCGAAACAAGACTCATTTTTTAATATAAATGTACTAAACCCATGAGTGGAAACAACGCGTCACTCCCCTCAGCTCGATGATCCACATCACCTGCTATTAATTTTCATTTTACAGTAATACCGAATGAAACTGTTAACACCGTACGATGCCATTTATCCTGCTTTAGTGTATATGATTGTACCGACATCACCCACTTTCAGGGTTCTAATGTTGCTCTAAGAGAGTGGGAGAGGGTTAGATGTGCCTGAAGGAGCTCTACCGTCTCGCGCACTTACTTGGTATTCGTGGTGTTCCAGTATATGGAGTCCAGGATGAGCGCGCGGGACAGGTTCACCTTGCACGCGATGAATAAAACTCCAAAGTAATATCTCCACATAGAGTCGCCCATGGTCCGTTACGACCGTTACGGTCAAATTCCGTTTCGCGGGAATTTCTTATTCGAAAAAAATAAAGCGTCTTGTGGAGTGCTGCTTGTGACAATCCAAACTCAATATCCCCGTTCCAGGAGAAAAGTAAAAAAAAATGCTGAATTGGAGCCCGGTTAGAAGTGAACCATCCCGATGGGAAGAGCTACTCCTCTATTAGTCCTGCTCGAGATAAGATAGAGCAGCACCGCGGACAGTGGGCAGTTTCTCATTCGGTGAAAAATATGACTGAGTGGAGCACTCTCCGATCAACCAGCAGTGGAGAGCACGTACATTCCTCACAGGAAGGCGACCCGTGTCGTCGCCGCCGTAGTGCTGGATGTCCGTAGAGACATGGAAGTTAATCCCCCCGGTGTGGATAACAAGCCAAGCAGGTACCAATTCCAAATACGAGGTATTCCGTTCAGGCAAACGAGGGGGAAAAAACCACCGGAGTTCCAAAAATGAATGAGGCAGTTTAGAAAAGATGAGCAAGAATGAAATAATTGCAGCCTGTTTGATGAAGCAAAAAATAAGAATGGCTAATGATTTAAAATAAAAATAAAACAAAATGAAACGATGAAGTCAAATGAAAGTTCTCATGGGTCGCCGTGGAACCCGCACAGTAGCAGAGAACAGCTGCGGCTCGAACCCTGCAGGTCCGAATTGAAATGCTGTGCGCGTAAATTGCGGGACTGCTCCGTTCTGTGCGCGAACCTGTACTGCAAGTAGCTTCTAGCGTCTACAACACGGAATATTTGTCAGAGTGAGTTTTTCGCTGACTCCTCCCACCTAGTCTCTCATTGGCCATGGAGAGAAACCTGTCAATCAAGCGGTCGCCCGGCGACTGGTCGAGCAATGAGAGAATAAATCGGACTTCAGGTCGCCAACCCAGATTTCAGTTCAGGGATTAATGACATTTCTGCATTTCAAAGAGAACTCGTGGTTGAATGTGTGTTATCGCAACTGTTACAATAACTACATCAAAAAACAGCAAACCGTACTAATGAACTATTTGGTACTAATAAGTACATAATATATTACCTACATGCATACTAATAATTAGTAGGTACTTGGGCTAATGTTTAATCACTGACTTTATAATGTCATCATGTTTAATTTAAATATTTGATTTTGTTATATGTGTTCCACAGCAATCCAAGTCCCGCATGGCCAATAATCTTAAAATAAAGCCATTTATTTAGGTTGAGGTCGACAGAAACCCGCCTGCTGAATGCGTGAGGGATTGATTCAGCAGTCAACAGCGCCCACTAGCGGTCATGAAGAACCAACTGAATGCGTTCAAGTAAGTACATTTGACTATTCTTCTTGCATTTATTTATCAATTAAATGACAGGTTCATTACACCAATCTCGCACTATATTTGTATTTTAAACTGAAAAAACAAACAAACAATTAATTCAACTTAATTCAGACTAGGCTATATGATATAGCCTACATTACTCATACAGCTTAGTAAAAGTAGCTATAGCCTATGGTTCAGTTTTAATTGTCAGATGCAGTTGTCAAACGCAGTACTGTGTTATCGCAAAACGCACCAATTCGAAGAAAAATAATTTGAATAAAAACAATAAACTATTATAAGATAAACAGTAGTTATACAAAGTATACAAATATGTAATATACAACTATTTTCAAACGGTTTATATTATAAACTAGCCTATATATTATATTATATTATATTATATTATATTATATTATATTATATTATATTATATTATATTACATTATATTATAGGCCTATATTAAGACTGTTTTAAGTAGCCTATAACTACTAAGTTAATAAACAACTTCACGAAATGCATTTTCTTCATGTCCGGTCTTAAGGAAGCACGTCTAAAACTAAATTAGGACGTAAGTGTGAAGAAGGCCGGTGTGAAAAGCATTCACACTTTCCAAAGGCTGTAATTGAATCAGCGTATATTTACTGTTATCAGTGTGTATTGCTTCCCTAGTTTAAGAGACCATCAAACGAGCAGATTCCACATCGAAGCGATAATTAACACACTGAATACACAGATTGAATGATTGCTGTGCATTAATAAAGCGGCTTAATAACGTGTTCACATCAAGGAAACGCCAATTGCCTGTTTATAACGTCTGTTTGTCTAGGTATCTAATGTAGGCCACTTGTGTTATTGTGCTACATAAAGACATATTTTGTCAATATAAGCACAAAATTACAAGTGCAAATTTAAATAGGCACTCAACTGTGTTTTAAGCACCACTTACAAAGAGCTCCAAAGGTAATAAATTATTTACTTTGTGCAATGGTAGTCTGTTTCTGAGAATGCTCCCACACTACCAAACAAAAGCAAACAATAAGACGAGCTAACACAATTCCAAAAGAAGTCTTCCCAACGGGAAAACACGGAAACGACGATTTCCTGAGCTATCTTAAAAATAACCAACGCAGATGAGCTGTTAATTGTCTCGGTAAAGAAGTATGCTAATCACGAAATTTCTCGCATGTGTTCTTTTCTTGAATCCGGAACACGCACGTTAACTAATTTTAACAACATTTACAATTAAATCAATAACAATCTTATTCCACGTGCACTGGAATAACAATTAGCCTACAAATAAATAACAACTCGAGGGAAACATATTAAACAGTTTCTAATAAAGACTATTTGTTTATAACCATTTATAACTCCTGACATTTAATTATTCAAACTAATTTTCACTATCACTTTAAACATCTCAACCTAAACGTTGCCAAAATTTCACGACACTTTGTAAATGAAAAACAAACAACGCTTCACACCTTAAAGATAAACTCTGAGCAACTTGTCAGCTCTTTGAAATCACAGCGTCAGATCGATGTTTATTCAGTTGCACACGAATAATCTCACGGCCCGTGGGTCTCTCGGAGCCTATAGCGTGATCAAACAAAGTACACTTAGGAGAAAACACACCTGCCCTCCCTACACACACAAGCAGCGGTCAAGTATGCGCATTCCTGGTCAAACTTTACGCATCGCTTCTGAACACATCATGTTATAACTTATACTTTGCGGTTACCTATATTCAATAAAGGAATTGTGGAGTTCAGCGCGCGCAGGGGTCGAGTATACGAGCACAGTTTCGGCGTTACATCAGTAGATCATCAGCGCTGCATTGTTAAGGCTGACAGTGACTAATACACGCGAGACTGATCATGCGGGCGCGTCAAAAAATCACACGTCTGTAACAGAAGGGTTTGCCAACATTTTCATTAACGTCTCACACAGGCTACCTGAGAACCGTGATAGGCAGTGACCAGAAGTAACCTCGAGGTACATTTATGATCAGAGGAATCAGAAATAAACTTAAATGCAGATTAACGTTGGTAGTCACTTCAGTCTAACTCGAAAGAAAGTTCACAACATGAAATTTAAATTAATCACTTGGTCATTCCACAAAAAAGGGTTGGAAAGGGTGATTTTAAAAGTATATTCTTTAAGATTTAAAATTCTGCTCAAAGTGTTATTAAATAACTGTGCTAAAACTATCATAAACTAAATTTAAACATTTAAATAAAATATTGGGATATAACTGTGACTTTTAAAAGATCATGACACTACAAAGTGTTCATTAGAAAGATATATTAATGCAGATATTTCTATAAACAACCATTTCTATCAATAATCATTTGCTTACTGTACAAAATCATGGTAACAATTAAATACTGTTAATTACTAACAACTTCAAAATTTAAGATACAATAAAAAACAATTTATACTTACTTTTTCCTTGAAGAGTTCACAACGTGAAAGAATTATGATAGTTTTTCATCTTAATTAAAGGGAGTTATAATTGTAACCAGTTTATGCATCTGTTCATGAGAAAGACAAAAGACACCCCTTTTTTTGGGAACCCTACCTTTTAATGAGGACTGTTCCTTGGGATTATGTTTTTTTTTTTGCTCTAAAAATCCTGTAACACTTATTCCATGCTGCAGATGTTTTGAAGGACAATTTTAGTATCAATCCATTTAACATTTAATTGGAATCTTACAAAATGGCAATCTGCACGACCTAAAGTAATTATAAATCTGGCAGTAGTTTACTTAGTTGTTTTTTTTTTTCTCTCTTCAGAATTTACATTTTACTGTAATTGTCCATTCAATAAAATCACAAATGGCTGGTGTGTTGTAATAGTATATGCAGAATTAAAATAACGTGTACAATTAAACAAGAGCGCAGTTACAATTTCCCAGAAGAGAACACTGAGGGTCTAAACAAACTACTTTGTGGTTTGCAGAGAGCACAAGAGACATGATTCAGGCAATGTTGTGTTTATGGGATTTATTGGTCAACACACTAAATACCCCAGTTCACAAGGGTAATTTACCACAAGACAAGAACACCCTCTAGCATACACTCATACACGCACACAAACTCGCTCGCATACACACCCTAACTAGTCTTACCTGTGAATCCCGATTTCCTTAAGGTACCAACAGAGCGCTAGACATTACAAGACTTTGTAACATTGTAACCTTTTTTTACTGAAATATTTGTATTGTAATTTCTAAACAAGTTCTAGTCACACATATTATGTTCTATGTTTCAAAAATGAGCGATTTGAATAAAGTGTATCAAAAAGGACAAATATGATCTAGGTTACAATGCTAAAAACGCAGCTCATATCAGGTATTATGTATTAAGCAGCATTTTAGGAACTCTATGCTTTGAGGTGTTCAGTCTGCAGTCTAAAAAAAAATACGAAATACTCTCACACTCCCACACATACGTTCACTAATAAGCATAAAACAAAAAGTCTGCCAATTTACATTTTTTAAAAACATTTGTGCACTTTCCCTCAGATGCTTTGAATCCAAGTACAGTAGTTAAACTGAGGTTGTACTATTCAAGCTCCCAAACCACTGACATATATTGACCAACCAACCAACCACGCAGACTCATATACACAAATATTTACACTTCATTCTTATTTGCTTGCCATTGAAAAGGGAAAAATGTTTCTGAAGGTGCATCCAGCATAACAGTGTCAAATATCGATACAACACACTGAAAGAAAAAACAAAAAAACACAACAGTCTGTGGTGGTGCCTCCAAGTCCGGTTTTGAAGCGTGAGGATTCAAATTTTTTTCCTGGGTTTTTGAAGAGCAATTTATGTGGGCAGAGCACACAGGGCAGACCTCTCTTTGAGACTCCGATTCACTTCAACATGAAGCACGCATCCGAAGAGAAGAGAAGAGAAGAGAAGAGAAGAGAAGAGAAGAGAAGAGAAGAGAAGAGAAGAGAAGAGAAGAGAAGAGAAGTCACTCTGTAGCTTTGAGAGTGAAGGAGAGGCGAGGTCGGGACTTGCCCTTCCCCAATATCATCCTCTGTTCCTCTTTCTGTTGTTTCTGCCTCTCCTGCTCTAGCTTCATGCGTTCCTCATGGATCTTCCTTTGTTCTTCTACTATACGTAGCTGATCCTCAGCCTGAAACAAACACACGAGCAAAAGTGACTTTTTTTCAATCAGCCAAGGCATAAATAGGTTCATTTTAGGTCTTTTGATACACTAATACATGAAAATGTACATTAATTAACATGCATTAATGAAAAACAATGTTTACTGTATTTGATCATACCATTTATACATTATCTGTAAGCTGAATAAATAAGCTTTCCATTGATGTATGGTTTGTTAGGATAGGATATTTGGCTGAGATACAAGCATTTGAAAATCTGGACTGTCAAGGTGCAAAAATATCAAAATATTGAGAAAATCGCCATTAAAGTTGTCCAAATGAAATCCACTCACAAAAATTTGATATATTTACGGTAGGAAATGTATAAAATATCTTCATGGAACATGATCTTTACTTATTATCCTAATGATTTTTGACATAAAAGAAAAATCGATAATTTTGACCCATACAATATATTGTTGGCTATTGCTACAATAAAACACACGTGTGACTTATGACTGGTTTTGTGGTCCAGGGTCACATATAGATACGATTTATAAAAAAAAAAAAAAAAAAAAAAAAAAAAAAGGTCACATGAAGGCACTGCCAAGCATCCATTTTTAAAACTGAGACTAAACATTTCAGAAAAGGCAGGCATACCACTATGCAAAAACAATAAAGTGAAACAGTGAAAACCATCTAAACACTTCAAGCTGAAACCGTGAGGGGAAAAACATATTCTGGCCATTTTGAGGGAGAGCTAATTTATGGCCTATAATTGTAATGACCTTGAAATGTATGTACACAAAAACTGAAGTATCTCCACAAAAGTTTTATCAAAAATGAGAAATAAAAGCTTCTTCAGAGCTTTTAATTATCAGTGGACATAATATTCAATATTAATCCACTGTTCTCTGCATTGAAGAGCTCATATCAGGGTTCCCACCAAGTTTGATCAATGAACAGTTTCATTGATTTAACAATTTCATTTCAAGATTGCGCTATTTATAGCTGCCTGAATTTAAGAGAATATTATATTATTCTTCCCTATAGAAATTTCCAAGAATTGTCTTTATTTTCAGGCCTGCACATCAACATATCCTGATATTTTCAGGTAGGGGTGTATATCTACAGCAGTATTGATGGTAATTGTGATATTTAAAAAATTAAATATTGATATCATGTTAATCTTACACTAAATAACATTGTAAATAATTCAACACCTGTCAAACCATCTGTTTGGCACTTAAGGTGTTTCGCACCTTAACGTTATTCATAAAACTAAACAAAAAAAAACATATTATATTTTTTTTTTCAAAATTTCTACAGAAATTGCCAAAATATTATATTTTCATACATAATGAAAAGACTTTTTGCAAATAACATATTAATTAACTATTAAATTTAATTATTTTTGTTTCATGTACATATTTTTCTTTTATGTTTAGTACATTCATTTTTGTTTTGTTGTGTTTGGCTTTTGCTTCTTGTCTTCTAAAATAAGTCATATGTTTTGTCAAAATAAAACAAAGAAACAAGTACCAGCTTAGCTTGAGCATCAGCAATCTTTCGGTTGTTTTCTTCCAAAATTCTTTCCAGCTCCTCTCGTTTGGATTTTTCTTCCTCCTAAAGGGGTGACACGGTGACATGTTAGGGCGGGCAGACAAATCCACTGAAATAAGTCCCCATAAACCCAGTTGCACACTCAAACACGTCTACACTCGCACAAACAGGTACCAGTCAGCGACACTCACACAATCTCTTTCACCTACTTTCACACATTCCACATTTTACATTCCGAAATGCAGCATCAAATGTCTGAAGCTAACCTCTATGTATGCAACAATAAGCAAAAAAAAAAAAAAACCCCACCCACGAATGTATTCAGTCACACCTTTAATCCCCACCACGTTAAAATATATATACACATCCAAACATACATTTACGCATTCATTAAGATCCATACAGAACAGGTATGTAAAAGATAACACATCGACAACTAACGAAGAATCTCATTCGTTTGCAGATGAAAAAAAAAAAAAAAAAAAAATCAATCAGCTCGTTCTCTCTCTTATGTTTTTTATTTATCAGCATCCATAAGCAAGAAGTTTCAAAAGAAAATGAGAGAGACAAAGAAAGATTAACTTAAATAAAGGAGAGAGTGAATAGTAGTGGCTCACCAATGCTCGTATACCTACGCCTTTCTCCTTTGACTGTGTACTGTACCTACACAACTGCTGATTAAAGGGGTGAGTATTTACTGCCTGGTCCCGTGTGTCCCGTCCTGGACAGCGCAGCACCTCCCCTTTAAAAATTTCTGAGCTACTAGCACGAGCTAGTGCTCTTACACAGCAACACCACATGCAGTATATAGCACAGTCCAGGAAAATGAATTATGTTAATCATACAACATTACCGTGTGGGGACGTCAGGCTATTAACGTTAAAGGATGTTAAAGACTGCAAAAACACAAAGGTTGGATCATTCGTTAGATGTGTTTGTTTGAAAACAAAAACAGTGATGTGTTTGCGTCTAAGCTCAATGGCACAGTAACGTTGAGTGTGGATGTAGAAGTGTGTGTGTCTGTGTGTGTGTGTGTGTACCCGCACGCCAGCACTCCTGAGGAAAAGCAAATTGTGAGGACACAGAATTACATTTAAAACACTGCACTTTTAATGACGTCAAAACGGAAGAGTCAAAGGAATAATGAAGAAAATAATAATAATAATTCAGCAATTAATAAATATAACACAGATGACAGAAATGGATGAGCATTAAAGGGAGGGGTGGAGCGTTTTCTGATTGATGGTGCAAATGAAGACCAAATCATGTGCAAACACTAAATGTACAACAATACAGATTCATTTAATGGTTCAGTACCAGGGCTACAGATGATGGGGACAAATCTAAAATGTACAGAAGGAGGGCACATATCTAACCCTATTAGTGCTGAGCCGCTGAATTTTGTGTGCGCTTGCGGAATGGAATTAGTTTCTCGTTCATAACTCATTGCATCTTTACAATTAGAGCACAGTAACCCTCCTTTTTATGGTATGGATGGAATTACAAGCTATGGATTTAGCAAATTAACTAGTTTAAGTGTGGTCTAGTGGCCATAAAAGGTCTTATGTGTTTGTAACATCCAAAACCACATTACATCTTGACCTATCAAAGTGCATTATGGTGGATGTTCACACTGAAAGCTCATCAACAAAAAAAAAGGCCAGGTTTGAATGCCGAGTGACCTTTATAAGAAAAGCGTTTTATTGAAGACAAACAGTTTTTATACATTGGTGACAGTAAAACGATAAAAGATATGAGTAAAGAGAGCAGGGTAGAGGTGAAAAATAAAAGGGGAGAGAAAAGATGGGAAACATAATATTGGTCCCTCACAGCCGTGGCAAAACATTCACTTGAAACCCACTATATTAATTCAATTCCATTAAATGAGGACTCCATCATTTAACATCTTTAAATACTAGCATTCCCTAGACAGCAGGTCAACTGAACTTCTCCAAGCATCACATCACAGCTTGTAAAAGTTGCTTTCTGTAATTAATTTAACTCCCCACCCAATCAATCGAGCTTACTTCCATTGCTAGCCTGCATCTCCTGCTCTATCTCGGGGGGAAACGAGTGTCAGGTTGTGCCACGGCTGCGAGTTTGCGGCTGTTCTCCGCTGCGTTCCGAACGACCGAGCGTTACCTCTCTGGCTTTCTGGGCGTTCAGTTCAGCCTGCCTCTGCCTCTCTAGCTCCTGCAAAAGCTGCGCCTCCATGATGCGTTTGGCCTCCTCCACCCTCCGCAAGACCTCATGCTCGATCTCGTCACGTCGCTTCTCAAGCTCTTCCTCCACCCGCCGCGCCACAAGCTCCTCCACGCGCCTTGCGGTCTCTTCCTCAATCAGACGCTCCTCGATTTCCTGCTGACGGCTGTTAAGGATACAAGAAAGAAAGGGTCAAACATGGTAACAATGATAAATGTAGAGTGAAGAACAACTCATCAAGAACGGAGCAAAGAGTAGTGAATTTATTTGTTTGCACTAGGGATGCACCGATCCAATACTCAGATACTGCCAATTTTGCCGGATCGGGTATCGGCCGGATGGGACCGATCCAAATCCGATATTGTCCGTGTACTATTCTGTTATTGTTAAGATCCACAAAAGGCACAAAAACATTAAAAAGCACCATAAAGTATCCGTGCACTATATTCCAAGTGTTCTGAAGCCATTCCATAGTTTAATTTGAGGTACAGATAAATATTTAAGTCGTTAAATTAAAGTTCATGTAAAAGCCTCCCTCCGCTGCGGCAGTCAAGTCATTCTCTATTCAGCATTCAGTCTGCGTGTCGAGCTCGGTTACGACAGTCAATGAAACTCTCCAAAATGAATCAATGTTTCTATTATTATACTTCATCTGTAGACAACGATACCGGTAATACAATACGCATCAATATATCTTCACTTTGTGCTTTTAACTTTTCAATGCGGAGCGCTGCGACTCCATGATGCTTCAAGCGCATCATTCTGCACACGGGATGCGCATACGCGCTTTGTGCCGCTCTGTATGGGAGCCGTTCATATTATAATACTTTTGCGCAAGGAAAGATTGTTAATAGCCTTTTTTGTTCTGTCCTATCTATCATATGCTGCGGCCTCATTAAAAAACAACAACAACAAAAAACTCCGCTATAAATTGTAAAGAAATGTCTTTTAATTTTATAGTATAGCCTATATTTATATATATAAATATATTTAGTTTATGTCATGTATGACTCAAATTCATGAAAAACAAGCCATGAGTCATGGATGAAGGAATCAGCTGGACTCCTGTTTATTTTGAATGTCTACCAAGCTAGAGAAGCTATTGGTTTATTTACAGTTGTTGCACTGATGCACAATTATTTAATAAATAATTCACTACATTTGTGTCTGTTTGTTATTTTGTTTTTACAAAGTTAGCAAAGTAATGTTTAAGTCAAGCCTGATACCTTGCACAAAAGAATGGTCCCAGTTTTTTCCACACAGTGAGGCATACAGTTTATTAGGTAATTTAGCACTTTTTTTTAATTATTATTTGAATATCGGATCAGTATCGGTATCGGCCAATACTGAATCCCAGGTATCGGAATCGGAAATGAAAAAGGCGGATCAGTGCATCCCTAGTTTGCACAGTCTGGCAGTAGTCCCTTGCCCTGAAAACATTTTCACTGGCCCCCCATGTAAGCAAAAATGCAAAAACCTTTTTTTCTTGTATTATTTTAAATTCTCATTTTAAAATATTTATATTTAAAATGCTAAAAAAAAAAAAAAAAAAAAAAACATTTAATTTTTACTTTAAAATTATATATTTTTTATGTATTTGTTAATTATTTTGCAGAAAAAAAGGTTAACAAAATATATATTTTTGTATGTAGCTTTTTGGGAAAGACATTTAATTTATTTTAATAATATTATTTTTTAATTTTTCACACACAAAACATGCATTTTTAACTATTGTTTTCTTTACAAAGACAATTATAGTCATAAATTATACAGTTATTATAATCATAAAGATAGTCATAAAAACACTTTACTAGAAAAATTATATACAGAAAAACATACTGATTAATTTTCAACCAATTCTTACTGATGCTAAACTATGAATCATTAATGTCATTTCAACAAAGCATAATGTTAGCCAATTTTCGCAACTAAATGAAAAAAAAGGAAAAAAAATAAAAAAATAAAATAAAAAATAAAAATGCATTGCTGAGCCCAGAAGAGGCAGACGATACTGGTAGGCTTGACTACATAATTATGAAATTAAACACGTTGTGCACGCTGACATCATAAACCAATAAAGAAAGGTACCCCATTCAAAGGGAGGCCATGATTACAAAAGCATGTTTTAACTTTATTTACACTTTAAACAGAGCATGCTGTCACACCTGAACACAAAAACACAGACACAATACTGAAAAAAAGTGACCATAACATTGCCCAAAGCCAAAACAAAAATTTAACAACAGCAGCCATCTTTTTATTTGATTTCAGTGTCATGAAACTCGATCCAAGGCCTCTCTTTGAGTTTTAAAACACCCTGAATGTGGTTACAATGTACTCTGGATGAAGATCAAGCCTGAGGCTGCAGCATTTCTCTTCCTGTTCTTTCACTACATTCCCCCTTCCTTCTCTTCCACAAACCTCTTAACATTATACTGGTGGTCTCCAATCACAAAAGAGAGATGTCAACAATCTGTGATAGTTACAAAAGCATATCAGCTAACACGGGCAGCAGATTTCAGTGATGAGATGACCTGATGTGTGACAGATGCCTATGAGAGTCCATAGAGTGATGAAAGTTCACTGAATACAGATAGGTAACATGAAACGTCACTTTTTTTTTGCACAGTATCTCAGTATATTAAGTTCTTATCAATATTAAAGATTTGCTACTTGAAACATGAAACAACTGAACTGAAGTGATAGTTCTGTCCTAACAAGTGACACTTCATAGATACATGAGTAAGACCATGAGACGTGTGTGTATGTATGTGTGTGTATATATATATATATATATATATATATATATATATATATATATATATATATATATGTATGTATGAAAGATTGACATCTTACATCTTCCTCTGTCTCTCTATCTCTGTTCTTCTCTCCTCCTCTTCTCTCTTCTGTTTCTCGTCGTTGTTTCTCTTGCTCAGTGTCCGGCCGAACATGTCGGTTCGGTCGGGTGGTGAGCCACCCCTGTCCCTCCTGCTGCCGGATCTCGAGCGGGACCGTCTGCTCCTCTTCAGCTCCTTCGATCTGCTCCTTTTCTTGCTTGATTTGGATCTTGAACGGCTCCGTCTGCGGCTGTGTTTAGAGTGTTTGGACCGGGACGAGCTGCGGCTCCGAGAGCGACCCATATTCTGCACGAATAAATCCGACTGACACCACTAAATGAATGCAGTAATTTCTACAACGACCTCATGTAATATTATATAACGGTTACATGTATAATTATTAATATAAACTCGTCTAATAGGGGTATTTGTTGCTTTCTGCTCCAGTGAATCTGCGGAATCAAACAATATGGCGACCGCCTCCTGTCTTCCTTTTCCCAGAATGCAACAGTTTCGGCTCTTTTCGGATATCTCCGGGCTCACACCGAGTGAGGAGCACGAGGAGGAGTCTCACTCTCTGGCGTCTGCGGAAGTATGAAAGCATCAAAAGTGCGCTGGAAGCTGCTCTGAGGTATCTTCACTCAAAAACGCTGCCAGTGACTGCAAAAAGAGCAGCTTTGTGTTTCAAACAACTGCATACTGCGGCAGTGTATTAGTATTGCACAATACATCCTACACGGTACAGGCGGTAGATTATGGTGGTGGCGGCAACTACATATTTTAGTAAATCCAAAGGTCATCCAGGTATACTATGAATACAAAAAAATGGTAACTGTCCACATTCTGTGACAGAAATAGTGCTGCATGGTTGACTATTGTTGTAGGCCAAAACCCTGAAATGAGCATTTGAGCACTTCCGGTTCTACCGTACTAAACATACTTTTACACTATGATGAACTATGTTCTCAACCGTGTAGTGTATGAATTTAAATGTTATTTTGTCATTCAGCTTTGGAGTCTGATAGCCCCTCCCCCTCTGCTACATAAGGAAAGCTGTGATTTTTTTTTAAAGTTCACTTTTCATTCTGGAATGTTCCTTGTGAACACTAGTCACTGTTTACAATAAAACCCACATACAATAGCATAGCATAAGAATGCAAATTGGGACACATCTAATTAGTTTTTTTAATGGGTTTTTGGTCAAATGCCGAAAATATGGTCTGTGGTTACACAAGCTCAAAGTATTTTCACATTTTATTCTGTGACATAAAATACATAAGTAAACCCCATGTGATTTATTTAAAGCTTTTACTTTTTAGAAAAAGGCGGTTGTCAACAAGTGGCTAATGGGACTACACAGGTTGTCGGGGGCATTAAACGTCATCAAGCCAAACAGGTAAACTTATCTACTCACTATTCTGTGTTTTTCATCCTCATTGTGTCGATAATTGTGCTCTTGCAAATGATTCTAACTAGTACTGTTCTAACTAACTAGTCTACGTTTAGCTTTTTACTTCTGGTGATTGTATTTAGACTTAAAAATTCATAAACGTTGGATTGTGTTTTCGCTGATGAAACCAAGGTAATGCTAACTTCAGGGTTGGCCCACAAAAATACGTAATCACTGCAGTTCTCTATAGCAGAGATCTTCAACCCTCCTCCTGGAATCCCATCATCCTGGAAATTCACAAATCCTTTTCCGTGGCCTTATGGGATAGTAAAGTGTCCATTGAATGCACACTTCAGAATCTCACCGGAAGTAGTAGGTCATCCGGGTACTTTTCACCTACTTTTTATGAATCCTGGTGGGTTTCCAGGAGCAGGGTTGAAGAAGGGTTGCTCTATAGTATGAATATTATTCCTATAAGCCATTGAGTGTAACAATGGCACTGGGCAGTATATTTTGTCCACCTTATTTTAATGTAAGAGTGGGCACAGCCATTTGTAAATTGCCTTCCGGTGTCATCCGCTTTCAGTTGTTTTTAGACGTATACAAAGCAGCTCATTATGCTGCTTGATAATGTAAACTAGTATTTTTACCATATTATTTTAATGTATTGACGTAATTAGTAAACACACAGGTTTGTAGCACAAATTGTTTTACCGTTTACTGCACTTTGTTATTCTTTTAGTTGTTTCGAATAGATCAGAAATCTTGCACATTTGCAGAAAATAACTTACTTCTGTTTTGGAATGTAAGATGGATACTGTTTATTTTTAAAAAGTAGTAAGTGAAATAGTAGGCATTATTCCACAGCCACAATAAAGGGTAACATGCTTTTTTCCTTTGTCATATGATCTCATCACATTGCGTTTTATTTACGTTTTATGGAAAATTGTCTTTTTGACATTAGGCAATGAAACAACTTTCAAATAAGAGATCATGGTAGATATTACTAGCAGTTCATCCATCACAGTGGAGATGATGCAAATTACTATAGTAAAAGTAATATGGTAGTATGCTATTCTGAACATAGCCATTTTCCAGATGTTAAGGGTTTGAAATTGCAGCAAGCTATTCTCTAATGGACAGACCAGAACGAAATCTACAGACCTTTTTGCATTGTCTACACTGATTTTTGGGGAGGCTGAGTTAGGGTTGTCAACTTCAGGAAAGGAGAATAAGCGACAATCGTGGTTCTTTATAGGGAAATAAGGGACACACTCAAAATATTTGTACTGTACCACACAGGTAAATTAAGTATGTGTATAAAAGTTGTGCAGGTTCTCAGACATCAACACATTTGGATCATTCCGGTCTCAAATTTCAGAAACTTTCCCAGCTCAAATTTTTTTTTGTTAATATTTTTTCTGAAGAAAGACAAACATAAATGAAGTAGAAAGCCATAATATATACCTTTTCACACATAAGTTTGTTTAAGTTTAAAATATTCTAACCGACCCCCCAGCGTGAGTTTAAGGTGACCGTTATTTTAGAACGTTCCACCCAGAGCCGTTGAAAAACATTTAATGGCTCTGGTTTAGACTGTTCACCTTATTATTTCTCATGCTTGTCATGTGACCACAGCCACAATAGCTCTGTATGACAGATGTATTGCTTTTATTCCATTTTTCCTTTTTTATAAAAAAAAAATCACAAACTTGTTAGCTATGTCATCAACTACCTGATATTCCGATTCTCAAATATGTTTTGTGTTGTGTTTGTGAATGTGTTTTATAAGTGAATGTGTTTTGTCTTTTAAAAAAACTTTTTAATAATCATGTTAACTGATCTATAACACGCAATGGGCGCCACCATGTTAGTTTGCACCGCAATTCAGTGAATCGTATGTCGGACTTACAACATGTCAATTCCTCCACTTCTCCTGAAATACATGAAAGTAAGTGGCCGTTAGATCAGCTAGCAGTCAATAAACGGGACAAGGGAGGTCACGTATGGGACAAATCAATTAAGCCTAATATAAGGGACGTCCCGGCTAATACGGGACAGTTGGCATACTTGGTAACCCTAGGCTGAGTGGCTATAAACACTGTAAAATGTGTTAAATGGAGCTAAAATCATAATAAAATTAGCCAGAATATAATAGACAAGCATGCAAGTGGTGTGCAGTGTGTGGAACTTTGTGAATGACAGGAATGCAGAGTTTTTTGGGTGCAGATTCTGTTTGGGCCTGCTAATGGGTGATTTGATTGCTGATCTGTGCACATGAGAACAACAGCTTACCAACTTACCAGTTAGGTAACAGAGTCTACCATTTGTTCCAGAAATGAATAATCATTTTCTTGGCCAATTGTTTTTGACAAAATCTTTCTTGTTCCATTCTGCTGGTCCTTTTTTGTTGGCCTCCTCAAGAGATAAGCTTATCCTATATGAAGACCAATTCATAACTTTATTTTTGTCAGGCCCATTTGCTGACAGAACGGTTATTCTAAGATTAGGTTCAATCCCATTCGAACTCCAGGGAGCATTGTGACAGGCAGTTGCTTATTCTGAAAAACTACAGGCTAAAAATATTTAGCCAGGGCTATTTTAAAACACATGTGAGCATATAGCCATAGTGGCACTGTTTTAAGATTTGGGGAATCAAGTCCAGATAAGAGTGAGAGAGAGGACTTTCTCTCATATTTTGGCATGCCAAGAATTCAAATTGGGGTTGGAATTTTGAATTATTCAAATTGTTGTAGCTGAACTTTCACACACATAAAATAATTCTGTGTATATCTCAGTATTTTATGTCTGTGTTATGTCATCTGGCTTACTTCTGTATTCAAAATTAAAGAAGATATTCAAAATTAAAGAAGTTTTGAAAGTCTGTTTTGACAACATTGGACCTCAATGACTTTCATTGTGTGAACAAAAAAAAAACATGGAGACATTTTTCACGAAATGAGTATTTTATTTCACAATAACAATATCATGAACTAAATATATCACATAATATATAAAAATGTTATTTTATTTTTGATATTAAAAAATCAAACAAAGAAGCAAAATACAGTGCTTTAAGATTTTTTTAGGTACAGCAGGTCTATTTAGCAGTAGCATTCAAGTAAGGAACAATACAGAAATGATTTAATCAAGTCTATTTTCTCAATATTGTGTGTTTATTTTTAGAGCTCTAACATGTCAGTTAAGTGTTTTCACTAATCTTGATTTTTTTTATTTTTTTTTATTGTTGTGCGCTTTTTTCGTGCGAGCCAAAGTGAACTGCTCTGCTTATGAACATGCTGTTGTGCACAGCAAACCAAAAGTCAGCATTTGTTCTAAATTATTTTAATGTTGCTTCTTTTTTTCATCAAACCCTAACACTTGGAAAATATGGTACAAGTCACATAAGATAATCCTGTGATACTTCTGCATCTTTTTTTTTTTCTTTTTTTTTTAAGGCTTGAAGCTGGTTACTATTCACTGCCATTATATGGACACACACCATGATCTATAGAGTACTTGAACTATGACATCACTTTGTAGGCCAATCGGCAGTTAGCATCACGCTGGTTCCCTCGACAAAAACCCAATAGGGTTTTTCCATAGGCTTTTAGATTATCGCATAAAAATAAGCTCTGTGATCAGAAGTTTATGAAACTTACGTTTTGTCCATCAAGATAATTTTCACAGATGAACACAACTTTTATGAATTTTGAAGACTAAATGCAGTTGCCAGAACCAAAAAGCTAAAGGTAGGCTATAAGCGAACTACACCACAGTCACACAGTTTCAAAGTCACCAACACTAAGCTTCCGACAACTCTTTCAGTCTTTATCTAAAAACATTTTCCCTGAAATTATGAATTAGAATAGTTTGTAAACGCGCAGTTATAATCATATCATATATTTGTGATTATATCACAGACAACCTCTGTAGTACGGTTTAGCAACCGTCATTTTCAAGACATGTAACAGCTTAAAAAAATCATGGGTAGGTTAATACTGATGTATTTTATGTCGTAGAATAAAACGTGAAAGTATCTTGAGCTTGTGTTAATCACGGACCTTATTCGAGCCATTTAACTAAAAACCCTTTAAAAAACCCATTGACTTTGGGGCGATGGAACCGGAAGTGCTAAAAAACTTGTTTCCAGGTTTTGGCCTACAAAAATGCGTCCTAAAGTTCCACCACTCTATACTGCCCAGCCCTCCTTTTTTGTGTTCTAAAACATGAAGAAAGTCATACAGGTTTGTGTGAACCGACCTTTTAAGATTTAGGCACTTAAGGCCACAGTGATTTTATGGTTGAAGGACATAGCTTTGTGCCTGTAACATACTGGCAGTTACCATCAGTAAGATGAGGCAATAGTATTGGCGATATTGGAAAAACCTTTACACTCAGTGTTATACATAACCTCAACATACTCATCTTGTATTGAGTGAGTCGCTTGGTCTGTTCAGCATTCAGTGAGGGGTGTTGTTGTAGTCAAAGAGAATTTGTTCAGTGAGAATGAGAGAAAGTTGTCCTGAGTTAGATTGGTGTTCATGGTCATCGTGTGACAGAATAATGCACAAGGTTGCTTTGATGAATAATCCAGGAAGAGTGGGAGAACGCTGTCAATTTAAGCTGAATTTGAGATGGAGCTGCAGATTTTGGGAAGTTGTTGTTGAAGTGAAAGTTTTAGGTATGGAGTTCAGAAAAGCTACTAGAAAGAGCATTTTCACTTCCTGAAAAGCAAAATAGTAAAAGTGGTAGATGTTAGGGATTTGTTTTTACTTAAGGAAGGAGCCAATTTTTGGGTTAAATTCCTGAACGCAAACAAACTGATCTCCGTTGTTTGCCAGAGGAAGTCAACAGTAGTCTATGAGTCTGACATGATCAATGAGCATCAAACTAAATGACTTACTTCCCAGCTGCTACACTAAGGGTACATTTACATGACAAAGTACTAAAAACAGAAAAGTTTTTTGTTTGTACAGATAAGTGTTATCAAAACCATCTCCGTTTACACGAATCCACGGAAATGACTAAAAACGCTGTATTACGCATGCCAGACAAGTAGTTGGCGATGTCACTTTGTAAAGAAAGACTACGTGTCTGCGCTCATACACATTCTTTTACAGAGGACTCGTGCCAAAGGTGCATCCACCTAATTTTGCAGTTTACCGCACTTTGATATTCTTCTTATTTCCCTATAGCAGCTAATAAAACAGAAGTCTCGCACATTTACAGAAAACATCTTACTTTTGTGTTGAAAAATAAGGTGGATAGACTAAACATGGTATCATTTTCAAAAACTTTGAAAACCATTTTCAAAAATTTGCATTTTCAGGCCTCCAAAGAGCTGTTGTCATGTAAAAAGTTTTCCGTTTTTAGTTGAAACGGATGACTCCCAATGACTGCATTTCCTTCCAGTGGAGTAAAGTCATAGCCATATGAGGCAATAATATCGGTTACATTGGAAAAAACGTGTACACTCTGTTACAAAAATAAAATCAACAACATACCCTTCATGTATTGCGTTACTTGGTCAGTGAGAACAAGAGAAAGGTTTCCTGAGTTAGTTTGGTTTCATGGTCACTGTGTCAAAAAATATTGCACAAATTTGCTTAGATGAATAATCCAGGAAGAGTGGGAAAGTGCTGTCAATTTAGGCTCAATTTGAAATAGAACTGCAGAGTTTGGGAGAAGTTACTGTTGAAGTGAAAGGTATATATTTTAGAAAAGCCACTAGAAAGGGAACATTTTCACTTATTGAAAAAGCAACATAGTAATAGTTGTAGATGGTAGGGATTAGGTTTTTTTTTTTACTTGAAGAATGATGTTTTAGCCATTTTTCATGTTAAATTCCTGAACACAAACAAACTGATCTCTGTTGTTTGTCAGAGGAAGTCAACAGTAGTATATATGTCTGACATGATAAATAAGCATCCAATTAAATGGCTTACTTCCCAGCTGAACCACTGCATTTCCTTCCAGTGGAGTAACGTCACACAAAAGACAGACGTCACTGCTACCTTAGGCCAGATCACTGTCTTTCAGTCAAGCTATTTTACAATCCTCAAACATATTAACCTCATCTTTAAATGATTAGTTGAGCAGTATAATACCAATGCTTTTTCCCGCTCTCCCAACATGAATGGCCTTCATGCTACTCGAGTTAATGAAAAGTCGCTGCGCTCTTTCTTCCCCCTTTTTTATTCGTTTGATCAAAGATGGCCTCTCCTCTCTGGCTAACCTCTCCTCTCAGTTGGCTGTAGCCTCTGTCTCTTGAGGGTGAGGGCACTTAACAAACACAGGATCCCACCGCTGGGGCACATTGTCATGTTGATGTCCCAAGGGCCTCTACACAAAGGGCCATTGAGGAGAGGAAAGGAGAGAAAGACCTGAGACAGAGTGAAAGGGAGAACAAGGCTCTCTGGAGGAGTTTCTTTAACCCGTCATGCAGCGTGTGTGTGTGTTGAGTGGGGGAGGGTCATATACAGGCTATAGCTCCACTGTTGTTGGTCACCAGACTGATCTTGGTCACCGACTTCTTAAAGTCTCCTGGGGTTGGTTCTGCAAAGAGTCACCTTACTGTGTGTGGTTTCATGGAAATTCAAGAAGCTTTTCAGGCTGACATGCTTCAGTTGTTTGTTAACTCTATATATCTTTCCTTTAGGTGCCATCAAAACTATATACATTGCATTAAATTTTTCATAACTTTACTATTACTCATAATTAGGGATTAATGTAAAACACAATTAAAACTTTTGAATGGAATCGTACACATTATTTTTAAATGTATTTTATTAACATTTTTCAGTGCAGAGACAGATTTGTCGGTGGGTGATCTTTGGCCAGTATAAGCAGCAACCATCCAGCACCCATAGAACCACATAGGGCCTGTTTACACCTGGTCACATGTGTTTTTACTGATCTATCTGATTTATCAAAGCAATTCTATTTACACTTGGCTACATAAATGTGTCTCCGCAAAACGGATATAAATCCGATCTTCAATTCCCACGCTATATGATTTATTGGAGGTCACTGAAAGCAACAAATATGAGCTGCATTTTATTGATCATTAGCTATTGATCATAATCATTATTTCAAAATCAAAGAACGCAATAGGAGAGAGTGTGGCAACAGCACTGGCCAGATCATTTAGTCTCATTACTTGTAATAAAGACGATTGTGTCTTGAGCGCCTGTGACTTACTTTCAGTTTCATTTGCAGTGGTTTGCTCGTTGGCTTGCTGAAGAGATACTCAGCTACTCATCTGAGGCGATGCGTGATGCACTAGCGCCGTCATATCTGGCTATAACATGTTATTTAGCCTATAACATGCTCTCACATGTTTATTTTTTAACATTTTTGGGAGGAGTAAAATTTTCATATGTAGGTTTCAAAAACCAGATGCATTTAGAGTTGTTCAGTTTTGACTGGAATGTCTCTCAGACCACCTCCTGAAGTGGTTTAAGTGACTGGTTTTAAATCCGTCTCAAATGCGTTTCGGAGGGCATTTACACATGGTTTTTTAAATGTTGGAACAGCTATCCGATCAGAGAAAACGCATAAAGTGACCAGACTAAAGCCACTCAGAACATTTTAGCAACCACATAATAACCACACACAACATAATAGCATTGTGGCAGCGAGTTTTGCAAGTACAAGAGCTACAAAGTTTCATTAAAAAAATGTAAGAATCTAGTTAAAGTGTTTCCCAATTACTAGTAGCAGCAAACAAGAATGCAGTAAGTAATTTCTTACAATCCCCACATCGTCTATTGTTCAGCCAAACAGGGTGTCCTGCCCCTGTCGGTGGTTTGGCGAATGTTATGATTCAAACAAACAGATTGCGATTCTGTTTGGTGCAGCTAGTGACACACTTCATGTCATAAGTGTTAAAAGTTTAAATGTAAATCCAATTCATTAAATCCATTAGATGTGGACCCAAACCCTCTGTCATTGTAGAAAGAAGGGAGTTAGAGAGCTCTCTGTCAAAGAGCATTGAGCTCTGAGACCCTCTTTCATAATAAATGGCTAAATGGATGGAAAGGCTGTGACAGGCCAAGCAAAGAGGTGAAAGGTCATTTCTGCAGTGTTGGATTGACCTGAAAGGTGATCAGACATAAATGAAATGTACAGGTCTGTTTCAGTCACTCTGTTCCTTCTCTTTGTGAGAAGGAGGAATTGATTTCTCTCTCTCTCTCTCGCTCGCTCTCTCTCTTAAAAAAACAAAACAAACAAAAACGTTATTTAACTTTACTTTCTTTGCTTTTCCCTTCTTTTTAATCATTTCATCTCAACGAAGAGATCCTTGAGAAAAGAAAATGGGAGGCAGTGAGACTTTGGCAACACAGGAAAAAGAGCCTGAGAAAGTCCCTGCAGGAAAAGAGCCACATCCATCACGGCTCCAGACCTCCTCTCCTCATCTCACTCTCTGTCCCATTCTCTCTTTACCTGATCTAGAAACAATGGCTATTTCCTGCTACTGAGTCTTGAGACTGGAAGCTGGAATGACAGAATGAATAATCATGAGAGAGAGAGAGCGTGAGAGACTGTTCTGCAAGGAAAGAAACGAGAGGCTCTAAAGCTGACGTCACCTTTGTGTTTGTGTGAGCATGCACACGTGTGCTTCCATGCATTACATACATCTGTTTTGATGGTCAGAATAATTTATGAACAGAACTGTACAAACATCCTCACGACAGACCACACAATGAAAAGCATGGATAATTTGTAGAATGTTCTGGATAGATCCTAAACTTTCCACAAACATGAAAGGCTATTGAAATTGTATTTTACACTTGTGGAAAATGAATAAAAAAGTAATTGAAGTTTCATTAGCGAAAGTAATAATTTTAGTTATTCTCTTTTCTAACATATTTCTTCGGCTAGTTTTTATAGAGTAAATTTGTGATTTGCCTGATGCCTGATTTGTGAGTGAATTGTTCTTTTGAGTCAAGTTGTTTGAATAAATCAATTGAACTGATTCACAAATCTGTTTGAATGTGTCAGTTTGAACTAAAGTGATTTCTAAAAGTCTTTATTTGTTATCACAAATGTACAGAGCCCCTAAAGTGAAATTTGCAGAAAAAAAGTACAGGAAAAAAAATCCTGGAATCTTTAGGAATCAAGTAGTGCGAGAAGTATGTGTAATTGTGTGGAAGTGTGTACAAAAACTTTTACATGTGCATGGATAACTTTTGCGTCGCCATGGGGAAAAATAGACATACGTAAACCAGATAACGGTAACGTATGAACACAGAAGTTTGTCTTGCATTTGCAAATGTTTTCATGTGAGTGTCAGTGTTTTTTTCTGCACTTTAGGGGCTATAAAAATGAAATCATAAATGTTCATTAAATTCAGCCTTTCAAACAAAAATAGTCTTACTTACTCTTCGTTAGTCGTGTTCAACAAGGAAACTCTGTTTCACAGTAACTATTAGAATGTATTAGAATGTACTTCTACAAATATTAGTTAATAGATACATGTAATAAAGTAGATAGCCATCGCTGAAAGAGTTTGTAAAGGTCTCTGAACACTAGAAAACTGGGTGTGGACAATGAATATTGTGACACAATATCAAGCTCTTTTTAAATGCCTCATTCCCTGCATCCTTAAAGACCCCCTTAGGACCCTGCCACACTCTTTGTACAACAAACACACACGCACAATGAAAGTCCCTCGTGTTTGACTGATGTCCTGCATCACAGTGAGATGTGATTGATACGTTATATCCATCACCTCGGCTGTCCGGTGCACAGTTTGCCATTACCCTCTCAGTCTCTACTCCCTTTTTCATGCGGCGTGTGCGTGTCACTGTCACTAAACCACCCTTTTGTTTCTCACCTCGTCTGTCTCACTGACGCTCAATGAATAAGGGTTTTAAAGTAGGCTGGGGTTTGCATTTGCACATATATGTCTGCTCATATTAAACACTCATATGAATACCGTTATGATCTGAGAAGCAGTTTGAGACAGTGTATCTGTAGGTATATGTGTGCTGTTGTCTTGAGGTTATAGTGTCATCATCACAAGCTTTTTATTGTAAAATGTTTATTTTTCTTCTCCAGAGCTTGCAGGTTTTGCTCAAGGAGGAGCATACTATAATTCTGATAAGAAAATGGTGAAAGATTTGGATTGGATCGTATCGTATCGCTTGAAACACGTAATATAAGTTCTGTTCCCAAACTGTGTTTTATCACATCATATGATTTTTCTTTTGAGCATTTGAGAAAACCAGGTATCTATATGTGCTTATTATATGTTCTCTGGGAAAATATGCTCTAGAAACTTATGGCAATATTTTTTGACTGTAGTAGTTTAGCATTAAAACTCATGCAAAATTTACACAGAGGATGCATAGAACTTTATTTAATTTCTTGCATGTAATATAATTAAATTCACATTTGAAATGGGGTTAGCACTGCTTTTAACCTTGGGATATTGCAGTGCCAAAGGTTACAGTTTGTACAATGTGTTACAGTAATGCTACAATGTGATGGTAAGTTGTTAAGCAACAGCAACCAATTATGTATGTGCACTTTGTGTTTTGTTTTGTTTCAAGCATCTTGTGTGTGTGCATTTGTTTACATGCCTATTCCGTATTTTTGGAAAGCTAAATTTGACAAACCCTCCCAAAACTTCCTTTTGGGGATGTCCTCATTTTTAAAATGGTACAAAAATAAACAATAACTTAATTGTAAAAATGCAGAAAGTTTTCTGTTAGGGTTAGGTTGTAAAGTATATAACTAGCTGTATATAAAATTCAAGTCTATGGAATGTTCCCCATTTGGCTAAGTAATAACTAAGTGTGTGTGTGTGTGTGTGTGTGTGTGTTTGTGGGGGGTGGGTGGGTGGTTGAGTTTGTTTCTTTTAGAATATAATTTAATTGTGTGATCCTATCATTATTTTGAATACAATTTAATATTTCTAATGTTTTACCTGATTAAAAAAAAAAAAAAAAAAAAAAACTAATTGTCAAAACTAAACTCGACTGTATTTGTCTGCATGCAAGCGCAACTGGTCCCCGAGTGAGCCGCTCATGCTGTGGTCTAGTTATTGACCGCTGGGGTCAGGTGTGATTGACAGCTCTATTAAGGCTGAGAGTCCATGTGACACTTACATTCTAAATGGAGGAGTGAGAAGTTTCACCTTCGATCACCTCACAGTGACACAGAGCTGCTTAGCGCTGACACTTACTGTGACACTCTTTTGATCACTTTAAAGGATGCCCTTTAACCCACTGCTCTGACGCCAACTCTGTATTATACATGCTCACAAACAGCAGAGCAGCCATAAGAAATAAATCTATAAAAAGAATCATTAAAAATATTTAATAAAGCAATCATTCTGAAGAGTGCAATAGTGGACACATTTCTAGTCCACACTATAAAACTCAGAATGTTCAGAACGCTCAAAACATTTGAGGAAACGTATTACCTCAAAATATTTAACCAACTCATTTTTTTAAAGTTAGTAGAACTTAAAAAATGTTTGTGACAAGTGGGATGGGGCCGAGAGCCATGGAAGCAGAGCAAGGCCAATGTGGTGCACAGGTGTATCTCATTAACAATCACGTCACTGGCATCCCTTCGCTACCACAGTTCCCAGCCTCGCCCCAACTCATCATAATGTTAATTACACACAGTTAATTTACATAAACATCACATTCAGATCTTGGTTAAATGTTAGATAGCAAATAACACGCTATTATAACTATCAAAGAGACTGTCATTATATACTTGCATGTATATAATCAAACAACAAACAGTATATATGGACTTTTTGCTTTTTTGCAGCCCATCCTCAACCTAACCACAGGCTCTACTCTTCACCACAATGGTAACCCTGAACCCCTTGTAAATCCCAACATAACACAACATTAAACACTAACTTAATGAAAAAACACTTAATTTCAACATTTATTTATACATTCTGACACAAAGCATGCTGTGAATTAGAAATCTGCTGCAACTCAATCATATTAAGTTCAGCTTACTACAGTTACATTTTGAGTTCACACAACGTTTTTTCTAAGTATAATGACCTTTCATTATTATTTGAGTGAAACAAACTCATTTCATTTAATTAATTTTACTGTTCGATTTTACAGTGCATAAGACCACATGAACTGAAGAGCTGACAGATTCGAAAAGCTGAAAAGCAAAAAAAATGGCATAAAAGTGTGAGCTGAGTGGCTCTTTTAAGTGTACTCATTTAACAGTGACCGTGTGATTTATTTTCACAGATTTTTATGATATATCATGGCTTAAAGACATAGAGGTCAAAGGACAGTGCCAACATGATGGATGTAGTATGTCTGGGACTTTTTGTACTACTATACTGCATTACAGAGCTCCGCACATGTCATGAAGGGGGAAAAGAATAAAAAAAATATTGATTTGTACCTACAACGTAATTTGTTTCCTCATTTTAGTTAAATCAACCACAATTGAACTAAACTCAAACAAGGGAATGAATTAGTACTACATAACCATGATATAACTAAATAAAATGAATCAACACATTGCGGCACTCCGTTCTGCATACCTGAAGAACATACTTCATCAACGAGAAGTACTTTTTTCTTTGTGCATACTCTGAAAGTACACAATTGCCTATGCAAAAGCAGTGTTTACAGTCTCACTCTTCAAGAAGTCAACCAAAGAAACTTTCTTGCTTTTAATATGCTTATTAGCCGAATGTAGCAGGTCAAAATAGAAAGCAACAGAGGCATTTGGTGAAGACAGCTTGGGTTTGGGGGTTCAAGTTTGGTGTATAAGAAGACGTGAGATACTTTGGCTGATATTTTTAGGTAGTTTCAGTGTGAGCACCCCTGACCTTCCAGACCTCCAGTATGTAGGTGGCAATTCATAGGGTGAGACAGCTGCTGCTGGTGTGTGTGTGTGTTTGTGTGTTTATTTCTTTCTTGCAAGCCTACATACACAACTCTAGCATTCCAGCCCTACCACAGATACACACACATACATGGACAAACACATCCATCTAAACTAGAAGTAAGTGGGTGGTAATAGTGACTTGATGTTGACCCGAATGTGACCCTCAGTCACTCCCTAAACTGGGCTCATTTGCGTAGAATGGTCACACCCCACGTTCCCACGTATCTGTAGCAGATAACATTTTTATCTCTTCCAGCGCAACACACACACACTACATCTACACCTGTTCAATCTAATGCGTCATGCTAAAATGATACCCCTCCGACAACGAGATTAGACAAATTCACACACAAATTACAGGTAAGAGTGAGAGTTTTTGTGTGTGTTGAATTTATCAGGGCCCCCTGTTGCTCTCAGTAACTTAACACCCTCAAACCCTGCGTTTCGTAAATAATTATAATGATAATTATGATTATTATCAATAGATGACATTCCTGTGTTGTTTGTAGCTCAGTCAGTTGCTCACGTTCCCCATCTGCCTGTCACACACTCTCACACACTCTCATCACAGGTGATCTCTGCCATCTGTTGCCACCAGTCAAAGTTGCTAAGATATGCAAAGTACAGAAATGGCAACACACTGACACTCATTCACACACATATATTCAGACAAACTGAAAGGGTAGTATGCAATTACGTTGTACAATATTTGCATTGTGGCAAGTTAGTTGATTAGAATAAGACCAAATAATAATATAGCCTGCTTGATTGCTATTTCATAAGAACTTTACTGACCTGAGGAAACTGTCCAGTCTAAAATGGATGTGTCAGTACTTTTTAATGAGGTCTTGTAAGCAGTGAACCAGTTGTGCATGTTTATGTTGTGGCAGCAATTCCGGGCTTTCTGCTCGAATGTCACAAGGAAAGCCCCTGCACAAAGGTGGCTAACACACACAGACAAATAAACACACATTTGTGAATAATACACACTCTGTAATGACCACGTGTATATTCACATGTGTTTAATTTAGCACAGGTACCAGCCTTCTTTTATAGTGTATGATGTTATGGAAGATCAGTAGTTTTTCACCAAGCCTTGCCATGAGATATATTATATTATATTATATTATATTATACTACTAAAATGTTGTAATACAATGCAAATGTTTATTTAATTCGAATTTTTATTTTCATTATTAAACATTTTTAAATACTGAGACAATTGTTTTAACAGACTTTATTTTTATACTTTGCAGACAGATTTTTTACCTTCCCTTATTTTATGCATCTTTCCAAGTAAGAACATATGCTAAGATGTCTGTTAAAGAGTGCATCATTTCAAAAAGTGTTATTATAAACATCTGATAAACATCTTATTTCATTGCATACTCCTAGAGGTACTTTTGTTACTTTTTTCAGATGAAAACATACACATCGAATAGACGCCTAGGTGACTTATGAAGTAGAAACATCAAATATTGCATGCATAAGACTGATCGACCTAAAAGGTTCCTGCAACGATCAAACTGAAGAACCTTTGTGAGTGCTAGACACACACACACACACACACATCTCGTCTATTGTTTTCTTTTTGCTATTGTTTACAACTGCTTTGTGTCTCATGGTGGGAATCTCTCGTACATAGAATAGAGAGTGGGGAAAAAATGACAGGAAGGGAAAGAGACTTCTGTCATTTAGTGTGACCATCATACGGTCCATGTGCTTATTTAATTACTGGATGCAAGCCAGAAAGACAAATGGAGAAAGACAGTTTGATAGAAAGACAGAGGTGTGATGTGATGTGATGATAATAGCATGCACTCAATAGTAGACTTACTAATAAAGTGCATGTATGCAAAAGATCTCAGTCAGAAACAAGAGAATACACAATTGCATCACCTGAGACAGCAGAGACAGCAACACTCCCTCACATACACATACACACGCAGAACAATAGTCACAAATTTAGAAGGCTGTGGGAAAAAGAATACAAACACACTGTCTGTCCTGCACACACACGGTACATATCCTCCCCACCCATTACAACACCAACCGTCACCACTGTCCTGTCTTCAAAAGACACAGTTTATGCAAAGCTATGAGCTGCAAGTGCAGTCTCCAAAACTAGTTTGCATAATCACAACGATACAGCCGATGCAGCCGATCACAGTCAGCCCTAAATGTTTTGCATATATTTTATAGGGGCATTTGTTTGCTGCATGTCCTGTGTTTCATATCAATTCATTTATGCAGATTATTGTAATTATCTATATTATAATTGATATTAGGAGTTGGTCTCAACTGATTCTAATGTGTATGTGTTGTGCATTGTGTTTTGAAAGAGTTAGATAGTGAAAACTGGACAGAATCCCCAAAAGTGTTTATGTCAGACTGTGTTTAGAGGGTCAAACAGTGTATATGTGATTCAGGAAGGTCGGTGTGTGCTAAAATAGCCTGGCCTTTGTGGTTTAAAGGAAGTCATACAAAAGGAGGGACCTGAGAACTGACAGTGAAGTCAGAACAGACAATGACACACACGTAATATTGAACAAAACCTGCAAATCTGCATGGAAATGCTGCATGACAACAGTTTTTGTGTAGTCGAGCTACAGTCTTCATCTGTGTGTCAAAGTACGCATAATTAAATATTGAAAATATGATTTTAGTTCAATTAAGACGCGATTAAATGAAATGTAAAAAATGGAAAAAAAATTGTTTTAGTTTGAGAGAAACGTTTGGGACAGGTAAGATATTTTTATTTATTTTTTTTTTTTTACATTTTTGGAAGAAGTGTCATGCTGACCAAGGCTGCATTTATTTGATCTAGAATATAGTAAAAACAGTGATATTGTGAATTTACAACAACAACAAAAAAATGTAATTGTAATTTATTCATGTAATGGCAAAGCTGAATTTTTGTGCAACAGCTGCAGCACAAGTATCACACACAAAAGTCACTATGAGAACGCCCATTTATCAATATATGATGGCAAATGATCCTTTTTATGGGTAATTAATTTATAAATCAAACCCACATGAGACATTCAACAAAAGTAAAGTCATTTACATACATTATACAGTGAAATAGAATTACAATTGAAGCCATCAATCCATAAATTGTATGGAAAATTGCAGATTTTCATAATAACATCCAGCCTTGCTTGACACCTCCAAGTTAAACTAGTTTTATTAACCAGTATTCAAATATAGAAACAGATTCAAATATGAACATGGTTCTCAAAATGCTGCCCTCTTCCACTTTCCTTCATTGCGAGGCTTCTGTCATTCACACCCCCACTGTGATGTCACCATCTGTAGCCCTAGACCTGTCTGCCACCAGTGTGTGTGTGAGTGAATGCACCATCTGTCCTCTATGCTCCTCCTTTTGATGCTGTTATATACGCTGCTTGTGAGTATATCACTAGCACATCTCGCACTCATGCATCTCACACCATTAACACTCTCCATTTCATTCATATACTCAAGCCATGAACCCTTGAGGCAGTATTACATTTCTCTAATCATGTACATATGACCCATTAGTCGAGTGCTCATGTTCCTATTGATTCCTTTGAGCATATGTCCATGCAACGTTTTATTGAGTCTTTACAAAATGCCAGTTTGAGTTTACAGTGAGTATAACCATGATATATTGTGTGTCTTGCTATATTGTAGCTCTATTTGAGCTGCCTACATAGACAGCAATTTTAGATATTGTAGTTTTATCATTTATTTAATTTATTTTAAATATACTTGTATGCAATTCAGTAGCCCAAAGTAGATCCATCTAAGTAAAAACTATTTCACCCTATGTTTTTTGTGTGCTATGTTTTTATGCTTTTAAAGGTGCAGTCACATTAGTGAAATTTTGGTTTCATTGGCAATAGTGTAGAAATGCATGAAGCACAGCTCACACAGAAGCCTCTTTCAAACCAAGCATCTTTCTGTTGGTCAGCGCACAAATTTATGTGAACAACTTGAACGTGAGTGAAATAATTACTTTCATGTTATGACAGTCAAGAAATGTGTGCTTTTTAGGTTATCTATTTTGTCTTATAATAATGTACAGTATGAAAAATGAATAATTATTTTGAGATTTGACATTTTACAGAGTTATTAACTTATTAATGTTTTAAAGATGAACTTTAAGTGAGTGTTAAATGATGAGAAACAGAATCAAGAGAAACAAGCATGCACAATTAAATATCTAGTATTGACTGACACAATAAATCTCTAAAAAAGAAACTAATATTTACAGATAACTGACATGATGTCATGCATCCCTAATTTCATTGTTTGTGTTTGTGTGTACTATGTATTTTTACCATATCATTAGTTTAGCAACATCCCACATCATTGTCTATTGGAATCTACTGTAAAACACTTTTTATGAGGTTTCAGTTCAGTTAGGATGCTGCTTAAGGCAGTTGTCTATGTATAAGCAATAGACAATGAGGCCACTCACTAGAGTTTTGAACAGATCTCACTTAAATTAAACGTTTTCATAAAGGTAGGACTAAATACACCGACACTTGGCTGTAACCTCTTAATTAGTTTTCCACACTCTAGTGTACATCAATCACCTCCGCAAGCCTTAAGTGTGAAAACAGACAGTGTAATAATTGAAAAGTGACATCTGAAGACAGCTCAACAAATGGCTGACCAAAGAGCTGCCAGTTGATGGTTGATCAAGAAATGTGTATTTGAGGCATTGACTTGTTAGTGCTTTCTGTCTGTACTCTTACAGGTTGCCTGACATTTTCTGTTTCTGGATATGTTACAGTTAATCTCCTGAAAATACTTGCATTACAATAATAACCCTTAGCAGTGTGTTGGAGTAGGCTACATTAAACCAAGCAGTGAATGATATAATACTCCCACAGCAGGCAATCTTGGCATTAAGTATAAATTTTAAACATTTTTTGTCCTGTGAACATAAGTGTCAGCCCTGCTTTGGGTTCAGGGACCTAAATTAGTAGTGACACCTGTTGTCGGTTTTATAAACTGCAGCAGGTCTAGACTGGTCTGGAGAGATACACTGGGGAAAAAAAAAAAAAAATTGGCGAAGAAACAATTTTGCCTCAGGAATTACTAGTAAATTCTACAATCAATTACAATAGATACAGCAAAGTATTGAATTAAACATGAAATACTGAAATAGTATTTTCTAGTAAAACATACACCAATAATCTGTTTTATTTATAACTTTGAAAAAATCTTTTTTTTTTTTTTTTGTATGCTGGAGCTGTGCCATAGAAAATCTCAAATATAACATTTTCATTACAGAGGATTATTGAGGTGGCTACGCCTTAGTCATCAGAGTTTCTATTGAGTGGTTTTGCCGTGTCCGTTTCTAAATCAAATGGTAATATCCCGTTCCTTTTCCAAAGGCTTAATGAACTCTAAGAACACTGAACAGAAACCATTGCCCTTGAGAACAACGTGAGAGAGGATATTAGTGTGGGTGTGTTTCTAACTTTGCCTTTTACATATATTCATTTAGCAGATGCTTTATTAAGAGATTTATTTTGATGTACTTTGAGGACACCTTAGCTGAAAAGTGTCTCCAGAGGTTAGCTATATCCGAAGGAAGAGTTTTGGGAACATTTCTAATCTTTAAGGGTACTAAATAATGTCTTTTATTTAGTATTCACTCATAAATATGCCAAAAAAATCTATAGAAGTCACTGGTATGTTCCTATATAAAGAGGTATATAGTAAGCGTGTGTGGGAAGTGAGCTGTGAGTTTTTCCGTGGTGTTTTCTCAGCTCCAATCATTACCACTGCGGAAATGCTAATGGCTGTTTGAATAAGAGCAGGTTCGAGGGGGCACTGGGGGCTCAAGGCTTTGTTTGACTTGCTGATCCTGTCTGCCCGGCGGCTCTCAGACGCTGTTGTTTTTAAATTACGTAGGGGATATTGCTGGCCAGGCAAAGATATACAAGTGGAAGCCCAATGCTTTTAAAAACCACGGGAAAAATGCTGAACGTTACAAATTATAAACCCTTGTCTTCAGCTTGCCTCTCGCCACAAATGATTTATGTTTGAAATAATATTGCTACAAATCACTTCTGCGAGGCCTCCGATGGGCCAGCCTGTTTTTGGACTTAGGAGTAATGAGGGATTAGACAAAGTCTTGGGTCCTGTTACACTATTGAAACCTGTGGAGACAAACACTTCAGTGAGACGTTATACTTTCTATAAGCCTGTACATATGATGTAAAGATGTTCATAATGCCTTATCATATACATCGCAATCCCACAATTTAATTACTTTTTAAACTTATAAAACCTGTAAACACATGATATCACTGTTGTTGATCATGTGTTTTAATGTTTGTTTCAATTTGTTGTTGATCCGGCGTTTAATGCTTTAACATTGTTTTAAAAATTGTAAATATGCATATAACTATGACCATGAATAAAATGATGTATGAGAGCATATAACTGATTATATGGTGTATTAAATGGCATTAATGTGTGGCAATGCTTAAAGGGATAGTTTAAAATAAAGTGACTTTTATTGTATAGACAAAAAATATATATATTTTTTTGTTTGTTTTGTGTGTGTGTCTGTGTGTCGCAGAAGAAAGAAAGAATGAAATAGTTTTTGGGTGAACTAACCCTTTTAGTATAGCTTTGTAATGTATTATATACAGAAAGTGCTACCAAAAGGAATTTTGCCCTCCTGCTTTCTCACAGATTATTATGACCATAAACTTTAATATCTTCTGAAAGGGCGCAGAGTATTTCATTAGAGTGGAATGTCCAGCTACTCAACGGAAGAGCGCTCTCACTAACATGATAAAGGATGTGTTTTGGACAAACCGACTCAGCCGAGCAGAACCACATACATCCCTAATTATCTCTCACCGCACCATTACATCCAGGAATCTAAACAATAGAGGTGAAATATGCATCATCAGATGACATTAGAAATGACAAGAGCATATGTATGGGCTCTATAGCCCATATAGTCATAGCCTATATGGGAACATAAATAGTTACTTACTCAGCTGTATTGAGTTTTCATACAAATAATGACACAGCTGAGTTGATTAAATCTAAAGCAGTAGCTACTGAAGACTATAGTTAAACTTACCATGTAATAAAGATGAGTATTAGCTAGTAATTTGTTAGATAACTATTAGACTAACAATCTGAGAACTTAAGAAAGGTTGATAAGAACCAATATTCATGCCTCTCTGTATAACTCTCTGCTTTATTTTTGCCTGAACAGTGAAAAACATTTCATTACCATCTAAAAGTCACAAAAATGCTGTAACACAGCACTGCAAAGAGCTTTAACAGGGATGTAAAATGTATTTGTGTGTGTTAACAACCCACACACAGTCCCCAAACTAGTGCAAATGGACACTCACACTTTTACTGCAGAGATTTATTGCCCTCTCCTTAATTCTCTTTCTCTGGGTGGGTTGGGAAACATCTGGAGGTTACAATGGCTTCAACAAACACCACCAATCCTAAACCCGCAAACACACACGCACTAATTACAGTGAGTGACATCACCAGTGCTGTTGTCAGTTCTTGTTAATGGAGCAGTTGTGGATGTCATGCTTTATAACATCATCAAAATGGAGCAAGCATGTCACCAGCAGATGCCCAGCTCAAGACACCAGGAATTAACAGAGCGCTGGGTTGAAGTTTTATGATTTTATTTTTTCTACACACATTACTGTACTAGAGAATTGTGATCCTACTTTAATACAATGTTTTATTTGGTCAAATTCCTGAAACTTTGTGTTTATTTGCAGTTTTGGCATTTATTTAGCATACATTTAAGATTTATGGACCTATTTTAACGAGCTAAGTGCATGGTCTAAAGCACACGGCGCAAGTGCGCTTAGGGCGTGTCTGAATACACATTTGCTAGTTTAAGGACAGGAAAAATGGTCGGCGTGCCTGGTGCATGGTCTACAAGGGTTGTCCCTATTCTCTTAATGAGTAATGGGTGTGTTTTGGGTGTAACGTGCAATAAACCAATCAGAATCTCATCTCCCATTCCCTTTAAAAGCCAGCTGCGCTCGCACCATGGGGGATTCGCTATTTACATGGCGGAATTTGCAAGCAGAAAAACTGAATGCTTTTCTAGTGAGGAAAGGAAGGATCTGCTCGTGCGCAAGGTTAAAGTGCGCAGACCATCTACGGGAAAAGCTGGCTTCCACCAAGCATTTTTATCTTTATGCACACAATAATAATCTTTTACATTGTAATCCTTTTATTTAAAATATTTGGCACGTTTGTGTGCTGCTGCCTGTGTGTGTAACAAGCATAGTGTACGCGCATATAGGCACATATTACTAACACGCTCTTTAAATAACAAAACAAATATTGCACCATTGACTTTAGACCAGGTTTCAGTTGGTCAATGATGCAGTCTATTTCAATTGCCTCAGAATAGTAATGCACCAACAATGTGCCTGAACACACCTCGTTTTCAGACCAGACCATGGGCGCACAAATGGGCGCAAATGCATTTGCTATACAAACAACGTGGCGCAAGATGTGAAAATGATAACTACGTCAGGCTGAAACTAGCAAAAAATGGCGCTGCATTGCGCTAAGTGTATGATAGGACCCTTAAGGTTTCTCACCAAAGGTTACAGCAGTGCATTTTGTCTCACAAGGGTTTCTCATTATCAAGAATACAATAGTAATTAGTGTTTTAAAAATAATTGATGTCTTTATTTTTATCTGATACAATAGGGGAAGTTCACTAAAAATGATTTGCATTTATTTGCATGTACTGTCTGTATTGTTTTAGTGCCTGATTCACTCATAAACTGAATTCTACAAATTAGGTAATGCCTAACACACTCGCAAAATCTGTTTTGGTGTATAGTTGATGCTTAGTGATAGGAACACATTTTTTTTGCACCGAAACACTATATGCACAAAAGTGGCACAACTGTTAAATGGCTTTTTTGTCAGTTTGTTACAGCATAACTTCAGAGAACTGAAAGTTGAGATCTACAGTCTCACAAATGTGTATTTCTGTTCCTCTCCCTCACTTCTTCTGCAATCACGTTGACTCTATAAGTGAGATGGATGGTTATGATTATTCACAGACAGCACAGGAAGAACAGAGCTCTCCATTGGTGTGCCGACTGCCAGTGGCTATCCCAAACAGATCTGAATTTCAGAACTGTGGTTTCATTCTTCTCAGACAATGGCCTGGGAGAAAAAGTGAAAAAGACGAAGAGAGAGCAAGATCAGGGTTTGATTGCTGAGAGGTAACATCCACAGGTTAAGCTCTGGCCTCTAACATAACAGACCAAACCTAATCATGCCGTGATCGTCTGTTTTTAAAAGCACAACAGCACCGTTAAAGATTTCAATCAGCACTTGGGGACACCAGCAACAGAAAACAGCCTTTTTGATTAAGACTGATTCAGCAGATTGAGAAAATATGAGGGTTTGGAGTCATTCTGTTTAAATGAGATTCTCAGCAGAAAATCCTGTTTCATACTAATTTGGAGAACAGTTCCAAAAGTTGTATCGCCACTGCCATCTCTCTCTCTCTCTCTCTCTCTCTCTCTCCCTCTCTCCCTCTCTCTCTCTTGCTCTGAACTGAACTGTTTTTGCTGTCTTCTATATACTTGCAACTACCAAGGTTCTAAGAAATAGAACCTCAAAAACAGGCCTATATTTAATCAGGGTTTTTATGTAGCGATTCTAAGGTAAATTTGAGTAATTCTGCAAAATGTAGTTAATCATTGTTAAAATAAACTGTGAGTGCTCTTAATGTTAGATGAAAGCATAATCTGATGATCCAAAATATTTAATAATGAAGCACACAAGACTCTGGCTTTCTGTGTATTTCTGAAGGCGCAGATTCAGTGTGGTCCTACTCATAAATTATGCACACACAAATACACATGTATACACTGTCAGAAAAAAAGGTATGGTGCTTGTCACTGGGGCAGTACCCCGAGGTACAAAAGTGAAAAGGTACATCTTACCCCTAAATGGTGCATATTAGTACCTTAAAGGTACATATTAGTGCATTTTTACCTTTGTACTGCCCCAGTGACAAGCACCGTACCTTTTTTTCTGACAGTGTATCTTATGAGTCTGCACCCCTCAGAAATTTGTATTTGTAGATATTTATATTTGTAATCAACACTTTTTTTTCAACTCTGCAACAAATTATTTTACTTGTTGCTGTGGGATTGCCTATTCTTTGAAGGATGTGATGCTGCTTTGGTCAAAGTTATCTTGGAAGGCAGCATAATTTTATTGCCAACATTTTTGAACAGCCTTTGTGTTGGGAGAACATCTGCAATGTCTTAAACATCTTGTTTTATATCTTGCCAACTAGGTAGGCAGCTCCCTAAATTTTAGAACCAAACTTCTTCCTCCTCTTCTCTCTCTTTGTGCCTGTTCAAACACACGCACACACTACTGAACATCCACGTTAACCTTTGACCTCTGAGGTCATCTGATAGAGTTCAGTTTGATCCTCTAATTGTGACACTTGGCATACTCTCTCATGCCTGATCACACTCTTTCGCTTCCTTTCTCACAAACAAGCACAAACACACACGCTGAGCTCACTGACCTTTTCTGACATACGGTTCCCTATGGGTTCAGTTTATCCTCTAATCTTCGGTTTAGAAAAATCGGATGTGTAATATGGTATAACAGGTCATAGTTAATGGACTGTGTGGGTAACATGAACGACCCCAATGGGCTTCTCAGTTTGCAAAACTACCAGGGTCTTGCAAATTAATGCCAATGCGGTGATGTTGACGTGACATTAATCTTACTCAGTGACCTGAAATAACGTTCATGAAGATCGCTATGCAAACGTCCGGTCCTGCTGTCTACCACGTTACACACAAAAAGACACATGGTGTCCAGATTACCCTCAGACAAACACACAATGTTTGATAGACACAAACAAGTGCTTTACGTTCACAGCATTCAATCATTTCTGTGCTTTTTCTTTCTTGTTTTCCTTGCCAGATCATGTTTATTTGCCCGGCTGTGAGGTGAAGGCATGTCTGGTTCTCACTGTGCTGTTGTGTTTTGTTCAGGTCAGCCACATTTTACTGATAAGAGCTTGAGCTGATGTCCACTCTGCCATGTCGCTTACTCTATAGTTCTAGTAGGAAAAAGTTAACAGATTTCATAATCTACCGGAATCATCCACTCTGAAACGGGTTACATGAGAACCGGCTGCTGTTTTGGTGCTCACAGTTTACGGTTTGGAGGTATTTGTTGGGTAAATGTTTTCTTTGGCCCAGCTATGAAACATGTTAAAAGACTGTCTGGATGTTTTACTTCATAGCGATAGACATTCTCAGCCTTGGGGTGTTAACAATGTCTCGTTGTGTGTGTAGGGAGATTGATTTCTATTAAAGCTTGTTGTGTTAACTGTTGTACGTGGCTGTTTAACACTAAGCCGTTAAGACATTAATGCATCTAAACAACAACAGATTTAGCCAACAGCGAATCCTGGAAGACATTATCCGCATGTTCTCCAAATTCTAGTGAACTTCCTTGCTGTCTGCTGTCTGCCTCCAGATGTGGAGGAATCTCAGAATGTTAGACCTTTTTACATCTGCTTTTAGTGTTGTCTCGTTTTGAATGGATTGCCCGAATCAATGGTGTAAACAGGACTTTAGAGTTCTGCTCGGAAGACCATTTGTCCTAGAGGTTTGTTCTATATTGTGTGTGTGTGTGCTTGTGGTCCTGGTAAACCCTACATTATTGTGACAAAATGTCCCTAAAAAGATGGCATTATCCAAAATCCTTGTCCTTGTGGAGACATTTTTAGGTCCCCATGAGGAAAACCCCTTCTGAATCATACCAAATTATGTTTTTTGAAAATGTAAAAATGCAGAAGGTTTTCTGTGATGGGTAGGTTTAGGGTTAGGGGATAGAGTTAGAGATGCACCGATACTAAATTTCTGATACCAATAGCCAATTATTCAGAATGATATTGGCTGATACTGATAGTTTGGTTTTTCTTAAGAAAAAAAAAAAAAAAAAATCTCTCCCAAATAATGTTGCAAACTATACAGGGAACCCTCTCATTTGGTACACTACAATATTAGAGGTTACAATTAACAGCAGAGGTATTATATTCAGCTGCTGGTTGTTTTCAGATATAACAATTACTCAAAAAAAAAAAAAAAACTGAAATGTATAAAACTCAGTATCACATAAGGTAGTTTTCATAAGCACTTGTCTTCATGGCAAATTTGCACAAATGTATAATTAACAGTAAATACGCTCCTCTCTAGTGTTTTTTTAAATGTAGATAGCTAAGGAACTGTGAACATTGGAAGACATTCCTGAGGTAAAAGTGGCATCATGTGACATATTATTCACAAGCTGTTTTATTGACCTCTTTCCACGGTTGAAACACAAATAAAGTGATTACATGAGACATGATACATTCTGGTAAGTTGTACAATATATTTCAGCATACCTTTGATGTTCATTCATGTTTTTCGAGATATAACTATTGAAGAGGAAGAAAAGACTCGTGCTCAGAGCTGCCACCTGAACTGAGGCATTACAGCGATCTGACACGTCACATTTAAGAGTGTCAAAACGCCATTTATTGTTTGAATTTCATGATAAAATGTCCACACCCTTTTGATTGACGGGATATAATCGGCCCTGACCATCGGCAGTTTTTCAACAATCGGCCGATGGCAGATAGTGATAATAATAGCTTTTATCGGCCGATACCGATTGTTAGCCAATACATTGGTGCATCTCTAGATAGAATATACAGTTTGTACAATATAAATGCATTGCACCTTTGGAGAGTCCCCACAAAGATAGCGAAACCGTGTGTGTGTGTGTGTGTGTGTGTGTGTGTTTGGACACATTGCTGCCAGGTGACACACTATGTGTTTACGACATCTCCTCAGGAGGTCACAGTGATTAATGAACCTGAAATAACTCCTGTTAGCAGGTGAGAGAGAGGGGAAGGGTTTCCAGGTGTGAATTGGAGGAGGAAAAGAATAGAAGGACAGACGGAGAGATAGGAGAGCGTTTGTCATTGATTAAATGAATTAGTATAGAGCTGAGCTTACACTCCATATTCTGTGTGTGGGAGTTAAACCTCTCTCAGAAGTTAGCTAAGTATGACAAAAACATAATTTAAATTTAAATTTAAGACTATTTACACTACTGTTTGATAGTTGTTGTTTTTTTTAATTAAACAGTGCTCACTAAAGCTGAATTGTTTGATCAAAAATACAGTAAAAACAGAAATACTGTGAAATATTATTGCAACTTAAAATATTTTCTATTTGAATATATTTTAAAATGCAATTTATTCCTGTGATAGTAAAGCTGAATTTTCAGCATAATTACTCCAGTCTTCAGTGTCACATGACCCTTCAGAAATCAGTCTGCTTTAATTCATAATAATATTACTGCTGGTTTCTCCCCATGTTTTTGTTTTTTTCAATGGTGTTTTTAAAAAGTCAATTTCAATTCAGTTCAATTCGGGGGGGGATTTGTATTACTATTCCCCTCATCAAAATATCGTCTTCTATATTTAATATCACTATTACTAAACCATTCTTTACCTCTGAAAATATTCTTAAAGCTAAAGTGTGTAATTTCTGCACCACTGTTTACACTCTCTGGGGAAATTAGCCTACAAATCGCTTGCTTACAGTTGTCTCTACACATTAAGCTGGGATAGGAGAAAGTCTTTTAACATCCAAAAACTTGCTCACTTCAGCTTTAAATGTTCAATCATTTATCACAAACAGGTTTTAGAAGAATTGGCCAAGCCAAATTGAGTTCCTACATGCATTTCTAACATTACAGTGCACAAGGAAATTACACTTTCAATCCCTCTCCTCTCGGTTCACTTTTCATTCTTTCTTCACCCTCTCTCCATCTCTAAAACCCATGACCTGGAGCAGAGTGCAGGGATGAAACGGACTCAAAACACTGGCTGGCTCTCTTGGTGTCAATTAAATACTTGTGTGCTGAAAGAAAGAGAGATAGAAAAACAGAATTGATTGACACTTTGGAGTTAATCCCCATATCAACGACTCCTGGAGAGACGGGATACACTTAGAGCACAGGGGATCACTGACGGGAGAGAGAGAGAGAGAGAGAGAGAAATGAGGAAAGGAAAGGAGAGTAGACGGGGGAAGGTATCAGAATACATTATGGACATACACAGGCTTAGACTCATCTATCCATCTTTATTCCCTCCTTTTCTCTGTCCAGGCTCCAGGGGGGGATGGACGCTGCTGTCCATGCCTGAGGTGAAGGCCCCTCGCTGGGCAGAGGATGCAGCAGCAGTGGGGTTGGAGGTCTGGTGCTGTTGCTGGTGTCCTGCTGAACAAAAGGTCTCTATGAGTGAAACACACAACAGCATTTTAATGAGCCACAGTCTGTTAATATTTTAACACTCAGTTAGGACTCTTCCAGACTCAGGGCAGCAGGGAGTGAAAAGGAAGGTGCTTGGAGAGATGGATAAGTGCAATAAATTGAGTTCTGAACTGCATGAGATGAGTTTTTGAGGTTTAATCAAAGTAGATGTCCTAAAGGGTTCAATCTCTGAGACTAACTAATGTGTGTGTAGTGTCTCATTTGTATCTGTATATTGCTGGTTTCATTGTAGAATGCTCAGAAATAGAAAATACACACATCTACAAATTTAAATTCATTTGGATTTTTTGTGTGGAGGAAAGAAAATGAACTGGATTTAGGCTCAGAATAGGCTAGAATTACAAGTAAATAGAAAGAAAGAAGAGAAGGAAGAATAAGAAGAAAGGTAAAATACTTGTTTATGTCTCTAAAAGGATTAGTTGAGGAAGCCATTTACCCATTAGCCCCTGCGTGGTAGAGTGAACGTCCACCGGTGTGGAACGCTGCTCTTGAGACACACCCACCACAGAGGATCATGGGATACTTATTCAAAGCCATAACAATGATGAATGAAACAAGAGTCAAATTTGAACAAAAAGTTTTTTTTTTTGTTTTTTTTTGCTGTTTTGCATGGACAGGAAAAAGGCTATGTTTCTAAATTTTATATATTACCAGTTAAAAGTCTTTCTTTCTTTCTTTCCAATATAAATTAAAAAAATAAATACCTAATATTCAATAAATAAAATTATTATTATTATTGGCTTTTTTATCTTGTTTAGGACAGTGGAGGCAGAAAATTGAGGGAAAGAAAGATGGGAAAGTTCGGGATATTAACCTTTTTCCTCAGTGTTGCAAGTATGCAGTTTTCCCACGTAACTGGGCTACTTTTACTTTTACTGTTGCAGCGGGTTGTTTTTTTAGTCTGCGGGTTGAAACGACCACCAACCCAGACCCCCCAATGCGATTTTTACCTAGGGACCCCACCCCGGTATGTGATTTGGCTAGTTTTTGCTGTGATTGAGCTAGTTTTGATTAGCAATTGGGCTTTTTTTTATGCAGATCTGGCAACCCTGCTTTCCACAGCTCAGACTCATCCTTCATTTTAAATATATTTGACAAAATTTGATTAAAATAAAGATCATGAGCAACAATTTTTTGACTGGTACAGCACATCATAAAATGTAAACTTGTTGCATAAATGGCTCATCACTGCTCCAGACTTTCTCTTAATTGACAACACACCAGCATTAGCGGTGAAGCCCTTTCAGGAGTGAAATATTTATCTTGGTCCTGTCTGTAATCCATCCCTCTGGTTTTTGTTGTCTTCAGGTTAAAGTTGAGACGCCTCTTTTGTCCTCACATGTCACAACACTGTTAACCAGCAGCTGCTGCAGAAAGGCCTCATGGGAATGCCTTCCTTATACCTGTGCTAAAAGCTTTTCCTTCAGGTGTGTGTGTGTGTGTGTGCGTTAACCTTTGACAACACTGGGGTTCAGATGCGTTAACACTGCCTCTCTCACTGTGTTTGAAAATAGTTAAAGCGAAGGAGAAGAAAGGAAAGAAAGGAAGAAAGAAAAAACACAGAGAGGAAATCAAGGGGACAGACCCTTGGGCAGACGCTTTTTTTCCTCGTTCAAAGGAGCCGCCGGATCAGCCGGAGACTTCAAGTGAAACCTGATAATGTTAGTGGTCAGAGAAACATTTACAGGTGGCATACACATTACTCTCTGTTGCTTGTCCTCTCTCCTTTTCTCCCCTTTCTCCTTCTCAGAGACAGAAAATCTCAAACACCTTTTCTTTCCCTCGGGAAGACTTTGTTCTGAAGTGCTCTGGGATCATTGTTGTGGCTCTCCTTCAAGCGTGTTTCATTTTTAAACAGTTTCCTCTCTGTGATGCTCTCAGATATGCTTGTCTCTCTGAGAAGGCCGATAAACAGACAAACTATTTAACCGGTGAAAGACAAGAGATTTTTAGTGTGATCGCAAGTCAAAGCCATATGTTCTCCTCTCTCTTTCTCTCCCCCTCGCTAATGAGTGTATTTCTCAGCTCCTCTGCGGATTAGGCGTGCAAAGAAAGAGTGAAGGAAAGAAAAGATCCAATTGAGAGACGGCGAGGTCCGCCGAGCTCAATGGGAGAGAAAAGCGGGTGAGAAAAAGGAGGCGAGAGGTAGAATGGCATGATCTGCAGGGGGCAGACCCTCACTCCAGGACCTTCCTCTCTTTCTGTCGTCTCTTTTTCCCCCTGTCCTCCTCCGCTCTGCCTTTGGGATTCAAATGCCGTCTCATTAGTTTTTATTGGATTGAAATGTTTCGCGAGGTCTGCGTTCACGTAGGGTTTGGTGGTGGGATTCGAGAGGCTAAGAGTGCACCAAATAAGTTGTATCCATTTGCCTTTCTTTCGCTCAGCTTTTCACAAGCTCATTCCCATCCCTCCTTCTGCGCCTGCTAATTGTGCTGTCGTCTTCACGCTTCAATTTGCGGTGAAACCGCTTAGAAGTTAAAATAAAGGAGACGTTTTCTTTCTCTACACACTTCAGTCCCTGTTTGTGCTTTTTTGAGTGCAAATTGATGTGTTTGACTCTCACAAGAGACGAAAGAAATGGGGACACGTTTTAAATATTTATTCATGTCCAGCTTATGAAGACAGTACAAAATGCGGTGCTATAAGGAATTACATATGCAAAGTCAATTATTTTACTTGCCAAAAACAGAACAGCATTCTCTAAACATCAAGTGCAAATAAGTTTGAGATTAAAAATTAAGTTGGATATTTGCTAAAAAAAAAAAAAAAAAAAAAAAAAATGTAGATTGAGCATCTTTACTAAATTTAAAATGGACACAAATTTTACATCCATGTAGTTTTTATTATTTTTAGCCAGTAGATATTCACAAACCTTTATTATTATTTTTTTTTACATAATAATGTCCTTCTCTTAAGGTTCTTTGCTTACAGGGTCTCAGTCTCCTGCTATTGTGTTGTTTCCTGTGCTGGCTCCTGTTATCAGTGGAGATCTGCCTCTGTAGCTTTCTACAGCCTAGGACAAAAACACAAAGAGCCACTACACACACACCTACACACTTTCCCAGGCTTACCCCGGTTCAAAGTCAATTATGCATATGAGCATTTGTCTGCGACATCTTTTTTCCAAATCTGATTTTCTTATATGGGTGTTTCAGCTATGGCCCCATGGGCCTTTAGGAAATAAACTCTCTTAAAACACTTTTTTACACTCTCACTATTTAATTAATAACAATGTCCAACTGTTAGAACTTTTTTCTAAAACATTTCCACATCGTCAATTCAACCACATCTTAAATAACGTATTGTGTTTACTAACATTATGGATATGAGGGAAATGACTATGATGGAAATTTGTTTCCTTTTCAGTTATTCAAAGGTGGGAATTCATACTTTCATGATGGAGTTTCATATTATAGGATAATAGTAAACTAATAAAATGTATAGATAATAGAATAATAGCAAATGTTGAAGGCATGATAAAAAATAATGGTTTTACACACACACATGCTTGTTTATGTGGTTTACGGGGACTCTCCATAGTGGTATAGTGGTAACATAATGGTTTTTATACTGTACAAACTGTATATTCTATCCCCCTACACTACCCCTACCCCTGAATGTAACCATCACTGGAAACTGTCTGCATTTTTTGAATTTCAAAACAACACCGTTGTTTACAAGGACACAGGAAGTGTCCTCATAAACCATGTTTACGTTGTAATACCCATGTCATTATACACATTTGTGTCCTCATAAACCATGTATACAAGAACACACACACACGTCTGGTTCACTATCCTTGTAGGGACTCTCCATAGATGTAATTGTTTTTATACTGTACAAACTGTATATTCTATTCCCCCACATTAACTCTACCCTTAAACCTACCCATCAGAGAAAACTTTCTGCATTTTTACATTTTCAAAAAAAAACATCACTTAGTACGTTTATTAATCCATTTCCCCCATGGGGACTGCTGACTGGTCCCCACAATGTAGGTGATCTCAGGTTTTACTATGCTTGTGGGGACATTTTGTCCCAACAATGTAATAAACCTGTACACACACACATTATTGAATATGTGGTTTATCGGCACTATCCATAGGCGTAATGATTTTTATACTGTACATCCTACCCATCACAGAAAACCTTTGGCATTTTTGGAATTAAAAAACAAAAACAAAAAACAAACACACAGTTTAGTATGTTTAAGCTATTTGGTTTACGAGGACACAGGATACATTGTAATAGACATGTCATTACATTGTAATACCCGTGTCATTATACACATTTGTGTCCTCATAAACCACATATATCTGTACACACACACACACACACACATTTAAAAAAAAAAAAAAAAACTGATAAGATATAAGAAGAAACCCCCATATAATGAAATACTAATACAGAATGTATTGTACATACTATATTGATCTCTGTAATGCCTTTCCATTATAAGGCCACGTTCATACACGTCTGTATGAACGTGCAACAAGAGTCAAGCCCATATTCTCTTACTAGTAACCATAATGAAAAGGACCAACGTAATATTAAAGATGGCGATATCCATAAAACTGAAAAGTCTCATAAATTTTGACATAACAAGAGACCAACTGAACCGCGAGTGTATCCATTCAAACTTCATTAACCAACAGCAGCATGTAAACACGCGATAGCCGGAGTGTTAACCGTTGCACTCGTGTGTCACGTTCTTTGCGACGTCTCGCGCATGACACAGCATTTGAATTTGGAAAAGAAACACACAACTGACAGGAGCCGCTCCGGTGGAAAACAGTGATTGGACCTAACACCTTAAGATGACGCACAGCTCATATCTCTGTTGCTGTAAGTTACCGAAAGCAAAACCACACACAAAACACCGGCTCTTTCGCAGTGTATGACGTGACAGACAACTAGTTGTCCAGTCCTGTTCAGTTCACACAGCGCGAAAATTCCGAGAATGTGGTTGTGAGTCCTGAAAATGTACAGGTGTGAGTTTGGTTATAAAATAACCGTAAATAACCGTACTGTGTGTGAACGTAACCGTATTAAGGACTCAAATACAGGACTGACAACTGTATTCTGCTGCTGTGTGAACGTGGCCTAAATGTCCATATGTGAGCTCAGTGTGGGCACGGCAAGACATGGACAAAGGCCTTTTTCTTACAAAGATAACAAACACACACACGCATACACACAAAGATAACACCCCTCCCCTGCCAAACTGCCCCTCGACCTCCCCTCTCACCCCCAAATCTACCCTCATTGTCACTAATCCCATCCCAAGATATTATCAGCTGTGTGTGTGCATGTGTGTGTGTGCACGTTATCTGCTGCATTGGTTATCTTAGAATAGGTCAAAACAGCAGAGTGCTGCTACCGGTAACTTTCACCTCAGGTTAAACTCAAGCGTGCTCGCAAGCGCACAGACACGCGCATTTAACACCCCGGCAAAGTGTTCAGATTCTTTCCGAAAATTACGCCTCATCTCTGTGGCATTCATCAGACCACCATTATGACGTTACCTTGCACTCGTTCTGTGGGATTAAACCCTGAGAACTGATTACTCTTTTTTGTTCTGTCGTCCACTCACCCTTGTTTTCTTTTCTTTCTTTCTCTGGCTAATAAGGATGACATGACCTAATCTAGGATCAGCGCTCTTACTGCACAGTTTTCTTGACCCCCTCTCTTCTTTTAGTCTTTCGCCTCATTTTTTTCCTTCCCCCAACATCCTCTTAATCAGCTCACTTTCCCTTGTTCTCTCACTTCTGTTCTCTTTCTTCTACTCACCCATCCGCTTTTCTATATAGTTTGTCTCTTTCAATTCCCTCACTATTCAAACAATATAATTGGTCATATGCTAGGCTAACATGTGAATTAGCTAATTGGCCTTTGCCGTTCTGTCTTGTATGTTTGTTCATCCGTTCTTTTCTCGTTCTTTGTTACATCTCAGTCACCCTGTGTGAGAAACTTAGTACTTGCTGAAAGCACGCTAACTCTGTTTTGTTTCTGTGTAATAAATTAGCGTATGTCTAGGAGCGACGGTATATCCTGACTCTTGTTATTCAACTCTCATTTTGTTATTTTTCTCTTGTGTAGCGTGTGATTGAAAGCGCTAGCTTTCCTCTCTCTCATGTGAACGAGGGATGACAGAAAGCTACATGAACCTTGCTGGCAGGAGGAAGGAAAATTAGACAAGTACGGTGGATAAATACACAGAGCAGGTGTTGAAGGAAAACAGTCATTAATATAATGCCACGTGTTTAATTTGGCTTATGAATATGTGGTTACACTGCCTCAGCATCTTACATCTATATCAAATAGTAGCCGTATAGTTCAAATCATACACAAATATGAATTAGTCAATGTGTGCATTGGATCATAATTATAAAAGAAAATGTTTCACTTTACTTTTATGGTCCATTTAACACATTCTGTTGACTATAAGTAACATTGCACCAACGTGTCTACTAACTCTCATTAAAGTGTTAGTAGAGTATTAGTAGACTGGTAGGGTTATGGTTAGAATAAGTTGACATGTACTTGCAAAGTTACTTATAGTCAGTAAAATGTCTGTTGGGGGAGCATCGAAATAAAGAGTCTACTAATACTCAAATGAGAGTTAGTTGACATGCAGTTGCAAAGTTACTTATAGTCAACAAAATGTTCAAAAGGGACCATCAAAATAAAGTGTTACCAAAGAAAATATAGAAACAATTGCCGGCTCTTTTTTTCTTGATTTGTGTTTTTGCCGCATATTTATGTGAATTCTGAATATGTCAAACTCATAAAACATTCATTGTTTATGTCTACATTTGTTTTAAAGTGTAAACTTTACACAGAGAAACAATTCCTGAGATCTTCTGATAAAAGAGAGATTTCTTAATCTTCAGCTCGCATGTTCTGATAGAGCGATATCAGATCAAATGCACATGCAACAGTTGGACTGTATTGTGCTTGTTGTAAATATTTGCAATGAGTATGAGAGAATGTGCAGTTTAATAGTGAAATCAGAATAGGCATAAATCACAATTCTCACACACACACACACACACACAGTTTTCCTGAGGGCTGATGTAAGTGCTGGTGGACTGATATACTTCACTTTGTTGTCCTGAAACGCAACCCTTCCCCCAGGCCACACAGATAAAGAACCACACACAAGCGTTGTTTTAAGATCACCAGATATATTTGTGCTCTAAAACAATTATAGGGAATACAATCATTTAGTCATTACCAAAAATTATTTAATGTGACTAGTAGTTGATAAGCTTTTAATCAGCCTTTTCTACTTAAATTAAAATTTAAACTGCTTTATATTTTACACTCACTGTCTTGCAATTGCAATGTTTCTCATAACTACCTAATATACTACAGTTCAAAAGTTTTGGGTCAGTAATATATATATTATGTTTTTTAAATAAGTCTCTTACCAAGGCTGTATTTATTTGATCAAAAATACAGTAAGAAAAGTAATATTGTGAAATATTGTTATTTTTAAAATAACTGTTTTCTATTTTTTTTATTTATATAATTTATTCTTGTGATGACGAAGCTGAATATAGCATTCAGTTATAGTCAGAAATCATTCTAATATACTGATTTGGTGCTCACAACATTAATACTGCTTAATATTTTTCTGGAAACTGTGATACACTTTTTTCTTTCCTCAATATAAAGTTAAAAAAAACAGCATTTATTTAAAATAGAAACATTTTGTAATTATATAAATGTCTTTACTTTACTTGTGATCAATTTAATGTAAATTTCTTAAGAAAAACCCTTAAGGAAAACTAAAAAAAAAAAAAAAAAAGTCTTGCAATTTGAGACTTTATTTCTCATAGTTCCCAAGTATCTATAATTGCCTATATTTTTCAGAATTGAAAATGATGTATAAATTTTAAATCAAAAGCTTTGCTGTTCACTGTATAAAAAAAAAATAAAAAAAAATAAAAAAAAACTACTTCAACTTTAAAACTTCAGTTCAGTTGCTGCCTTAAATTTTCAAGTAATCAAACTGGTTTTACAAGTCATTTCAGCTTGAATTATTTTAAACTCACTTTTTAAAGTTGAATTTTGTATGTTTTCAAAAAATTATTATTATTTTTTATTTTTTTTACCAAAATACGTTTTCTTCTTGATTTTGTGTCTTTGGTGCTCTTCTTGACACATACACATTCTTGTAACACATATTTATGTGAATTCTGAATGTCAAACTCATAAAACATTCATTGTTTATGTCTATATTTGTTTCAAAGTATAAACGTTACACACAGAAAAACAATTACTGAGATCTTTTGACAAAAGAGAGATTTCTTAATCTTCAGCTCGCATGTTCTGATATCAGATCAAATGCACATGCAACAGTTGGACTGTATTGTGCTTGTTGTAAATATTTGCAAGGTCGTGACACAAGTATGAGAGAATGTGCATTTTAATAGTGAAATCAGAATAGGCATAGATCACAATTGTCATGACTTATTGATCTTACTGAAATATGTGACTCCAGGTGGTGCTGTACAGTCATTTCAGATTTATTAAAAAAGAAAAAAGAGAGAAGAAGAAAAAAAGATAATTGGCTTCAGTAATGTCTCTAGAAACATTATAGGGCAGGTGAATGTGTCATATAGAGTTCATGCTTTAGTGTAACAAACATTACGTTAACTTTGACATGGGTTGTCAAATAATGTACAATATGAAACCATATTTCAATTGAGATATTTAGATATACTGATGTGTCTGCGGTTCCCTTAGGGTTGCCTGATGGGTCTAAATGAACTGTGGGCTGTGTGGATGTTCTTTTATGTTGAACGGTTTGTCTCATTCCGGTCATTCCTGTGATTAGCAATGCTAGCCAGGAGCTGTGTCGCTACAATGCGTTTCTCACACGCAGACAAGCGGCCTGTCGCTCTGTGCCTCTATTCCTTCTCTCCTTTTCTTTCACACCCTCCTTTGCTTGGCAGGAGGGTCAGAAAAAGGAGATTCACACTTTCATTCTCTCATTCTTTTCCTTTCCTCCCCCTCGTTCCTGAGCATTTCTGCCGGTGGGACAACATTCCAGGGCTTTGTTTAGGGTCAAGACGGGCTCAGAGATGTTTAATGATGGCCGTACAACATTTCTCCTTTCTTTTATGAGAGACGGGAGAGGGAATCTGAAGTGTGCAGTCATGTGTTGTTGTAACTTAAGGACACAGTTTCTGAACGAGATTGGATTACACACACACACACACACACACACACACACACACACACACACACACACACTACTAGCACATATCAGCAGACTTTAACTGAGGTATCGGTGAAAAAGGCAAATGTAGTCACACACACTCTATTGCCGGAGGGATGCAGGTGTGAAAAGCAATAAAGCACTGTAAGAAACAGGATGGTCTGGGCAGTTTGAGGAATGTGCCGGGGTCAGAACATCAACAGCATTTTGTTATAGTTCTCACCTTTTTTGGACTAAATATGCATCTTTTAGACCCAAACAAAATTCACCAGAAACACTTAAATGTATAAGACGTTTCCAAATAACACTGGTTAAGTCAACAAATCTGTTGACTTTCACATGATACATACGGATACCAGAAGCATCACATTTTAGCATTTAAAGCCCCTAAAATGCTCTTTACTTGCATTGTAAGTGTGTGACAGTGTCACAAATGCTGTTGATAGAGCTTAACTTGTATTGAAACCAGGAATATTGCTTTTAAAGGAATAGTTCACCTAAAAATGAGTCAGTGACATTTGGACAAGTTAACCGTTCAACCAGCCCCTAGTGGCTCCTCTGAGGCTAAAGCTGTACATCTTGCTGGGCACCTTGACTGATTGTTTTGCAGGTTTTTACTATAGTACTTTTGGTCACTGAACAAAATACTTATTGTCATTATCATTATAATTTTTTAGTTACTTTATTATTATTATTATTTTAATATTATTTACTTCTTTACCTTTTGAAAGAAATAAATCAATACTTTTTTAAAGTTGATCAAAAGGGGCAGTAAATACATTTATAATTTTACAAAAGATTTATATTTAAGACAAAATGATGTTCTTTTGATCTTTATATTCATCAAAGATGAACATTTCCATAAAAATATTAAGCAGCACAACTATTTTCAACATTGATAATAGTAAGAAATGTTTATTGAGCACCAAATCAGGATATTAGAATAATTTCTAAAGGATCATGTGACACTGAAGACTGGAGTAATGGTTGATGAAAATTCAGCTAATTCACAGGAATAAGTTACATAACAAATACAAATAACAAATAAAAAACAAAACAGTCATATTATATTGTAATGATATTTCTCAGTATTACTGTTCTTACTGATCTGAGCATGGGAGACTTCTTTCAAAAACAAAAAATCTTACTGACCCCAAACTTTTGAAGGGTGGTGAACATTCAGCTAAACATCATCTTGGGTATTCTATCAGTTTGAGAGAATATTCATTTTGGGCTGAACTGTAGCAATTACCAGTATACATCACACACACACAGTTATTATACAAAAAAAGTGACATTAGCAACCAACAACATCATTACTTCATGCCTGCATCTGCTCTGTTCCTGTTTTGTGCATTACAGCATTAGTTGGTTCTCATGGCTGACCTTCTTGAGTAAGGCTCAAATGCACACACCAGACTTGGCTTGACCTTAAAGTGAAGAGAGTCATTCTCTCTAGGTATTTAGATGCACAATAATAGATTACATACTTAAACACACCTCTCATAGCTTTGCAATTTGTGATAAGGCAGAGAATGTCCTTTAATCTGCAAAAAGTCCATTGAGTGAGTGAGAAAATGCCTGTGTTTTTTTTCTCTCTGCAGTAACTCAAAAGCACGCAGAGTTTCACACAATATCTAACTTCCTGTTGCTGTGGCATTAATGCAGGAGCCCAACGGTGCACCAGCAGGGCCCACAATAACAATCAGGCATGCGAGAGACAGCTCTTCTCAGTTCACATACCACCTGTGTGTGTGTGTGTGTGACCCTAAAAGCTCTCCACAGAGTCATTATAGGCGCAAAATATTTCTGTGTTTGCCCACTGTACTCGTAACACATGATAGTGTATCAGCAACCGCTGCTTGAAATTCTCCCAGTTCGTTCAATGCAGATCTACAGCATTGTTTTCTTCTCATGTTTCAAATGGTGAGATAATGATAATGAATGGAGATGTGCTGAGACGAGAATGTGAGTAAGTAGATCAATGGACGGTTGCGACCCTCAAATATGGATGAGACGAGACTCAAAGAGAAATATTTAACATCATCAATAATCAATAAGCACAGAGTTAATGTTATCTGTATGAACGCTTTTTTGCTGACCTGATTTTGTCGACTGGACCGAACTTTGAGGAAAAAATATAGATTGTCTGTGCCTTTTAAAGTATTGATTTTTAAGATCAAGGCTTTAAAAGCGAGAGGTGTTTATCAGATATTTAGGAGCATTTTTTATTAATCTATTTGATGTGTAAAGTGCAATGTCTGATAAATTGGTCTGCAAGATATTGGCCATCACATATCTCACATGTGATTTCAGTAACATCTGCATTATTTTAAAGTCCTAACACACTTTGTCCAGCTTGTACTTTACTCTGTTTTTCACACACACATCCTTGCAGTAGGCTACAAAAAAACTGCCCATAAAATGTTATTCTTTACTATCACTGCTGAGACCTCTTGTACCGGCCCTAAATTATTGTTTAAGGCCGACTTAATAACTCAAATCTACAGGGAAGATTTTTAATGGTGTACTTTGCTGGTCAGCATGAACTTTTCTCCAGTTCACATTTGCTCATTGTGCAGATTTTAGTGAGACACAAATCTACTGGACGACTGACCACTGCTCCAGGTGGTTTATGGGATGCAGGTGGGATAATCAGGTTTAACGTCTCAAAAAACACACCTGGTCAGGTGCTGCCCTACCCTAACACACAGAAACCCTTTTGTAATAGCTGTCTATAGACCTAGTTGTAGTTGTTAAAGTTGTCTATAGACCGAGAGAGAGCAGTCGTCATGTATAGGGATAAAACAGCTTTACATTCTTTTCAACCACACAGTATCATTATTTCTGTGTTACAAATTCAAATGATCACAGAAGTACTGGGATAAAGTTTATAGTTTGGATATGAACAATGATATAGCGATCAAAATAGAGTTAATCACCTTTTGAAAGTAACTTCAGGCTTCAGATAAAGATTGTATCAGTTACGTTGTTACACCAGTAGCTGATGACAAGTAAAATGTATTTGTCATTGAATCATTAATTCAAGAGATTCTGATCCATCTAGTAATACAAGTGAAGTCATTGAATAATTCATTCAAACAGAATTTTAATAATAATAATTCAAATGAAATACTTTTAAATAGACTGTAGCAATTAATATTTTGTCAGAACCTGTAGTAGTAAACTATGTTGTTGTCTGTTCAGCATCATGGGAGAATCGGGATCTCTATTTTATTTTTTATTTTTTTAAAGGGGTGATATAAGCAGAATATATCACTAAAACACACCTGTCGCTGCAAGAACCACATTCTGCATTCAAGGCAGCCCTGAGGTCAGAGATGTGGCCTGGCAGGTGTTGTATAAGCTCTGATGCATAGCATGCTGGTACTTATATGCAGGCACCTCGAGACCTGAAGGGGTCATTTCTCAGTCCCACAACCCCATCTTCACTCTATTGTTTGCTGTCACCTCTTGGACTGTCACTATCAATTCAAAATTGCATAGTAAAATATATATATACATATATATATATAAGATGGTCACAACTTTCCCAGCCTTTCTTTTCCATACAATGTTTCCTGAATGTGTCAGGAAAGTGGGGTTGTTTCCGGGCCACTCAGAGGGGTGTCTGCATGAAACTCTTCCATCGTTGCCTTTCCCATGTCCCTTTACTCGCATACCAGTTCTCTTCTCTCATCTGTTACATGAAAAACTGCATCACGTTTTTCGACAGAACATAAAACAAAACATTTTTTAAATCACTTATTTTTTGTTTATTTTTTTTATAAATATTTTACTTATTTTATAAATATTTATAAATATTTTAAACTTTAATTTTATTTTAGTTAAAGCTAGGATAGGCAGTGTTAAAAAAAAGCATTTTGTTATACTGCTTGAAACACTCTTCACGTCCTGAAGTGGTCTAAATATATTTACAGTATTACATTCAATCAATTTACACAGAACTTCTGCTCATGTTTCATAGATGAGGCCCACTGAGTCTAAATGTGGCTCTGGGTTTGAAGAAAAATATGTTTCAGTTAGATTGTGTGAGGCCTCATTTTCACCAGCTTGACCTTAATTAATTAGACAGACATATTTGGTAAAACAAAAAAAACATATTTGGATACATACTTGGTCCCCTTTTGTTTCTCATTTATGTGCTGCCACTGGGTCAGATCATCAGACGCTATGGTCACAATTTTTATAGTTATGCTGATATTAAAATTTATTTTACAGTTAAACCCAACTCCAAGTCTGTCCACCCCTTTCTGTTATTTCTTGTCTTCAGGAACTTAAAACCTGGATGTCTGATAACATTTTACAACTTAATGCTGATAAAACTGAAATCCTGCTGGTTGGCCCTAAATCACAGAGCTTTTCCCAGCACGACATTTTTATTGATATCAATGGTGTCCAGATTAGGCCTTCAACAACTGTGCGGAATTTGGGAGTATTGTTCGACTCTACGCTATGTTTTGATTCACATATTGGTCAGATTGTTACATCATGCTTTTACCAATTGCGAAACATTGTTCGTATACGTCCCTTACGGAAACTGTTATCCATGCTTTTATAACCTCCAGATTGGACTATTGTAACTCCTTATATAGCGGCTTACGTGCCAAAGCAATTAAATGCCTTCAAATGGTACAAAACTCTGCTGCTCGAGCCCTTACATATAACAAAAAGTCTGCGCATATCACTCCCATCCTTTACCAACTTTACTGGCTTCCTGTGGTCAATCGTATCCAGTTTAAACTCTTAGTCTTAGTTTATAAGGCCTGTCATGGTCTCGCACCCCAATACCTTGCCGAGTTGGTGCAACCTTATGTTTCTGCCCGGACCTTCAGATCTAGCAATGATAACTTGCTCATCGTGCCCAAGTATAAACTCTCTACTGTGGGTGGTAGGGCTTTCAGTATTATAGGCCCTAAGCAATGGAATAAGCTGCCCCATAATCTTCGTGCTACCTCCTCTCTTCAGACTTTTAAGTCTCAACTTAAAACTCATCTGTTCACTTTGCTTGGTAAATAATTATTTTTCCTTCCTGCTTCTCTGTCTCCCTTTTTTCTGTTTGTATGTTACACGACCATTCTCTTGATATAGGCTAAGTGATGTTTATCATCTGATTGCTTGACCTCCCATGTTAATTATCTGTAGTTATTTGTTGTCAACTTCTGTTCTTCTGAATGTCCCTTCTGACTGACTGTTATATTTTGTTTGTCAATTGATTGTATTATTGTTTGTCTATTGATTGTATTAATTTTGTGATGCGACCTTGGGTTATTGAAAAAATAAACGTATTATTATTATTATTATTATATTCCCTGGCTTGGCTTTTTGACAAATAATAGATAAGTGTATACAATTTAATAGAAACAAAAAAACATAATAAAACCCATACAAAAAGTACAGGGCACCATGGTATTAGATGGTGTTTTTTTGTCCAATCAGTATTATTTTTTAAATTAATTTATTTTTGTCTGTAGTCTTTGTTTTAAAAGTGCAGTAGGAGATCTGGGAAATGCTAACGTTAGCCTGCTAGCATTGAAAGCATACGATCCCACCCTCTCTGCAAATTGCCGTCCAAAGCCACGCCTCCTCCAAAACGCATGAGGCAGGCAGGTAGACATTGTATTATTTCATTCGGACCGAATATAATAATTGGATGAACATTTTATGGTCCTACGCCATCCACATACGATATATATATATTTATAAAAATACATTTCGACAGCTTAACATTGCTATCAGGATATGAGGAGACTTTCAACCAGTATAACAAAAACATTTCTGTAGTCTAACATTTAGTCTTAAGTTTTTTGCATTTTATATGCATTATTTTTAGTCCATTTAACACTGATTAAAATGACAATTTCAGTCAAGTAAAAATTCTTTTTTTAAAACAATTTATTTGTTAGAAAACTGTTAGAAAAAAATTATGAATATTTCTTTACTTAAACAATTTAAAGATTGTAAAGACCTATCAACATACATGTGTAATATGTGAAAACTGTCCTTTTGTAAACCTGAATATTGACAAGATTAACTGTGTCACTGATTTCATTGCATAGTAATGCAGGCAACTATGCAGTCCACACTTTAGCTTCATGTTTTTGGTCATATGATAACTGAATAAAGCCCTTAAGTAGATAATAATATCATTCTACCTCCTTTCCTGTCTGTCGGACAATGATTAGAGAACGGCTTTGTTTGCTCGCTCATAATGAAAGACAAAAAAGGGGAGCTAAAGGGGAGAGAGAGAGTCCTAAGAACATGAGGTCAGAGGCCAAAGCTGTCGGGGGGTCAGAGGCAGAAGTTTGCTTCTGTGACAAAATGAACTGCATTGAGGAGATTTGACCTTCTATGACCTTGCTGTCACACTGGACTTCTACTAGAGAGGGCGCTGACTTTAATGGACTCCAACCTGCGCACATATATTTGTGTGTGTGTGTGTGTCATACTTTCTCCTTTCATGTTAAAGCGAAGAGAGAGACTCAACAGAGTGACCCCGAGAGAGTAAAAGTGAACCTGACAAGGCAGGATATTAACAAAAAACACATTTATGATCTCTGACATATACATATACAATTCACACATGTATACACATGAAAGCACACACACACACAAAATATAAATCCATTTCGCCCATCTGTCTGTTTGCGGAAATCGATAGAGAGTAGTAGGGTCGTGTGTCAGCAGTGCTGTTCTGGACTTTGCTGCCCTCTAGTGGAAAACCAGTATCACACTGTCAGTCTGATGATGTTTTCACACCTTGAATATTTTTGTAATCTGTTCTATCCACCTTATTGTTCAATGCGGAAGCAAGGTGTTTTCTGTGAATGTGCGAGACTTCCGATTTATTGGCCGCTATAGGGAAATACCGAAAAGAATATCAAAGTGCAGTAAACTGTAAAACTGTTAGCGCTACAAACTAGCATGTTTATAGTTAAGACACTACTTTAGAATAATATGGTAAGAAATACCAATTTGCAATATCAAGCAGCATAACGAGCTGTTTTGTACAGTTTAAAATAACTGGAAGTGAATGACATCGGAAGTCAGACACATTCAATTTACAAATGGCTACGCCCGCTCTTACCTAAAAATAAGGTGGATGGTTTTACACATAGATTTTTGATTACGTTGCATTTCTGTGTTTTTTGGAGCATATTTATATTAGCTTGTATGCTAATGGACGTCATTAAATGTGTGTGTTTTGTGAACAGGAGTTTCTCACACTATACCTCATAGTTGTGTTTGTACTCACTGAGGGCTCCACTTCCTGCTATTGAAACAACAGCCCTCTTCATCTCTACGGCCTTATAAGCCCTAAACTACACACACCACTGATGATTCAACCAAACCCTCACGCAAATCTCTCTATATTCGTAGATTTAATGCTTTGGCATTATTGATAAAGAAAATATTTAAGACCACTTCAAATGTTTAGACATTTGGACATTTTCAAACTCATTTAAATAACTTTTCTATGTGAATATATATATATATATATATATATATATATATATATATATATATAGCAAAGCTCTTTTTTTTTTCAGAAGACATTACTTCAGTCTTCAGTTTCACGTGATCCTTCAGAAATCAGAAATATGAACCAGAAATCTTATATGCTGATTTGGTGCTCAGGAAACATTTATTATTATTATCAACACTGAAAACAGTTGTGCAACATAATATTTTGATGAACAGACAGTTCAAAAGAACTTATATGAGAAATAGAACTTTTTTGCTTTGTTGTCACATTTTATTAATGCATCCTTGCTGAATAAAAGTATTGATATTGCACAAAATAAGATATGACTGTAAAAAATAAGATACGACTTGGCTCATATTAAAAGGAAGAGCTTCATTTTTTTCAAACAAGGTTTCAGTTTAGGATTTGGGTAAGTCGTTTGGCTTTATGCTTAGGTTAAGGTTTGTACAATGACCCTATACACATTGACATTATTTTACCATCTTGTACAAATTATTATTACTTGAGCCCTTTATTTTCCAACCCATCCCTCTCTTTCTCTACCCCTTCCTCCACTCAGTCGCTTTCTCTTTGTCTGATCAAAGAGCCCCAGTTCTGTCAATGTGAGGTGCTGTTTGGGATTAGCACACCTCTGGTTCAAGGTTTAATCTAGACTCAGACATGGGAACCGAGTTTGCTGGCCATATGTCCCGGCAGAGACAAGGAAAGAGGTCGGACCACACCACCGGGCCTCGGCCTTAGACCTAAACACCTCTGAAGATATTCATGATAAAAGGTGTTCTCTGAAGCCTCTCTCTTTTTATTTGCTCACAGCTTTGTCTCAGAAGTTTCTTGTTTATCGACAGGCTTAAAGATTCTGTTCACCTGTCCTCACCGTTAAAGAGAAAGAAAAAAACATTGGTCCCTCTTCTCTTATCTTATTTAGCCGTCCGCTCTCTCTAAGATGAAGTGACAGAGCAAACATACATCACACAGCAGTGGAGTTTGAGTGCGACCGGGCCGGCTATTCACCCTGTGTGTTTCATAAACACTGGATTAACCCCACTCACACACAGCACCTCGCTCACAGGGTGACGCCCCTGCGGTCGTAATACAATCTGACATTGTTTGTTAACTCCAGCACATTCCTGCCTCTAATTCTCTTTCTGTCTAACTGTCCCCAACTCCTGCACACTGAAACATTAGCTCATGTCCACGCTTTCATTCTTTTGAAGGGGGGAAGTTTGCCAAAATGATGAATACAGGTCTTGATAGCGATTTAAATTGATTTAGATAAATGAAACAAAAGGATAAAAATGAAATCCAGATTAAAAATAAGTGAAATAGAGCACGCATCACCATATTTCCATACACCATACAAAATAAAATAAAGGCAGGATATAATTTAGACCTGGCTGTGTTCTCTGTTAGCAACTTTTTCTCCCCTCTAAAGCAGGACTGTCAGCTCCATTTGTGCTGCTTACGTTCAATACTACTTTACTGCACTACGCTTACTGTACATCATATAACCTCACCTGCTTAGGCTGTTTTAAACATTACAAACCTTACCTTACTGCAGTTCTGCATTAGCGAATTTCATGAAGCCTCTCAATATCACATTTCACCCCGAAATCAATTTCCTTGATAATTTAAGATAATGCCTACTTTATAACTAGCAACATATCATGTAGCCTAACCTTCAGAACTCTGACATATATATTCTTCCCCGGTCCAATTCCCGGCCCACTGTTAAGTGATTACTGTAGACTGATTTTTAATAATAATAAAATAATAAGACTAACAAACTAACAAAAACGTACATTTTATAGGCTTTGGTTTTTAGTGCTACGCATGAGATCCTCATTCTGTGAGAGTGTTTGTCCATCTAGTGGCTGAATTAAAGTACTGCACGTGGATGTTGTAGTCAGAAAGCTCTAGTAAACGGGTTATAACTTGCTTTAATACATTTATTGGTTGTATATGGGTGCAGAAATACAGAGAAATTATGACTTATTATTAAAAATTTTGAAGTCGGTTATATTGTAATGTATTTTTTACATTATAAAATGTTTCGTTGTTTTTTCTCTAAAGTTAGGGTCTCCATCTAGTGGCCTAAGTGTGCTCTACATTCAGTGTACATTTAAACTCCTCACTTCGTTATTGTAGTTTGATTGTAACCCTTTAGATATAATTACAGATTCATAAAAGAAGCAGAATATATGTTAAAATATACGAGATATTGGCATTAATAAATAAATAATTGAATAATGGATTATCACCATTTAAGTTTGATTTGGTGCTTATATTAGTACTACACTACATCTGTAGAGAAACAGAAACCGTGCTGACCATTTTACATTAATGCTACAAACATTTCTTGAAACATTTCTAAAAATATCTAGAATTCTTCTTATTCGTAATAATGATAAGAAGAGGAAGAAGAAGAAGAATACATTTTATTATTACTATTATTAAGAGACCCAAATCTCCAAGATATTCTGGTCCCTAGATATGATTTTATTTTATTTTTTAATTATTATTATTTTTATTTTATTTTACTGCAAAATCACAAAGACTGAGAATGGGAGAGGAGCTTCAAACCACATGCTATTATACTGTTTCCTGTTTGAACTGTGGCAAACAGGGTTATTGGTACACCAAAGATATATTTAAATGTACACCCTCAGACAGTTGAAATGAAAAGTTATCTGGTTAGACTTAATAAAAGAGAAAAGAGTGAAAGAAAATAGACAAAGAAAGAATAAAATAAAAATCATCATTTTATATATATATATATATATATATATATATATATATATATATATAATATGTATATGTTTTTTAAAATTTAGTTTTAAAGAGAACAAAAAATAATGAGAGCAGATGTCACAGTAATACAAATACAAAACAAATCCTATGTATTAAAAATATTATGTATTATGTCAATTATATGGAAAATCACTACCTTCACCATTTATACAGACCCAAAAACCAAAGTGATTTGACCCCAAAACCAGTTCTAATTTATCCAATCTTTTCCCAAATAAGAGTCAGTCTGATCATCATATCTATCTCTATGGAGACATTTCAGACAAAAATGGTGCTGATCTCCTTTCATCTGTTCTTGTGAGCTCAGCGGCCATCTTGAATGAAACTGTTGTCACAGGCCTCAGGAAGTGAAGAGTGTGTGATAGCAGAAGCCCCATGTATGCACTAATGCTTGCACGTCTTAAGAGACGTAGTGTTTGAGTGTCCCATGTGACTTGTACACTTCCTCCAAACGACACTTTCTCTCTCTGTCTTTGCTGAAACAGGTTTTGAGCAGTATTTTTTGGAACCCGACTGAGAACCAGGTACGAGTGTCCACTTTATACATCTTTAGGACGGCAGCACTAGGTAATGACAGAATATATGAGAAAATGAACAGAGATGATGTGACTAAATAAATGTTTTGTGGTTACTGAAGATTTACTGATGGTTGCTTACATTCTAAGCTAGATGCAAACCTGTTTCTATAAGCTAGATCTTGATCCTGATTTAATATCTCTCTTCTGCATATCAAGTAAATGATGCTTAAAGAAAAGTAGGTCTGTATAGGGACAGTTCTGTGTTATTTTGCATGCATATCTAGAGCTAATTATTATCTATATAAATTTAAATGTGTGTATATATAAGGCATTATCTAATATAATAGTATTATTGATCTTATTTATACAGTATGACAATTTGTCAGACCAGCTAAAGAAGTTTTATTTCTTGAACTGAAATGTGTTGATGCCTTGATTATATGTGAACTAAATCTTTGCATGCAAAGTTCCCAAAAATTATGCCAAAAATGTCAGAACTGATAAGTTGCTTGTTAAAAATATAAAATATATATATATATATATATTTCAAATTGTAACTTTTATTGACAATTCAATACCCTTAAACAGGAGACTGCAGACAACCCACTCTTAAACCACTGTAAGAAAGGCAACTTGTCATGCATGATAGAAAGTGGCACTGTTTCCGCTATGTTTTTTTTTTGGAAGATTTATTTATTTCCTGTCATGCTACAGTGTGTTATCATAGCAGCAGCATTTCATGGTTTACCAGCCATAGAAACAAATAAATATACATATAGAAAGAGTCTTTGACATGTTTACAAATTATAGTCCAATTGAATTCACAAAAATGAAAGTAGATTAGTGGCTGATAGAATGATCTAAAACCTTTTAAGAACCGACAAAAATGGCTGTTAGTGTGAAGTGCACTGTAGAGTTTTGCAAGAGCTGGTTGTTTATTTTTACGTAAACCATTTAAAGACAAATTAAGGGAAATTATTAAAATTATTAAAACTTTTTATTCTTGTTTAAGTGTATATATAAATATATGTGCATCTAGCTTAAAATGTAGTAGTTGAGAAGCTTAGATTCTGTTAAAAAAAAAAAAAAAGGCATGACAGATCAGTTCCTCCACTCTCTGGCTGATGGTGCAATTACTCTGTTGAAACATTCACAAGAAACATATATAAAAAGCTGCTAACAGACAGCAAAAGAAATAATGGCACAATAGTGAAATATGCTGAACAAATGTAGTTTCTATATTTAGGCCTTAAACATTTATACATTTTATAAACATTTTATAAAAGCTCAAACTTCAAATTGTTATTGTAGCTTAGATGAAATCAACTTAAGAAGTGAATTCAGCCCATAACTTGAAAAGACCTGTGACATTTTAAAATATATTGATAAATTATAATGATTTTGTCAGTGACTGAACTGAATTCAGTCCATAACTTGAAAAGACCTGTAACATTTTAAATATATTGATAAATTATAATGATTTTGTCAAAATGACTGAACTACAATGGAAATGATTGCAATTCTAGTTTAATGCATTCCTTTTTGTAAGCAAAATACTTAAAATATTAAAGCTGCAAGCAGCGATGAAAAGGCCCTCGCACCAGGGGCCACCGCCACCTGGTAGCCTTAGGAAAACATTGAACAGTGGATGACATGCATGAAAGTGAATAAATACAGGAGAAATATAGCAAAGTCATTTCGACATGCCACACTTCCTGCTTCCAGCAGGTGGCGTTTTGACTATAACTGAATATTGCCATGTAGATGTCTTCAGGCCAGGACTATTAGTAAACGTGAAGTTTGGAGCAGATCGGACATTGCATGCCTGAGTTACAACAACTTCCTGTTTCGTGGCGTTAATCACATACTTAGCACTTAGCCAAGTGTTTCATGATTTAACGTGTTTCTAGCATGTTTGGTACTTCATGACATATACAAATGTGTTTCTGGGACTGAATTACAATGCAAAGCATACCATTTTCTGTAGCCAGCAGGTGGCGCTATGACTAACTGAATATTGGCATATAGATGTCTTCAGGCCAGGAGTCTTATCACACCTGAAGTTTGGGGCAGATTGGACATAGTATGCCTGACTTACAAAAACTTCCTGTTTCATGGCGAAACATTAAACTTTGTCAGGCCGCCACGGACACGCCCTTCAATGAAAACTCAAGATCTTCACAAGTTACCATCGCTAAGGCCTTAAGATTAGACTGACCAAATATGATGTTGATCTGGTTAAATCTCTATGAGGAGTTAATCACAGTGTAAAAAAATGACATTTCCTGTTGCCCACAGGTGGTGCTATGACTATAACTGAATATTGGCATATAGATGTCATCAGGCCAGGACTCTAATAAAACATGTGAAATTTGAGGCAGATCGGACTTTGTATGCCCAAGTTACAATAACTTTTACGAATTTTGTCAGGTCGTCACGGACACGCCCTTCACCAAGAACTCTAGATCTTCGCAATTTAACGTCTCAAAGGCCTTTAGATTAGACTGACCAAATATGATGTTGATTTGTTTAAAGCTCTTGGCGGAGTTTAATGTCTGGAAATGGCAAAAACTGCAAAAATTTTGCAGAGAAAATTCAAAATATCCGACTTCCTGTTGGGTTTCAGATTTTTTGCACCCAGGGACTCTTTTGTAGGTATTAGGCTGTTACATCGGTCTGCCGAATTTCATACTTGTCTGTGAAATGTGGCGCAAAGGGAAATTTTAATAGAAATTTCGTAGGTGGCGCTATCGAGCCATTTTGCCACACCTAATTCTGAAACCCATATCAGATGTAAATTTTCACTACTTCTGACACGTGTGCAAAGTTTAATGAGTTTTCGAGCATGTTTAGGCCCTCAAAAATGCGATTCATTTCGGAGAAGAAAAAGAATTGACCAAGCAATTACTCGCACCATCGGTGCTCGGGCCCTAAATTATTTTACTGTGGCATGTGCTACTACAAAGCCAACTAATGGTAGGTAAGAAGTTGTCACATGGGGAAGTTGTCGCCAGGCCTACACTCTACACAAAGTTCTATATAAGGAAAAATATTTACAACTGAACTAAGCTGGACGATGACATCACTGTTTTCTCCAGAGCTGCTGTATAGATAAATGAACTTAATACCTAATAATTTTTACAACAAAACTATACTATTACAACTAACTAAACTAAACTATAACGACACTATTTTCTTCTAGAGCTGCTCTACAGCCAACACAAACTTTGCTAAATTATTTTCCTGCTATTACTATAAAGCTGCTTTGAAACAATCTGCATTGTAAAAAGCGTTCTATAAATGGTGACTTGACTTGACATGTACATTTTTTTTCTACATTTAAAGTATGTTTACGAGTTGTCCGGTGAGGCGGCGGAAGTAGCATACCAAAGGTATTTTGTGTGTTAATTAGCGAAGAGGCTAAGTGTTTTTCGTATCATTGTTTACTTTGTAAAGTTGCAAACCTTTATGAGAGATGTAACGGTGCTCAGGGACAACATTTCAGTTTAGTACATTTATTAGTTAATAATATCACAATATTTCGTGCCCTTAATTGTCCTTTACTTTATTGACCTTCCACAAAAGTGCTGCTGCATGACTACAAGAGTATCCTGGCTCTGCAATACATGAACAACCCGCTGTCTGTTCTTCACCTGTCACTGCTGCTAGCACCAAAGCCTTATGATGTGATATTTTAATCCTACTGGTGTCGTGCGTGCCAGAGCCAGTCCCGTTTCTACGGTCATATATGCGATGCTAAAGGTTATTTATGTTAACCATTGCAATAACAAATACACACGTTTATGGAAAATACCAGAGACTGCTTGAGGAACGTAGACAATTCTTATATGATTATAATCGTGTATTTATTTGGTTTAATGTTTTATCTGTCTCTTCCCTGTGCCTTTGTTGATACCGGACAAATGCATACGCGTATCTTTCACAGATTCACACACTCCAGTTAACTCGTATAACTCATAACTCCTGTTTCTTCTCATGAGCTCCCTCTGTTGCTCTGGCTGAAAGGATCAGGATAGATAGACGGGAGAGATCACACAAACGTCCTCGGATTGCAATTATCGCATAATTTAGAGGAAAATTAATAGAAATGCACAGAAAAGTGACGTAAACATAGGGTATGTTATCAATATATTTCTAAATGTGTAAGCCTTTGGACTTAAAAGCCTTAATGGAGTTGTTTTGTGCATTCTTGTGATCGTAAATAAATGGAAGCAGGTGCAACTGAATAGGTATGTGTTTTTTTTTTATGTCAATATAAATATCAGTTAGATTTAGCATGATTGATGTGCACTCCTGACATAAATTGTAACATTTTTATTGTAAAACATTGTTCAAATATTGATTCTGGAATCTTAAATCTTTAAGTAAAAGCCAAACGTTCACAAGTTTGGATCGCTAAATCTTGAATAACTGTCAACTGTTGAATGAATGAGTGTCACGTCCAGCTTGTTTACTTCGAACCGGAAGACACTCTCACTTTTGACGCAAGGCCTCATGGGGCGTAGGAAACTTGTGGATAGAACCTATTCTTCTAAAGGCCCACTCACAGCATCCACACCAGTGGATGATGGTATTTAGTTTATTCAAGGCTACGTCCACATTAATCCAAGTACATTCGAAAATGGTGTTTTCAATTTAAAATGCTCCCTGCTCATTTACACTGAAACTTTTAAAAATACTTAAATCACCTTACTGCACATGTGTAAAACATAATAAAAGCTCATGAGATGATACTGAGAGAGCAGACATAAAGTTCTCACACTATTCTTCTGGCATGATCATTTAATTAGCAAAATTCCCATCACTCAGTGTTGTACAGAGGTCGCACTCAAAATCGAATGGTCTAAAATGCAATTGTCATCATGTTTTGCTGCAGGACAGCAATTGCAAGGACATTTTCTCTTGCAGGAATACAATATGAAGATTTTGCAAAGGATCATTTGTCCTTAAATAGCAGGCACAACAATGCCGGTATAACCATATATATTATTGGTACAATATACAATATTGGTACAAGTGTTTTGGGGGCCTGAAAACACAAACATTTGAAAATGAGTTTCAAAGTGCAAGTTTTGAAAAAGATACTTTTATTGTCTCCATGTAAAGCACAAAAATACGGATTTGTGAAATGGTCATGCACGTGTGTATTATGTGTTCAGTCTATGGACTCATAGTTTTTCTTTACAAAGTGACATTGCCAACTACTGGCCGGGCATGCATAATACAGCATTTTAATCATTTTTGCAGATCAACGTTGTCGTCTGTATGCGAAAAATGGAAAGGAATAAAAGTACCATTAAATGCTCGAGCTCCTTAAAGCAGGATGGATTCTGATTGGCTGTGACAGTTGGGTTATGGAAGTAAAAACTCATTCATTCATTTTCTCCGCAAGGAAACTGATTTTGAACAATAACTTATAAACCTTCAAAGACCTGCTGTGAGCTATGAGGTTGTTAATCCATGGTATTTGCTTCTGCTGAAGCCATCATCTTATTTTTAAAATAACAATGGAATGGAAACAATGGAATTCCTGATAAATCTACATTACCCATGATGCTGTACAGAAAATTACACCAATCAGAGAGTCGAGCTCTTTAGCTCTGCCCACTCCCATGAAGCACTGCGAATGGCGTTATCTCCCTACGCTCTCCAAATACTGAAATGTTTGTTATATATATGCATATCTTGTTGTATGTATTGTATTGTTTTTGTACATATAATTAACATTTGTAAATGAGTAATTTTTATATTTTTAATTTGATGCTGTTCACAATGCTTTATGGGATTGTAATTCTTTCCCTCACTAAACAGTTACGTGCACAGTCTTGTACCTTTGTCTTTTTGTCTGATTTTTTGCTTCAAATCAAAGTTTGTAGTGTTGTGATTCACCTCGTATCTGTTTGGCTTGGTTCATGTCATATAATTCTTTAACAAAGACTATTTTATAATCCCTATGGGAAAAATACATGAAAAAACAAAAAAACAAACAAAAGAAATTGCCAAATTACACTTTAAAGTATTGAGTTTCAACTTACTCAAATATCTAATGAAAAAACACAAACAAAAAACCTTTAAATAGGTTCTAATGTTCACTTATATCTTACTAAGACGTGATTAAATATTTCAGAGATAGAGAATATGCTGTGCACACTTATGTGTGGTTATGTGTGCTGTGTTCTCAGAACGAGAATATTTTTCGTAAAATGAAACTTTTTTTTATGCTATTTATAAATTGTAATTTTGGTAACACTTTACAATAAGGTAAGGTAAAGGTAAGCTAACATGAACAAACAATAAACAACTGTATTTTCATTAACTAATGTTAATGAAAATTAGTAAGTACAGTAACAAATGTATTGCTCATGGTTAGTTCATGTTAGTTAATACATTAACTAATGTTTAACTAATGAACCTTATTGTAAAGTGTTACAGAAATTTCTGTTGGCCAAAACAATGCTTTGATTATTTTTGTGTCTGACTTGATGCATTGTTCATATTTTCAGCCAATCAAAAATGATAAATGACAGATTTTATGTCATTGCTATTTTTTTCAGTGTCAGCGATGCAGAAGCAGCCAGCAATGGTGCTTCCTGGAGCCGTTCAGATGAGGATCAAGAGCTCTCAAAGCAACACTGGCGAGAGACTCAGCCAGACAAAGTCTATGGTCTTACCAGAGCCTGACACACTACAGAAACCTGTAAGCATGAGCGCAATCACACAGTCCAAGAACAATTAAATGATTTTATGCCTCTCTGTCCATCTGTGTTGCATGAGTATGTGTAACTACATGCAACATGTTATTTGCAGCATTTCCTGTTGCATTTGCTGTTTTTATAAACACAGACACAGAACAGCAGAGGGCAGGCCAGCACTGCTGCACAGGGCTGCTTTTACTGCTGGGAAAATTGAGCCATTTTCATCAACCTAAAACTAACACAAAACATAAAATAGGCTGCATCTGCTTTATTGTTACTGTAATAATAATTTTGTGTGGTAGTATGTACATTTCTATGATAAACAAATCTTACACTAAATTGTAGTTTTATTCAGAATTATGATCGAAGATGAAATTAAGTTAAATATGAGATGTTACGTAGAAATATGTAACATGCATGTGAAAAAAAAAAAGTGTGCAGTGACATTACAAAGCAAACCTTTCGCTGTAGGAGATATCAAATGACCTGAATATAATCTGTAGTTTGATAGAACATTTAAGAATGATGTCTCCAAAAAATAAATTATTATTAATTTTAAAAATGAATTACAACTTTTTTTGGTCGTATCATGATCCATAATCTCATTCAGGCAAAAGAATATTATTTGGGTGAGAGATATTCACTTAGCAACACATGCTCTTTGTTTAGATCAACCGCCACCGGAGGAACCAGTCTCAGCATAACATTGATGGTTCTGTTGGGCCGCAGGTATGATCTATCGTACCTCATCCATTATCACCATCGCATAAAATTTGGTTTTTGGATGTGAGAGCCAGAAAAGCCAGCAGTGAATGATTTACGCTCAAAAAAGTTAATCATATAATGATTATTTTGAAGAATGGAAATCTGAGCTGTATAAACAAAGTTTAGTGTTTCATTACACAAGAAATGGGATGGTTTCAAAATTAACCAGTAAAATAAATTAAAATGCAGCAGCCAACCAGAGTGTTTTTAAGCTTCTGTAATTTTTTTTTTTAATTTTAGAATACTAAATATTTTTGTGTTCCTGTTCTGTTACAGACTGTATTAAAAGGAGAATATTTGAACAAAACCAAAATTGCTGAAGGAGGAAAGAAATTACGGTTTGTCTATCTATCTGTCTATCTGTCTATCTATCTAGAGTGAGTTTGGTCACACTTTAGTTTGGGGAATACATATTCACTATTAACTATGACTTTTGCCTCAATAAACTCCTAATTTAATAGTTAGTAAGGTAGTTGTTGTAGTGGTTAAGTTTAGGTATTGGGTAGGATTAAGAATGTAGAATAAGGTCATGCAAAATAAGACATTAATATGTGCTTTATAAGTAATAAACAGCCAATATTCAAGTAATATGCACGCTAATAAGCAACTAGTTAATAGTGAGTTAACTTGGTCCCCAAACTAAAGTGTTACCATGAGTTTAAAGTGTAATAACCTCAATTATTTTCACAGGAAAAACTGGACTTCAACCTGGGTTGTACTTTGCTCCAATCAACTATTATTCTTTAAAGAGAGCAAGCAAGAAGCTGTGGCAAATTTGGTAAGACCAGAGCACATATTTGCACACATCCAATGAATAAATGAAAAAAAACAAAAAAAAAACAATGAACAAATATTTCTGTCAACTGATAAATGTTACCTTTATAATAAAATAAATGTGTAAAATGAGGAAAATAAAACATAAAAGAATTTAATGAATAGATACAGTTGTGCGTAAAGCAGCATAACTGTTAGCAACGGGGTGGGGAAGCATAATGATTTCCATATTCGTCTCAGTTCTTAACTTTGCTTTGATCCTGACTATTTAAAACACTGCTGAAAAAAGAAATATTCATCATGCATGGGATATCATGCACAGGACTTTACTGCCATATTCTTACTCTGCTGATTTGAGCAGCATGTGGCAGTGATAGAGACATGAGGTAAAGAAGAATAGAGGTTTACTACCTTCACGTGCTTCTCATGCTTGTAAATGGTATGTCGAGGCCATCGATGGGGTCAACTCATATTAGTTTCAACATCACTCATGGTCAAGTGGCCATAAAGCCCCCGAGCTCTCTGCCATTTCTTAGGGCAATACACACAGAGGTTATCAGAATGAAGTTAAGTATTTTTGCCACCTCATTAAAACTGTAGGACTGTATGAAATGCCTCTTTACATAGCTTAAAAACCTGACATGGAGATTTTTTATTATTTCTGCTGAGCACAAACAAAGCAATTTAAATATAAATGTGAAAATCTCCCGACAAAATGTCATCTATTATTATAAAATGTTTGATTTAATAGGCGGTCTGTCCTGTATCAAAACATTGTGTTCGTCGATTGTTTATTATTTCACAGAGTCACGTAAGACATGAGAAATGTGGGGTTTCTATTAGTATCTTGGCAAACATGTTAATGTAATTGTACTTTTTCCACAGAAACCAGGTGGTAAAGCAGATGGCGTGGATCTGTGTGGGGCTGTAATCGAGTGGACAACAGAGAAATCCAGTCGAAAGAACGTGATTCAGGTAGGACAGTCGAACACATTGAGCAAAAGTTCATCCTTTCATCCATTTTATTGTCCGTTAAAACAGGAAAAACTATTCAGAAACTAATAATTGCACTGCAATCTCAGTAGCTATATAATACATATGAATATTATCTAGTAAATCTTGATAGTGAAGATTTGCCAGAAGTGCCATCGGTCTTGATCTTGTGTCACAAGGTCTCACTTCTATTAACATCTTGGGCTTCCTGCTTCATCTCTAATAATCTATCCTTCCTTTTTCAGCTCATACTTTGTAAGATCATAGCTTAACCAAACTGCTCAATACATTTATGAAGTCTCAAGGGATCGAAACATCTACAGAGAAACCCAATTGCTTAGTGATCTTAGCGTCCACTTTAACCAGGCTTGATATTGTCTGTCGAAGATGGTGTCATACCTCTTAAAAACCCTCAAGAGAAAATATACACAGTCTTTTATCTGCATACCAGTGATTGGATGAATCTTTCAGGATGCAAAGTTCTTTAACATCTTTTCTTTAACATGTAGCATTTCCTGACATTTCTGTCCAGTCATTGTTGTGATGAAGACGTTTTATTAGGACTTATCTAAAGAGAGATAATCTTTCGACTGGTGCGCAAAATGCTTATCAATAGATTGATAGCAGAGTTAGCTCTCAAAATGAGGCAAAGCAAGGATAAAAAGCTGATTTCTGATCTCATTGCGCACTTATAATATCTTATCTCCGCCACTGTACTTGCTGTCCAGTATTTTGCCCAGAAATCTTTTTTTTTTTTTTTTTTTTCTGCAGGAGAGATTAAAAAGGCATTAAGCAGTAATCTTAAATAATCCCAAACTCTCACACAGAAAAAAGTGCATGTAATGATGGTACCAAGCCATTTCGTAGTCTGCCACCACTGTCAATCAACCTCAACCAGGATTAGAAATTAGTGTGCAGGCTCGTTAATTCAGCAGCATGGAGAGTTAGATTTGCAATCTGTGAGGCATTCATCCGAGGTCTCGAAGATCTGCTCGGCTTAGGGCAAGACAAAACACTTGTGTCAGATTGAGGGATAGTTGTGATTAAGGAAGTTCACGTTCTTTCATTGGAGGTTTTGATCAGTGTCTTAAGCATCTGGAGTTGACTTTCATTCCTTTTTGTGCTTCTGTCACTGCTGATATTAACCTTAAATGCTGGTGCAGATCCTTATATCTCTGCTAATACCAGGATTACAGCATTTATCAGTTGAAACTTAGCAGCCTCGAACCTCAATCATAACGCTGGAGGTGCTTTATTTAGCATTTTTGCAAATTAACATATTTAAAATGGCCATAAATTTGGAAATTGTGCACCAAGGGCTGGAATATAAGTTTTGCTAAAGACATAGACTACCGTTCAAAAGTTTGGGGGCCGATAAAGAAAGATCTTATGCTCACCAAGGCTATATTTATTTGATCAAACATACAATAAAAACAGTAATATTGTGAAATATTATTACAGTTTAATATAGATGTTTTCTATGTTAATACATTTTAAGATGTAATTTGATGTGATGGCAAAGCTGAATTTTCAGCATCATTACTCCAGTCTTCAGTGTCACATGATCCTTCAGAAATCAGTCTACCAGTATATGCTGATTTAGTGCTGAAGACAAATTTCTTGTTATTATTATTATTAATTTTGAGAACAGTTGTGCTGTTTAATATTTTTGTGGCAATCTTGATACTTTTTTCAGGATTCTCTGATGAATATAAAGTTCAGCATCAGTTTGAAGCAAAAAAATTCACCAAACTTTTGAATGGCAGTGTCAGAAATCTTTCATATTCATACTGTGATATGTGGCAAAGCACATAAAATGTATGTCAACTAGTGAGTAAAAATCAAGATGCATTTATTCTGTTCTAAGAATCAATAAAAATTCTTATCGAAACGTTGTTCAGCAATTTGACTCTCACAGCCTTTCTGGTTCATTTAAAAGGGTTATGAACCCAGAGAGACATATGCATTTATCACTTTCAAAGCTCCCAAACTAAATCTGTTTTCCTATGCACAGATGAAACTCTAGTGCTTCTGAAAAAAACCACGATTCTTCAGAGAAAGACCACCGAGACAACTGATTTTAGCATCATATCAAATTCAACACAAAACTAAAAGTATGACTGAATCTGCACAATTTCTAATTTCACCATTTGTATAGTGAGATTAACAAATTTCAACCCTAACCCAAAACTTCATTGTATGGACAGTTAAACGTTGTTCAAAATATCTTCTTTTGTTTTCTGCAGCAGAAAGAAAGTCATACAGGTTTGGAACCAGCATTATTATTGTTAACTAAAAAGATAGCGACTAAATAGTGCAGGGTTAAAGTGTAGATTAACCCTTTATATCTTACCTGTGTGAGGGAAAAATAAAAAAATAAAAAACAAGAGTATTTTCATTGTTCTAAACAACCCATGAAAAAGTATTATCTTCCAAAACATTCATCCTGAACACCAAAGTCTTTTCTCGCACAGCCTATCAGTTTTCAGTGCAGCAGGAAACAAAAAACATCAGACAATGGAAATCCAGTTCTTATCGCATCCGTGTTTGCGTCACCTGCGTGAAAAAGACTATCAAATCCAGCAATCCTGTTACACAAAAGCGACTGCACTAAAACCTTACAACTGTCTCATATTATTGACAATAGTTGCCTGGCATGAGTGTTTGAGAATCAAGAGGAAACATCTGAAGCTGACTGAATATCATATGCTGGCATGTGGTGTCAAGCTGGAGAGACAGCAGAGCTAAAACTCAAACCGTTGCACTCTCCTTTCACCTGACACACACTTTGAACATAAATTAAAGGGGGAATCCTTGGCTGAGGTCAGTCAGACAGGGCGAACATAAATGAATAAATAAATCCTTCCTCAAAAAAGTGGATAGAGAATAAGCAGCAATTATGAACCAATTTGTACTGTTTGGAACGAGGCCAGTGGAGGCTATTGCAATGTTTATAGGCACTATGATAAATAGCATGTGGTTTATGTCCATACGCCATCTCCTGAACTGTCTGTGGAAGTGAAGATCTTTGGCCAGGCACTGTCAGATCTCGTGTCTCATGCATTCGGCACCTTTCGGGCATGTTTACTGCAGATTATGACAGATTGACGGGCTTACAGTGAGTAGGAGAGATCTGACTCTTCAAATGGCTTGCCTAGAAGGACTGCTAAGTATCGTGCTTTTGAAAGGACACTTTACAGAATTGAGCTAATGAAGTGATGTATTGTCTAATTACAGAATGTTGTTTAGATTGTCACTCACTGCGGTACATGTAAACAGGCTTAACCTGACTGTCACAGCAGTGGGACGCTCAACGCTGGACTTTCTATCAAAATAAATTTGATCCAAATGACATAAAATTGAAGGCTAAAGGCGTAGCATATTTAGCTATTTGTGAGCAATGTTAGCATCCATTTTAAGAAGTACTTTAAATGTTGACATTTTTTCTTAAAAAAAAAAAAAAATGTATCTCTTTATTTAAAACTCACTCTCCTACTATTTTTCTTCTTATTATTATTAATTTTTTTTTTTTTTTTTTTTTTTTTTTTCCCATCACAGTGTCATTTCCACCATATCTCAAATGATGTTTAGTGTTTATTAGACTTCATTGATGAAAATGACATTTTAAACATTTTTAAATAAAATGGCTGACTCCTTACTAAGGGTAATTCCATTGCTAGGATTTAATGTATCCTAAATACATACAATTAAATAATATTTTCACCCTTTTTGGCAATTTGTGGTAATTTTGATATTGACGTAAAATAAACAGTTATGAACCTTAATTATTACAATATAAACCTTTAAATTATATGGTTTGAACTGTAAAATAGACAGTAAACTAAGTGTTGTCCCCTAAAACCTAAAACGTTGCTACCTTATTTTTTTTACAGTAATGTTCTGGCAACCACAGCTGCCTTTTTTTTTACTGTAAATTTACGGGGATTTTTTTTTACAGTGTATAGATTTATTACATTTTAAAATCCAACATAAACTAAACTATTTCTAATATAAACTTCAATTAAAATTTTTGTACTGCACTGTAAAAAATTATCGTGATTTTAAAGGTAAAATACAGTAAAAATGCTACAGTGAAAAACAATTCATTGGTTTACAGAAAGTTTCCGTACTATATGGCGAATAACTGTAATAGATCTAACGGTACATTTAATGTAATTTTACAGTAAAATACCATTAAATTTACAGTTTTTGGAAGTGAAAAATAGCAAGTCATTGTATAATTTACAGTGAAAAACCGTAAATTGACATTCCCTACGTAACACTTCACATCTGATGTATTTTCGTTGAAATAACTTTGTTTCTTCTAAGTTTTTCTTAGTTTTTTCTAATCAGTTCTAATCTGTATACACCTTCTATGTATTAGTATTGTCTTTCATGAAATACGTTTTTTTACCGTAAATTTAACTGAATTTTTTTTACAGTGTAATATTATCTGAGACAAGGGTAAAACAATAAACTCTACACATAAAATTTTGAAAAGTAGTAAAAATAAATAATGAATACATGCCAAAAAGTTGCCAAGAAACTCTTAATGTCACCTTCAAGTTGAAATCTGTTTTAATAAAAATCCATTCCTTTGACATGCAGTATAAGATTCTAATAGAAAATAGACATTGTGTAGTTTCAAGCACTAGATATTAAATATATTACTGCACCTCTAAGCTTGCGATCACGCAATCTTTTTCTTAAGACCACTTTGCAAGAGGGTTGAAGGAAAGGTATTTGCTTGCCCTCAAAGCTGCTTACATTGTATCAAGCATTAATTTCAGTATTCATAACAAAACAATATACTTTATATTCTGTAATAATCATGGGGTGAACAAAAGGATTTGAGATTCAGACAACAGATTACAAAGGAGATTAGAGAAGCAAAATGACACTCTCGTAGCAAGAACGTACGATTTACAACGCCTCAGTACAGATAGTTATTGCCCCCCCCCCAAAAAAAAAGAATTCACTTTTTGTTTTGTTTTGCTTTTTTTCAATTTAAGAGGGTTTTGAACCCTAATTCAAACCAACATACAAATCCACTGCTAGAGAAAACACATTGTGTAACAATACTTTTGACATTAAAGCCCTTGTGACATCTTCCCAGTTTGACAACTAGCCCTGCTCGTTTTATGTATCATTATTATGTTATTTCTCACTTTGACTTTCAATTCAACTGTTCAGTTGTGGAAGTTTTTGTATTTGCAAATTACAACTCACAATTTTAATCAGATCGACTGATGGTTCAGTTTTTTACGAGAATAGCTCGCTCATTTAAAATTGCAATCTGGTGAATGTCTGTTACAGAAACAGTAAAACACTTTACGAAGATTTTGTTTCTGTCATTGTTATTATTAATATTTTGAATGCGGCCTATGCAGTCTAAACCATTGAATTAAACATTGTGCATGAGAAAGCATCAGGGGAATGCAATGCATCTTCCTTCATTCCCTCTGATTTTGCTTTTGTTTTCTCCGGAAAGCCAATAGCTCTCTAACCCAGACCCATCTCAGGAGTTGTGAAAAATTGGAGATAATTAACCCTACTATCTAATGCGCTTCAAAGTTGAGTTGTGTCTTTATGTAGCTTTCAAATTAATGTTTAATTTAACAGCAAAACACAAATGTTAAGTCACAAATGGCATTCTGGTCTTTGTACCGCTCTTCATAATTAAAAATTAATGAAGAGTCAAAGTGAGAGCCCAGATATTCAAATTCCTCCTCATTAAACAGTGTGATTAAAAGCGTAGTGCTTTTATATGTTATACTCTTTCTTATTTCCACTCACACAACAGAAAACTTTCCACTAGTCCCAGTTTTCCAATCAGCTACTTTTTCCTGACAAATAATATTCTTTCACAACATTTTTTAGCACATTATTATTATTATTATTATTATTAATTTATTTTGAAAAAAAAAATAACAACATTGATAAGAAATTGTCTAACACTGTAAAAAATTGCTTTATTTTTTGTGATTTGTTATCACAACACATTTTTATTTTGTCAGATCAACTTAGATAATTAATCTGTTATGTTATGTTATGTAATGTTATGTTACTGTATGTAATATTACACTGTAATGGTCCTATTAAGTCACTTTCACTTATATTTAATGCACACAATAACAAGTTTAAATTGAAAGCTTAATGTCACATACACTGTGATGCAAAGACAGTGAAATGTCTTTGCATTTCTTGTAAAAAGTAAGAAAAAATATATGTATAGTTATGTATATACAAAATAAATGAGTTAACGGATAGGAGAAGAAAGAGTAAACTTTAAGAAGATAATATACATCATTAAGCTCAGTGCAGCAGTAAAATCATAAATGTGCAGCATAAATAGTACAAGATTTGTTGTGTAAGCTGCCCATAACAGCATTAACTGTCCATAGAAATATGTGCGCATACCACATACTGCAAATATTGGCATTATATCTATGGGCCCTTCATTTCCATGGGTAGCACCACATGCAGAGATGAAACATGGCATAAATTATGAGAGCTTGATTCTAGGGAGGTATTGGTGAATATAGCAATGGGTAGTTGTTTTTTTTCAGAAACAGAGGGGACAGAACTCATGACTCATCAGCTAACACTCTCAGATAATCTTCATGAAATCAAAGACCAATGTGATGTTTGGTTTTGAAACAGCTTGATTTACAGGATGAGCTATTTTGAAAGACGTATAAAATGTGTTTCAGTTTAACTTAATCGAGCTTTGGTGTTGAATTTATTAAGGCTGGTTTGGCTTTGAATTACTATTTGAATTATTTGATACATTGCGTGCTGGGTTGTGAAACATTATCACTGTGCTGTCTTCCGAATCAAAGTCGAACGGCAATACGTCAGTGGTTCATTTAATTTTGAATGTCCGAAAAGAATGAGAAAAAAGAATGTTGTGTGTCACATGCATAAAATATCTGTCGAATCTGCATAAAAGGGGATCACTGATACTGCACGAGCTTCATGCATTACAAATCCAGAAAGAGATGTGAAACTGCCATTGAAAGTTTCTGATGACCTGCAGCACAAATATCCGTCATTAAAGTGGATCTGTTTCACCCGTTCGAACCGCCAATGAGGATTCCAACAAGTCCACCCCACTCTAAACTATTACTGTCATGTCCGCAGGCACCCTCCAGGAAAGAAGGAGCTTCAGAACAAACATGCTCTCTCGGATGTTCCACTCTGAAGAATAGAGGGATCGCAAACACACTCTGACAAGAATTGTGCCCCTAACCATTCCCTCTATATTCACTCCATCCCCAAAGAGACTGCTTGATTCCCCCTGCCACCCTCTCTCAAAGTCAGAAAAGTCTGTTTTAAACGGGGCAAACTTTGGACGTCTATGTGTAGTGACTGTATGGGGGGAGAGGGGTTATGGGGTATTCTGTGATCTGGCCTGGTATTTTTAGAGACTGACCACTCTAAAATGATTTTAGGTTTTAGAAATATGCAGTGTCAGCTTTCTTTAAAATAACAAGTATCTCTTCTGTGCAACGGTATTTGACAATTCTGACCTTAGCGTTGGTGTTTGCTTGCATTCTTCTGGGAATGCCACTTATTCTGTGTGACTGTGCCATGTGACATTATGCCACTCTCAAGAAATATGTCTAATGTTTAGTCAGGTATCACACTAATAACTTGTCAAAAGGCTTAGTGCATCTGAAATTTCTCATTTTATGGTCCTTTTTTGTGCATGTAATTGTGTCACTGAGATTTGCCTTCTTCACACAGTGTTTATTATTAATTTGCAATGGTATTTTAATAAATAAATAAATAAGTATACTGTTTATTAATATATTGTATACACTATACACTACCGTTCAAAAGATTGGCATTTGGTAAGTCTCTTATGCTCGCCAAATCTGCATTTCTCTCATAAATCTCTTATGCTCACCATGTTTAAAATACGTTTGAATTTATTTGAAATAGAAATCTTGTATATAATTATAAATGTCTTTACTGTCACTTCAGATCAATTTAATGTGTCCTTGCTGAATACAAATATTTATTTATTTAAAAAAAAATAATAATAATACTGGCCCCAACTTTTGAAATACTCTTTTCTTCCAAAATAAAACCAATATTTCTTTGGTTACAGTTATATAAGAAAAAGCAAGCAATAAAAGATCATACCATTTGTAGATTTTAGCTTAAAATTAAATATGCAAAATCAAAAATAGTGTGCAGAAGGTACATATCAAAGACACAAATACAAAAATAATTGTTTTATTCAATTCTAGGATTGTGATGTAGTACAGTTTGATTACTCTATTTATACATGGGTATAAAATTTATTGGCAGAGGAGTGTTCACACAAAGTTTGCCAGCTGTATTTGTTTGAATTAACTTTTTTTAACTTTAATTTCAACCCTCTTTTACCAACAGATAACCACCCCAACTGGTCATGAGTTTTTGCTGCAGGCAGATCACTTCCCAACCATCTGTAAATGGCATGATGCCATCAAGAAAGCAGTGGACAGTCTGGTATGTCATTTCTTAAAAGACAAAATAGCTTTTTGCACATTTTTACATTAACATACTTATCTGGGAAGTGAATCACTATCTATACTTTATATGAAGGACTATATCTTAAAAATTGGAATAGGCAAATAAATGGTTAAATACACTGATGCATTAATAGCTAAGCATCTAACACTGGGATAAATAAGCAATATTTTTGGATGTTTTTTCTGCATCTATCTGATGAATCTTTTATATGATGTTGTGGTGTAGTCGAGTGGAGCTGGAGGCCAGAGCTGTGGTAGAATGGCCCTACACAGATCCAACAGTACAGAATGCATCCCCAGACCAACCTGTGAACCCTCCAAACCTAAACCAAAAGAGACCAAGTCTGAATACAGACGCTCCATCAGTGAGTAACACGATGTTAGGTGTGTGCGTGCGTGTGTGTGTGTGTGTGTGTGTGTGAGTGTATATGTGTGAGAGAGAGAGAGAGAGAGAAAGAGAGAGAGAGTGGGGGTGATAACTGGCAATCGCCACAGAGAGTTCAGAAACATTGAGTGTGTTGGGGTTGCAGACTTGCTTCTTCACTGTTTAATATCCACATTAATGAGTTAGCAGTACAGATGACATTCTGTTCACAGACTTTATTTCACCAAATTAAATGTAGGTCATATATAATGTAGGTCATCAAAAAAAAAAAAAAAAAAAAAAAAAAAATTATATATATATATATATATATATATTTTTTTTTTTTTTTTTTTTTTTTTTTTTTGATCAAGTAAAATGTACACTTTTAGGATAATTATGCTTTTTTGCATTGTAACAATTTTTTGCATTTATTTTCTTGACAATTAAGCAGTTCTCAATACTGTAACATAAGAAAGAGTATTTATCTTGTTTCACTTCTGTTAATTCATATTTAGATAGAGTAAAAAATTATAATTCAGAAACAAGAATTTAATGAGAATGGAAATTTTCAACAAAAAAAAAAAAAAGCAAAATGAATAAAATGTGCTTAATTGTCATTAATCAATACTTTGTCATGCTACTACATATAAATCATAATGGTCCTGAAAATAGGCTTTATTTTTAAGCAAAATATAATTTCCTATTTTCTTTTGATTTGATTTTCATGTTTGTTTACGATTCATTCTTATGATATCATTTTTCATTGCTTCTTTCTTTGTGCGACTGTGGTCACATTCTGAACAGGAAGCACAGCAGCACCTTGACCACATGCAGTTTGGTTACTGTAAAGAGAACATCCGCATCTGCAGTAACATGACAACTATAGTCAAATGCAAACACGTTAGCAGATCTCATCGCATCATTTACCATATGAGACAGAGACCAACAGAAGCTGAATTTCAGACAATATATACGACTGTTGTGAACTCCACTGAGATGTTGAGTAAGACGGAGTCAGTCTGCTCTCTGTCAATCATTATTATAAATTACAAGCTACTTGACACTCTCCAAGCGCTTCTGTCATTGGTAATTGCAGCATTTTCTGCCCTGAATGAGTATCAAAGAGAATTCATTTACTACTGTACCGAATACTGGGCAGTAGCTCCGAGCTCTCGCTAGTCATATACTAATCACTGGACTTGTCGAGATGGTGTAATATTGACACTAACATTGGCCGGAATCAATAAATAAATGCTGTGAAACGCGATATTCACGTTCACTGGAGAATATTTCAACAGAAGTAGTTTTTCTGGTGTGCTTTTGAACAATGTGGAGAAAGGAGACAGTCTTATTTGCATGAGGAGGACTTGCACAAAGACAGCCTCAAAAGAATGTGGCGAGTGTTCAGTGACAGCATTGTTCCTGTGTCTCCTCTGATCCCCCGCACAGTGTTCAAGCTGAATTACAGCGCCTCAGACAGCGCGGACAAGAATGGAGTTAAGAACAGACTGAAGAAGTTCATCTCCAGACGGCCCTCCATGAAAACACTACAGGAAAAAGGCCTTATTAAAGGTGAAAGATTTGCCATGTGCACTCCATACATTTATGTGATGCTCATTGCCAACTATCAGTTTCAAAAATCCCACATTTTTTACCTATTCATTTAACAACTCTTGTAGCCCAGTTAATAGTCATAATTACACGCTACATAATTACAGGTTACATATTACGTGATGACATACGAATGTGCAATCTTAGAACATTAGTTTATTTTGGCTCTGTGTGTTTCCATATTAAACACAACTGTGACCCAGTTAAAAAAAGGTAGCAAGACATTCTTTTTCATTTACACATTATACCAGTTCAAGAAGCAATCCCTGATGCGGATTCTTAAAGACTGTAACTAATTTATTCCATTCATGGCATACACCAAACCTAACATTAAAGGATATTTTAAGCATACTTGGAACTCTCGGATGAAGGTAATGATATCTTTAATTTTCTCTGGTGTCAAAAAGACCCTTTAATGTAGTATCTGTAGGGGTAAATGGGAGATCAAAGAGGACAATATTGAAGGAATGAATAAAACTACTGTGGGATTAAGAGAGTAGCGCAGGTGGCCCCTAACACAGCTATCGCTGGCAGAGCTCCAAGGCGAGCTAGCCTGCTAAACAACCATCTTGGAATTAGGAACGTTCCGTATTGTACCGATGCTTTTTAATAGTAATTTATTTAGAATTGCCCCTCCTGCCAGATATTTCTCTAGGAAAGTTCTGAATGCACATTTGTATGCAAAGGTGGCTTGCTTGCAGTCATTTATGCATTTAGCACATCGCCACTTCCCCCCCGTTCCTCGCGGGTGCTGAAATGAGAGCAGGACATCTTTGATGTTCCAGAAGCCTCTGGGACAGCTCGCCCAGTCCTATACGAACTCAAAAAGCCAAATGATGAGGACACTTACACCTCTGCGTTGATGACTGTAGTTTTGCTCATTATGGAGCGTTCTGATCCTTTGTGGGCCATCTTTGAAATATGACTGCCCCAAAACATTTCACAATGCATTTCAGCTGTGAAATTCCTGGGTCACACTTTACATTATGGTGGATTATAGTGATGTATCCTTAAATAAGTAGATCTACTGAGCACCTCGTAATCTGTAATTAGTTTTGAAGCAGCTTGTCATTACTCATTGCTATTATCTGCAGCTGTCAATATTTTTTTGTTTTAAATTAAATGAATGAATTAATGTTATGCTGATTAATTAATCACAAATATTATTTTTATATATATTTGTTGAAAAAGCCCCCAAATAAAGATAATTACATTATGATAAAGACATTATAAAGATAAAGACATTATGGTGGCAGATGAGTAAATCATTGCATAGACAATACAAACATTTATTTTCCATATGATTAACATAAGCATAAAAATGATTTTTCAGAGACTTGCACCATGAGCCACACAAATTTAAGATGCTGAGATAAGTTAAATGCATTATTTTTTCATAATTAATTTTGTACCAAATTAACACATTAAATTGACAGTTCTAATAAAATAATTATTATTGTTAATAATAATAAAGATTCTTTGTTGTTATTTTTTCACAATTAATAGTACTAAATTCATATGTAGATCTAATGTGATTATAATTAATAATAATATTGATTATTGTTATTATTATAAATTCTACTGTATTAATAATACATTTTATTGTATTAGTTTTATTATTATGAATAATAATTACATAATGATATTATTAGTTATGTTATTAATTATTATTGATAATATAAATGATACTTTTTATATTAATAAATGAACACCTGTGGCAAGTGTTAGCAAATCCTACTTTAGCTTTATACATTTGTAAATATTCTATGTTTTTCCATAGACCGAGTGTTTGGATGTCACATGTTGACCCTGTGCGAGAGAGAAAAGACCACTGTGCCCAGATTTGTCAAATTGTGTGTGGAGGAAGTAGAAAAACGAGGTATGGCTTAAAAAAATGATCCTTAAAAAAAAAAAAAAAAAATGGATGTAGGTTTTATCACATGCCTGGCTGACTAACAGACAGATGTCTTTACCCCGTCCTCACAGGCCTAGAGGCTGATGGGATATACAGGGTGAGTGGCAATTTGGCCATTATCCAGAAACTCCGCTTCCTAGTTGACCAAGGTAAGTTTAATTCAGTAATTATCTATTATCAGTGGTTGGTTTAAGGCCATCAGTTGCATCAGTGTTCATCTGAATGACGTATTATCGTTTTAGTTCTAAAGACTTAGCTGAAAGGTATGAAGTGGTTAGTTTGTAATAGGCACCACAAATTGTTTGATAAGGATTTTTATTGTGGTTTGATATGCACTGAAATGCAGGCAGGACAATGTGCTCGGCTCTCTAGGGGCGTATTAACGTTGACATAATGATTAGCATTTTTTAATTTCCTCATCAAACGACTGTTGTTTTAATTCTCTCTGTTGGCTTCTCTGACTGTGTCTCTCTGTTTCCCCAGAGGAGGAGCTTGACTTGGGCGACAGCCAATGGGAGGACATCCATGTCATCACCGGAGCGCTAAAGATGTTTTTCCGTGAACTGCCAGAGCCCCTGTTTCCTTTTCGCTTTTTTGACTTGTTTGTGGAAGCCATTAGTAAGTACTTAAAATCAATACGAGCAAATCAGTGTTATTGCTATGAATATTTGAGATTAGAACCTTAAAATGTATTACAAGGAATGATTAATTACCTTTCCCAGAGATGTTAGACTTCTGAATACTCAAAATGTGTTCAAGTATTCCACGGCAACATCAAGTTATTTCTATTCATGGTTTACAGCGTATGTCCTCCTAACTGTAATTTAAGCCACGGATGGCTAAACCGCTCGCCACTCTTGGGTTGAGTTGTGCTATTTGGGATTGACCCTCTTAGACACATTCTTGCAGATCTGTCAGCCAAAAGGGGTCGCTCTTTGACAGGGAGGTGCTGATATTATTCAAACTCCCTGTTTGGGGAATGGGGGAATTTCTCAGGCCAGAGGGCAAAGTCAGGGCCTGTGGTCCAGACAGAAACTGTCACCAGATCGGCCTTAGTGTCACGTGTAACCTCCCTCCAGCAACACAGAGCAAACTCTGGGCCTCATCTCGAGCGTCCAGCTGACGCCAGTGTGTTTCTCTTGGGCAATCTACCTTCTAAAAGGCATGTACCTTCTGAAATATATGTATGTACCTTTGTGCTTAAAACAACATCTGTCCTGCACTTTTGTTTTATGACTTGTTCGATTTCTGACGCCCTGTTAGTTTAAAAACAAACACTTGCAGATTAGTGGCCGTGTGAACTACACAGTGGCGATAAACTATGTACTAAGCTGTATATGGGCATGTAAATAGAGAGTAAGTATAGAGCAAATAGGGAGTGCAGAACATTGTAGGCACAATTGCAGCTTTATGGGCCTAAACACTGTGAACAGGAATGATGGAAGATCAGTGTAGAGAACACCCAAACCCCTATTCTAATATATAGAAACAGCTATATATATTTTCAAGTATAAAGACCTACACTACCATTCAAAAATTTGGGGTCAGTATTATTATTTTTATTTTTATTTTTTTTTAAGAAACTGATACATTTATTCAGCAAAGACACATTAATTTTATCAAAAGTGACAGACATTTATAAGATTTATATTTCAAATAAATTGTTTACTTTCTATCCATCAAAGAATCCTGAAAAAAATGTATCATGATTTCCACAAAAATATTAAGCAGCACAATCGTTTTCAACATTGATAATAATAAATTGTAAAAATAATAATTGTTTCTTGAGCAGAGTATTATGTCCTACTGAAGACTGATGCTGAATATTCAGCTTTGCCATCACAGAAATAAATAACATTTTAAAATATATTTAAATGGAAAGCCATTATTTTAAAATTGTAATAATATTTCACAATATTACTGCTCTTACTATATTTTTGATTAAATAAATGCAACCTTGGCGAGTATAAAGCCACGTACACACTGCAGATAGTCCGGTTGTCAATTCTCCTTTTAGTGCTCAATCCTGTTCTGTACATACACAGTTCAGTAATTTATGGGAGTGACAACCACATTCTACAATCAAATTAACTCCCGAAAAATACAGGTAGTATAAAACCGCATTTACAAAAATTCTACACCGTGTGTACGGAACTGAACTGAACAACTAGTTGTTAATGACGTTGTTTAATGAAACACTGTCAATTCAATAAAAAATTGTCTTCTCACAATAATTTTTCTCTCAAAATGTTAGTGTTCTTAAAGGGATAGTTCACCCAAAAATTAAAATTCTGTCATCATGTACTGAAGTTAGGGCTGGGTGGTATGACGATATATATTGTTACCATGGTATAATATTTCTATTGTTAGGGATTTTGCTATATCGTGGTAATTGCGGTATGTAATAATGGCATACTTGTTTTATTTTAGCATTGATAAAAGTACTCACTGCAGCTTTAAGTTGTTTGATTTTCACTAGTTTGTTTAAATAAATGAATGTTTTATAGTCTTTGAATCTTGAACTATGGACCAAAAGGCCAGTGCGCTCACTGTAATAAGTGCAGGGGTATCATTATTAGCACAGCATCTCAGAATATCCCCACTGGAAGGAGAAGTGCGTGAGACAGAATGGGAACAGGCCTGGGGTGATGTTGTAATTTGCTAATAAATATTTACTCGCGCTGCATGTAGGCCAGTGTACCGCAAACTGCTTGTATCCAATTAATCAGTAGATGAGCCTGATCACTTACAGATAGTGTTTAGACAACTAATTATTACTACAAAAGGCTCCTAATAGCAGGAGGTATAATTAGTTCAACCTGCAACATGTCTCACCAAAACAGAGAGTATGTTGGTAAGACAATATACTGTACTACCCGTGCTGTTTTATACAGTATGTTTACTGTGAATAGGACTTCATTGCTGTAACCCAGGGCTTTTCAAAGTCAAAGACAGCGGGCGTCCATACACAGTGGCGTCTCCCCACCCCACAATATTTACTTATTTTCAATAGCGAGCAGTGCGTCGAGAGAGTGCTGCACACGGTTTGTTTGCTCATCAATAATAACCGACTCTCATCTCGTGTGCCTAGTGTACGACTCCTGTATGCCAATGTAAACGTTTTTACCTCGATTACAATCATCATCCAGCAAAACTTTACTATTGCGACACTGGTTTGCTTTATCCAAGAGAGATGTAGTTTGTGTATCATAGGCTCATGCAGAGTTTGGGTATTTTGAGCCGCCGTTCCGTTTGTATTTCACAGAACGATGAGAAACGGCTTGGACTGCTCTGAAACAATCACAGAATAGTAGAGATATTGTGCTTTGAAGCCAAATACACTATTCTCTGATGAAATCGGTCAGGTTTTCTCTGCATTAGGGCTGTTTCGAACTGACTGTTTGAATACATTCGCTTGCTGGATCTTTGGACTGAAAACTTTCCAGGAGTTTACAGTTTAAAATGATATAATTGAAAACAGAGGGGCGAAAACATAGCAACATCTCTTGTCCAAAAACCCGCTTCTTTTCATTTTTTTAAGTATTGATTGAAATTATTTATTATTAATTAATTAATTAAAATGTATTTATTTATTTATTTTATTAAAACCGTTCTGCACGCCTCCCCTAAAATGCTCTGGCGCCCCTCTGGGGAGGCGCAGCCCAAACTTTGAATACCCCTAGTGTAACCTAATTTAAATTATATTTTTGACTTGAATACAATTAGTTAATTTATATATTACAATAACTTGACTAAACTTGTTAGTTTAGTTAATGCTGTATGAGTGAACCAGAATTAACATCGACTTATTGTGATCTCTTTCTTGACTCATTATTTGATAAGGCTTCCATGATAGTTTTACAAAAAATAAAAATAATATATAAATATAGTAATATATATATATATATATATATATATATATATATATATATAATTTGTTTTTATATTTATTTCTGCTATATAATATAATTGATATAATTGATATATATATATACACAGTGCCCTCCACAAATATTGGCACCCTTAGTAAATATGAGCAAAGGCAGCTGTGAAAATAAATCTACATTGTTTATCCTTTTGATCTTTCATTCAAAAAATTCACAAAATCCTAACCTTTCATCGAAGTAAAACAATTGAAAGTGGGGGAAAACTCACATTATAAAATAAATGTTTTTCTCCAATGCATGTTGGCCACAATTATTGGCACCCCTAGAAATTCTTATGAGTAAAATATCTCTGAAGTATATTCCCATTAATATTTATATTTTTTAGCACACCAGGGTGATTATGAACATGAAATTGCCCAGCCATGACTTCCTGTTCCACAGGAGTACAAATATGTGTAAACACAAAGGCCAAATTCCCTTAATCATTCATCACAATGAGAAAAACCAAAGAATATAGTTCTGATGTGCAGCAAAAGATTGTTGAGCTTTACAAAAATAGAAAATGGCTATAAGAAAAAAGCTAAAGCATTGAAAATCCCCATTTCCACTATCAGGGCAATAATTAAGAAGTTCCAATCAACTAAAGATGTTACAAATCTGCCTGGAAGTGGACACGTGTCTACATTGTCCTAATGCGCAGTGAGGAGGAAAGTTTGAGTGGCCAAAGACTCTCCAAGGATCACAGATGGAGAATTGCAGAAATTAGTTGAATCTTGGGGTCAGAAAGCCTAAAAAAAACATTACCAAACAGCACCTACATGACCAAAAGTTGTTTTGGAGGGTTTTAAGAAAAATCCTCCTCGCTCATCCAAAAACAAACTCAAACATATTCAGTTGTCAGATACGACTGGAACTTCAAAAGGGACCTGGTTCTATGGTCAGATGAAACTAAAAAAAGAGCTTTTTTAGACAAGATATGTGAACGGCCCCTTGTCCTTTTAACAGTTAAGGGGTTTTCCCATGACTGACAACGCTAATCAAAGCATTTGTTAGTTGCATCTTGTTCTGTGTTCACAACATTTCAGTATTTTCAATGTAAAAGTCTTAGACAATCGACAGTCTTTGACGCCATCTAATGGCGTAATAATGTAACTTCTGTTGCTGTTCACGGTCAGGGACTTTTCCGGCAGAAAGAGGGCTTTTATTGAAAGTTTACTTCACGAAAGTTGCATTGATACATATTTTTGGCTTTAATTTGTATTGTGTGGTAACCGTTTTATAAATCTTTGCGTCGTGCCTAACAACACTCTTCAGTCGTGACTTATTCACGATACAGCACAGCCTCTCGTACCTTATTGCTTACATATATAATTATTATTATTATTACAGGACAGTAATTTAAACTGTCTTTTATGTGAGACAAGTCTACTGCTGTAGAATAGGACTGTTTACACTGTAGACTTGGGAAATGTAACTTGTTGGCATAAAGTCTTGATTTCTAGTATGTAGGTTACTAAGCTCTGTTATATTGGAATGGTTTAATGAACCTTGCAGCTCATCTTACGTTTAATTTACTGAAAATGTCCAACAGCCTGTTTCATTGATCTCACCAGATCACTGAGAAGCAATTTCAGTGAATCCTTCTGATATTTGAGTGGCTCAGGTCTTCTATATTGGTCCATCACTGTCAAAAGAGGATAGCTTCTCTAACCATGGCTGCCCTTTATATGGGTGGTATTAACTAAAGGTCTCTGGAATGGTACTTTGGACAAGGATCCATTCAATTAGGACAGCTGCCCAATCACTGACTGCTTCTGGAAGTCTTTGTGGAACTCAAACTCATTTAGGCTTATTGGACATTTTGGCAAATTATTCATATGTAATCTTCAGGCTTAAGACTTCACCCAACATTTAAACGGCCCCTTCTCTCACAATTTGTGAGAAGCTCTGAGCACATTTTATCTTCTCACTTGCAATGTATGTTTATGTAAAATATGTGCTCGCTCCCGCAAATCAGCATTTGGGCTTCCCAGGGTCCTCAGGTGAACAGTTGGCCTAATTTTCCATTCTTTCACTCATTGCCTGTTGTGGATGTGGCAGGCACCAGCTCTTGGCTCACGATGGACTAAATCTATTATTCATATTGCCTGGTATCTTAGCGACATTGTCCTGCCACCTGTCCAATAGACAAGCTCGCCTTGTTATACAAAGTGAAGACATACTTGTTGACAAATGGAGGCTTTGTTCTCCGGGCCCACACACACAATCCAACGTTTGTGTAGTAATCTGGAAAGATGGACTGTATCGTTATATCACATTTGAAGATGACCAATTGCATATTTTTTAAAAAATAGATGGTAACATTTTCCAGTTTGACTTTTAATGCTATTTCATATGAAACTTGTCACAATGGTAGTGTGAAATGTGCAGAAATAATGCCAATCAGAGCTGCGTCAGACAGTACATCTGTCATAACATAATTGTTTGCTTGTTCTGATGTTATGCTCTTTCAGCTGACAGTTCAAACTGCAGTGTGTGAATCACAAGTCTTTACATTCTGTGCAGCTTTCCTCATTTGTGCAACGTGGCCTCATTGCCATGCAAAGCTAGCATGCAGAAATATTTTCAAATGCATAAATCTCTTCCCAGTCTCTATATTTCATCAAGAAGTTTTTCATGTTTAATAAATTACAGCGCCGATCCTCTAAGACTTTGTTATTCATAAAGCAAAGTATTCAATTGGGATACATTTAAAATCTTAATCATAACCTGCAGGACTATTTGCAGTGTGCTAATATTTGCCTTGACGGGGCTTAAAGAAGCCCGCAGACAAAGCTCGCAGATGGGCTTATCCTGAGAAGCAAAGCTGTACTGCAGTAAAGATGGTCTCATTGTTTGTAATTGGATTATATTCACAGATTTTTGTAACCAAAAGTACATCTATTCTTTACTGTACATCAGCTCTTTTCACAAAACAATGATGCTCTCAGTTTGATTTATAGAGTGTACACTGCAATGACACATTTGTGCAGCCATAGGTACATAAAAATGTTTAATCTTAAGTATAATGTCAAAAAGTAACATCATCTTTTGTCATTTAACCACAGAAAAACATATTTAACAGCAAGTACTAAATCATTTTGAAAAACAGTACACCAGATTTATCTCGTAACCAGTTAGGATCAGGTTTTGTTCTACAGTGAAAACAGCATAAAATTGTAAAATCATATAATTTAGAATTATTAAAATACATACTAAATTGTAACTGTATATTATATTATATTATATTATATTATATTATAAACATAAGTTTGCATGCCTGTACTTTCACATTAGCATTTATAGAAAATGAAATAAAAAATGCATGCATTATGGATTTGATCTAAGAATGCCCACTGCATGCCTTCATCAAAACATTGCCTTCATTTTGAGAGCAATCCCCTTTGATCAAAGCACTGTAAGTGTAATGCTTACCATGGTGAATTCATGCTGATTTAGGGTGTAGGCATTTTGAACGTGTTTTATATTAATGACACTGTCCCACCATCTGTCCAAAATACAGGACAAGGGACCATCTCCAATATGCTAGCCACCAAAGGCAAAGTAATTAATGACAGCAATAATGCCAGCAATAATGACTAGATTAAATATTTTACAGGCCGACTGCCATGCAGTGTCAAAGCCAAAAGAAAGCTAACGGCCTCCACTGAGATAATGCTTGAAGAGAAAGTCATAAAAAAGATATTGCTTGAATAAAGTAATGACTGAATGTTGATAAAAACTGTAGTTAGGATTTTTAGTTCATAACACACATTGTTTCACTAATTATGTGGCCTTGACATTAAAAATGGTGTTAACTTTATTTAGATTGGTTTAGGGCATCATTTGCATGATTTCAAGGCCTAACGTTGTAACTAACTCCATTAAAAAGCACAAAACCTTGTTACTCTGCTAGTGGTACCTAGAGGAGTGGGTCAGAGATTCACTCTGTGTCCTAGAACATGGTCTCTGTCTGTGCTCAATTGACAGACCTGGCATCTGACAGGGGCATCTGCTCGCCGAGCCTGTGCCAGCGCGGTGTATACACGGAGACATCTGCTCCATTAGTGCCCAGGGGGCATCCTGGGCAGTACAGTAGACTAGGGGCATAACTACTGCCAGCTCCCTTCCATGGTACATCCCATGAATAGCATGGTGTAGCTGTTAGCCATCCTCAGTAGGAATAACCAGTGATGTTTTCTTAGAGGGACGAAGACAGATAAGATGTTGCTCTGTTCACAATGTGTAGACACATAATTGATTTACAGCATTGCAAAAAAATTTTATTATGATATTTAATCAATACAGATACACTAGGTATCATATGATGGTGCATTTTTAACCTTTTTGGGTATCTATAATAAATTGCATGCTATAAAACTTTCTCTCCCATATGAAAATTAGGTAACACTTTACAATAAGGTCTCATTTGTTAACATTAGTTAATGTATTAACTAGCATTAACTAACAATGAGCAATACATTTGTTACAGTATTTATTCATCTTTGTTAACATCAGTTAATAAAAAATATAACTCTTCATTGTTTGTTCATGTTAGTTCACAGTGCATTAACTAATGTTAACAAATACAACTTTTGATTTTAATAATGTATTAGTAAATGCTGATATCAACATTAACTAAGATTAATAAATGAAGAATTTGGTTCCAAAGCGCGATAAACTCGTTTTTAAAAAATGAGTTTCCACCAAAATCAGTATTGTATCTGGTCGGTATTGAAAAGTCCGTTATTAATTTTGCACAAAATGCGATTTCCGTCGTGTTATTCTGTCATATTTTCTCCCCTTCTTTCCTTTCTTCACTGCAGAATGCGATACATCCGCTCAACCAATCACAGCGCACCATTCCACGCACTGTAAACAGTAATGGCGGCGCTCTGAATACACTTTGTACTTTGTGATCAACAAAAACAGAAAAATTAATCATTTTGACAGCATTGATGAACCCGTGGTGGTTTCTGCAGTGGGGAAGAAACGTAAGTCATCGAAATGTAATCATTTACGTGAGGAGATTAAGAAAATGAGGCACTCGTGCCGGGAGGAGGAAAAATGTCGGCTGTTGCTTGTTCCACGACAGCATCAAACTTCTGTCACGGTCCCCAAAACTGAATCATGAACAGTTTTCAAAAGACCAAAGTACCAATGTATTTGGCAAATGTGTTTATTTTAACCGTGTGGTGGCGCCAGATACTCTTTAACCAGTAATGACAAATGGAGACATAATTAATTTATAACATTAACAAGATGACTCGTTGAATTCATTTTGGAAGCGACAACTGAATGTATTTTTAGTCAAATGCCTGTATATAAGATTGGTATTGACAAAGTTCAGAGGCTCTCATATATGTGAATCAACTTACTTTGTTGTGTATTTTCAATATGAAAAATAACTTTTATGTCGATGGATTAATAACATTTTGGAAAAAAAAAAATTAATAACATTTTTTTGGGGGGGAAAAATAGTCTATTTTTATAATAATCTAGATTTGAATTTTTAATGTTTTTATAACCAAAAGATGCTATGTGAAAGTTTGAAACAGAAAATAGTGGTTTTCATCTTGTCGCTTTCTTGGTAAAGAAGACATTTTTTTACTCAAATTAATCAAAATTGATTTATAGGAACCAAACTCTTCAAATGTTGTAGAAGTATTGTTCATTCTTAGTCCATGTTAACTAATGTAGTTGACTAATGTTAATAAATGAAACCTTATTGTAATGTTTTACCGAAAATTGTAATGTGAATGTCAGTAGCATATTGTAGATGCGTGTATGCATGTTTAAACTGATGGTGTGAGACAATTTTTGTGAAAATGTAATTTGAAAGAGAATTTGTAAGCATTCTATATGAAAGTCTTAAGTACGAAAAAAAAGAAAAGAAAAAAAATTAAAATGTATCACAGAATAGGTGTACTTGATGTACTGTATATGTAAAGGTGTAAAGGATTCAGTAGTGTACACAACCATTCAAAGGTTTGGGGTCAGAAAAATATTACTTTTTAAATAATATTAATAAATAATAAAGGACACATTAAATTGATCAAACGTGACAGTAAGGACTTTTACATTGTTACAAAATATTTCTATTTCAAATAAATGCTGTTCTTTTGAACTTTCTAATAATCAAAGAATAATGAAAAAAATGGTTCCGCAGAAATATTAAGCAGTTTTGCAATGTTGTCAATAGTAAGAAGTGTTTCTTGAGCACTAAATCAGCATATTAGAATGATTTCTGAAGGATCATGTGACACTGAAGACTGGAGTAATGATGCTGAAAATTCAGCTTTGCCATCACAGAAATAAATATATTAAAATAGAAAATATTTATTTTAAATTGTATTTATTTTGTTTTTTATCAAATAATGATGTTCTCGGTTTTGGATTGATAGAAGGTACACTGCAATGGCACTGACACATTTGTGCAGTCATAGGTAAATGTTAAAAATGTTTCATCTGAAGTATAATGTCAAAAAGTACCATCCTTTTTTTCGTCATTTAGCCGCAAAATTCTTTTATTTTTTACTGTATTTTTATTAAATTAATGCAGCCTCGGTAATCATAAGAGACTTCTTTCAAAAACATTAAAAATCTCAAACTTTTGAATGGTGGTGTATATACAGTATGTGAGGAACTGGTGACTTATAATCTTGGAGGTCCGTTAATACTCTTAAACAAATCCGTTACGGTGAAATTTGACCTGAGGGAGTTTGGAGTGCACACAGGTGGCCCCGTAAAAGCTCCATTTCAACATCTGCTCAGGGTACATAGTGATATTGATCAAAAGCATTGATTAAATTATTAAAATACCCTCTAATCTTCCAAATTAAAGTCTTATCAACAATAAATTACCCTTTTACTTATTTTACCATACAATCTTCTCTACACTAGCGGTGTTTGAAATAATACAATCAGCTACATTGCTATATCCATCATAATGGATTTAGAGAACTTCAAAGTGTCAAAGGTCAGGTACTGACACTGATGTAGAACAGTCAGCGCACAGGTTGGTGCCTCTCAGGAGTTTGCCATGAGGTCATCAGCCATCTGACATGTAAAGAGCAGAGGGGTCAGGAGGTCACCGGTTACAGCTTGTGTTACAGCATAACAGCTTTTAATGGACGCGGACTATTACGGACCATTAGCACCATTCACATGTGCTTTCATGTAGGGAACTTAAAAACCTTACTGCAAAATTACAGCATTATAGGGGTGTATATGCTTTGATTTTACAGATGGACAGGGTTATTTTTCTAGAACATCTTTAATTTCATCCATTTGAGATGCTTTTAAAGTGATTGCATAGAATCAAAATAATATTGCTGAAGAGTGTAATAGTGTCAGATAACCATGCAATTGTACTAAATATATTTACATACTGTAGCTTCATAACTGCATAAAGGTTATAAATGTATGAAACAGTTTGACTAAATGCTGATTGCTACTTTTTGGCAGCTTAAAAAGGGATTATGTTGTACATAAGTTAGAAAGAAAATTAAAACGATCATAATTAACAATTAAACATGCTGAAAGTAAGAAGAAATCATCTGATAAATGGAGTAATCTCTTCGATTACATATTGGCTTTCTGGTAAGTCAGCATTTTGGAATGGGACACATTCTGCATGTGGCCTTCTCAAGCATGTCTATATAATTAATAGAGAGTGGGATAATGGTCCAGTATTAGGGAAAATTTTGATGTTAGATGAGCTATGTTAATGAAAAAGTGATGGAAAAGACATTAACTTCTCTCTGAACCTAGAGGTTCAAATGAAGGAGCAATACTCAAATCAAAACATTTAATCATCTCTTCCCTGCCAACAGAAATTAGGGAGCCCACACAGAAGATTCAAGCCATGAAGAAACTGATCCATCAACTCCCCAAACCCAACCACAACACCATGAAACTGCTCTTCAACCACCTGAGAAGGTATGTCTCCATCCATACACACAACTAGGGGCGTAACACAAAATACTAGATCCCACAGGACTTTTTGGGGGCCCCCTGAATCATTTAGGTGGGCGGATACCATCTACGCTGATAGTTTTCTTGTCGAAAGTCATGAGTAAGACATTTTACACAATAAATTGACCATTTTCAAATTCAGATGTTAGATCTTTTTGTTTTCCTCTCAGCGTCTGTTTTAATTATCTGAGCTTCACTGGTGTCTGTTGATAGCTTCAGAAAGTTTGTGCAAACTTTTCACAAACTTCTGTGGTATGAAATCTTGCGCTCTATTTACTAATGATAGTCAAGCTCAATGAAAAAGACCTCTGCATGTCTCAGCATATGAGCTCTCATTAGGCATTTACTTTTCATTTTTGCATGTATACGTTGTGAAATTGCACAGGACTGACATTTACACTATCTAGCGATCTAATGACCTAGCTAGGCTTTCTGGCTTTACATTTAGCTGTGTATGACTCAGCTTTCTTCATGAAGGAAATAATGACATTTCTATATGAAGGAATTAATAACAGAATTTTTATTTTTGGGTGAAATATCCCTTTTAGGACTATCTACTAATTACCAATCACAGGTTGTCTGTTCTGCACCACTAGCTGACCTTGACAGTACAAAAGCAGACTAGACTGTAAAGGGAACTTCGAATTTATACAAATTTAAAGTTATGATGTATTTCAGTGAGACCAACAAATAATGCCCAATCTGAAAACCATCTATGAAAGGCCTCAGTAAACAGGATGCAGCATGAACAGAGGACTTAATATGAACCATAATATGTATGTGTGTGTGTGTCTCAACGCTCAAGTCCTTGTCCATGATAGCGCTACTGGCACAGCCAGAAGGCCATATGGCTAGTCTCCATCTCCCAGGAGGGGTGTTCTATCCCACTTTACCCTTCTGCACATTTACCACCCTGCACAGGAGGGCCACAGGACTCATCTCAGATTGATGAGCACCCCCTCCTCCCTTCCCCCAATGGAACATGCCCTTTGGCACTAGTGCTAAAGTCTGTTGGGTTGCCCATGCCAGGTCTCCCAATCAGAAAACACTAATGTGTGACTGAGAGAGACACACTCATTGAACGACAGTCGATTTCTAGATGATATTCTGAGAGTCTGAAATGTGCTGAAGAAAACTAGGTCTGCATTCCATGATAAAGCTTGATGATTTTTTAAAAATGTATTTCTGGTAAACGCAACGCAAACCTGCTGCCTCCTCTCCTATACCATAGGTCATGCGTTTTACAAATGCATTTGCCACAGCTAAAGAATTTTTATTTTATTTTATTTTAAACATTATTCTGAATATTTTTTAACATTTAATATTGATTATTATTATTGTATGTCATTATTGTAGATTTGTACTGAGATTTTTTTGTTTTACACCCACAAATCTATCAAGGTTGTTATATTACAGTTCCATATCACTTCGCCAAATGTTTTCAGTTATTTCAAAAGGTTCTTACTGCCTACAACTGCAAAAGAAACAAAACCCACAACAACACTGACCAAGCAAATAAATATAGTAAACAATAGGATAAAAACGACAAATTATTGTCATGTTTTTTGCCACAAAATATGTTTTATTGTGTCTGAAAAGCGCATACTCTCCCCTGCTCTCTCTCACTTTCTCTCTCTCAAACGCACACACATACAGTATGGACACACACTCACACAGAAATGTGTTGCTCGGATGATTTAATCAGTAAAATAGTGTAGCAGCTTAAAAGCTACATGACATTTCTCACCAGTTAGGTTATATCTTGAACTTAGATGATAGATGAACTTACGGTTTCACTATTAGTAGAGACACTGCTGTTGTGAGAGACTCACAGACTCAGGCTCAATTTGTTGTTTCTTTTGTTTTTACAGATTATCTATGTACACATTAGGGGTGTCCCCGACTACGGATTTACATAGTCGAATCAGATTCGAATCAGATTGCCTATATATGTGTGTGCACTATCTAGTGGACAGCAGACAAACTCTTTCCGCGCTCAAGACCAAAAGAGTATAGGCTAATTTGACAGACTTGCGTGCTCAACTGTGCACGAGATGGTGCGGGACGCTAAAAAATTAAGTAGGCCTATACCCGCGCCTTAAGACAACTTATATTTTTTTCACAAACAGAGAAACAACTTTCTAATAAAGCGGCCAAACTGCCTGTTAAGTGATAAACGAAACTGATAATGATTTTTATCTTTTTTAAACTGAAATGAAAGGCAATGTGGATAAACATTCACAGCCACAATGTATACAGAACACCACACAAATATATAGAAGAAAATGAATAAAAACATTTTGGATCAATAAACCTTAAAAATATATAAATAACTGCAGAAAGGCCACACTGCAGATAGATATGCATTTCACATGTCGGCAAATCGAATTAAATCGGCTAAATTGCCTGTGCGAGAAAGCTTTAACTCTACAGCGCAACATCGATTCACCAAAAAACAATCAAAAATGTATTTACATAATTGAATTAGAACAGAATATACGTTCTAATAAATAAAAATAATTAAAAAAATGAAATAGTCATAATCAAGTCACTGCTAGAAAGGGGAACATATATTCAAAACACAAGCCACAAATAGTTAAATTAGATAACCCAGAGTGATCAGTAAATAAATTAAAATGAAATAAATTATTAACATAATGAAAGTATAGCCAGAATCATCAACTTTGTCTTTTTAACTGCAGAGACAATAAACGCTAAACTGGAGTGGCAGTCTTTTTAGTGGTGGCAAATCACGCGATCTGCCTGTGTCCGTTTGAGTCTTTTCAAATAGCGCGCTAGTCAGCTCATTAACGTTGGCCGACAGAAGCGCGTTGCAGTATTTTTTGTTGGTGAGCGGTAGGACATGATCTGTTGGCACAACTTGCATCTTACGTTTTTTGGATCATCTTTTACCATTTCAAAGTGCATCCAATTCTACACTTTAGATTTTCTCATCCCAGACATTGTTAAAGATGTAATCCCTGCCGCCAAGATTCTTCTCTGTCGGTCACGGATCATGGAAGTGAAACTTAAATCTGTCACAGGAATGGTTGGATTTATTCACACACATTAAAAATATTTATTAAAAGCTTCTTTCTTTTCACATTTTTATTTACAGCATTATCATAATAGGTTGTATATTAACCTATTGGGAGAGAACTGGTACATCTATGTAAAATCAGATATTGAGCACCCCCATATCTCGTTTCATAACTCCGCGAAGATTCGACTGTGAGATTGGTAGTCGAATCAGGCTCCTCCTATCGAAGCTTCGAATCGTCAACTATTCAGAGTCACCCCTAGTACACATATTTCACTGTGAATGGGAATCTACACAAACTGCAACTCAAACCTCAACAAAGTGCCCCCATAGTTGGGAATCATTGTTGGTTTTGCACTCTTTCCAAATCTGTAGTCAAATCTACACACAGGCACGAGACTAAAGCATTACCACAAATTCACTGAATGGCGGCATTAGAAAATTCATTCAGCTTTTATTCTGCTTACTAAAAAGCTGTTACAGTGGAACTTGTGGTGACACTGAAAATCCCTGTAGTGCCACCAAGTCTGTTCCTTCTCCACAGCAACGTTCTCGCTGCTCCTTTCTCTCACTATTAGAGCAATAAAGTGCTTCGAAATCCAAAGCACAGTGCTTTGCTTTGTGGGTACCACACCCTGGCCAAGTGATGTGGTTCTGTTTATTTTATATTCTCACTTAAGTCATACTTGTTTCTGTCTACTGCTTTCCCTCTCTAAATATCAGGATGACTTTCCCATGAATAAAGTCAAGGAATGTGCGGTCACAGTGAATTAGGTTAAAGTGTGTGTTGTATCTTTTTTGTAAGACAAATGTAGTCATTTTGAAGTCCAGGGTGAGATGAAGAGAGAACAATGAGTTTAGGTGCCATGCAGCTTATGGTACAATGCAAAAAATGGTATTGATAATAATGCATACATAATTGGCTTGTTTTGTCAAGTACATTGGCAGCTTTTAGCTCCATATCTGCTGAAACGTCACTTTTCACCTGTACATTTCCTGTCTTTTATCCTCTAAAACAGGTATACTTATAACTGAAGAGGCTCTCTGAACTCCTACTGTAATGCTTTTGTAGGTTATATTTTGCGCTGACTTGGCTCATCTAAAAAGTGGTGAAAGTCAAAAGCTCTTTGTTGTGGGTGCTTTCTTTGCCCGCATGGAACCAATGTTCATTTTTTTTTCTCTTGGTTCGTGGAGCCTGGATTCAATAACCAGTTGTGTGCTCGCATTGTGATGATGTGGTCAAGGCAACCAGATTTTCTCAACAGTACACTTGCTCAGTAGTGCTATTTATGTCATTTTTTGTGGGAGGTTTTGTCACCACCGCTCATATTTCCCGTTTACCACAAGTGATTTAAAAGGCCACAGGTTTTGTTTTTTGTTAGTAATTCAAGGTTCCGTTTGCCTTTGTGCTGGAAAAGAAACCTGGAGAAACCTCTGATCAGGAAAGCCAAGGAAAAAAAGACATTTCTTCTCATCTATGTTTGGTATTTCTTAAATTAGATTGAAGAGAAGTGCTGCTGTGCAAATTTTGATATCCACAACAGTATATGCACAATTTATGACCTTTTAAGGTGCAGACAGGAAATAATAATAAACAATAAAAAAAAATTGAATGCCCAAACTGCAAATATTGTGAAAATCAAAATCAAGCTCAAGCCCCCCCTGATAATAGCGAGCCTTTCTTTTATTAGTTCAGTCAAGGCTGTCGTCTTATAACACGAAAATGACACAGTTTAAAGCTTGGAGCGATTCTGTAACCCCCACCCCACCTCAATTTATTATTCGTCCCATGATTCTTCAGGAGCCAGTTAGGCTGACCCAATTAGCACTGGCCTCCTAGGCGGGGAATGACGGCATTGTGTGCTATCCTCCATTTCCTGTCATGCCCCGCTTGCAAACGAGATGCTAATTAATAACCATTGGCATCTTGAGCCGTACACGTCGGCTTATGTACGGGATATCAATGATTTGTCAGATTCAACCAAGCATAACGCAGTCACCTCCGGTCAAGCTGCCCACAGCCTGGCCCTTACCCAGACACCAGAGCAACTTCACTGGGCTCAGTCAGCTGATGGTTTAATGAGCGCATTTTGCCATAAATACCCAGATACTGAGGACCAGATTGCATACTTCCCTTTTCCAAATCAACACATTTCTTTACTGAAAGTGTTAATTTAGATGAGGTGTACAAAAATAAATTCTCTTACAAATCTGGGTATAAGTAGGTGATAGATATTATTTTAATTATATTATGATTTTGATTAAAAAATGATAATGGGTCTATATGTGACCCTGGACCACAAAACTCAGATTTTCAAATAGTTGTATCTTGGTCAAATATTGTTCTATAATAGCAAACCATACATCAGTGGAAAGCTTATTTATTTATTTTATCTCAATTTCATGTTTTTGTTTTTTAATGTGCATTTTATTATTATTTATATATGAAATATTTTTAGGTGCTGCTCAGGACTGTCATTTTTGGTGACAGTCATTATTTTCATATTTTAAAAATAATATTTTAATGTCCAACATTATTTTAATAATAATAATAATATAAAGAACAAAATAAAAAATATATATGTACACTTACATTAATTTTTTATTTGCATTTTATATTTGAGGGGAAAAATAATAGAACAAAAATCAAATAAAAAGATATGTATGCTTAGTTTTTTTTATGTGCATTTTATATAATTTAAATATAAAAATTTTAAAAATATGCCACTCAAGACTGTCATTTTCTTGGTTTATATAGTTCTCTTTGACAGAGCATGTGTTTACAGTTTTTTTTTTTTTTTTTTTTGCCTGCTAGAAAGCGTCTTCGTATTACACTTCTTCAAAATATGTGATACTACTGTAATTGAAAATGATAATGACTGTAATTAAGCTTCTATCATGATTTTAATCGATCTGCCATTACTGATAGCAGTGATGAATGTGAAGGTGGGAGGGGGGGCGTGTGGGGGTCATGTATATAGTGGTGACACAGTGGCATAATTACCAAAAAACACTAAAAGGTTCAACAAAAAGCTTCATATTTAATGTTTTGAAAAATCACTTCGGGAAATGAAGTCTCTCTCCTTAAGATCATTAGCAGACCATTAGCAATGGCAGCCGAGATCCTTACATCATAGTGCGCTAATTAGGTTAAAATGCTCATGGCAGGACAAGCGTCTAGCTGTGATGTACAGGGGAAACGAAATGGCCGAGGTTAATTATACACATTAATGGGGAATTATTGAGAGCGCTTGGCCTGCCTCTTAAGTTGTGTTTCTCAGCTGAAATGGCTTCCCAAAGTCTCAGTAACACACGCGAAGGGACATCACATGTAGCACCATCATTACCTTGTTACAGCTGAATGTGTCTTGCTGAGGAAGCCTGTGCATGAGTATTTTGACAACAACACAGGGATTATAGATTGTTGAATTGCATTGCATAATTGTAGACCATTATTTTGATGAATGTGACCATAAATGTAGATGGCACAGGACGTCAGTTACACTACGGTACAATATACATGAATGCAGTAAACCCAACACACTCCTAATCAGTACCTTTCAGAATTGGGCCGCTGTAAAACCATACAAAGTTTACTTCAAAATGTTAAGCCTGCTTCCCACCTCTTAGTCAGGATCCCGTTGACAACTTGGAAGGCAGCCCTCCACCACAATACCTCCCTCCCACCCTTTCCAGGCCTCAACCCATAACAGAGCCAGAGGGCTCCAATCTGGCTCCTTCTAAGAGTCCTCCAATACACCAGTATTGATTGTCTCTCCACCACAGCCAAACCTCAGCTCAGAGGCATTCTGCTTAAAGTGCGCTTAGATGCCTCCAAAGACCAGGCACAAGTCCTCAAAAACACCCTGCCGATGGTCCGTCACCGACATTCTAAGTAGGATTTTATGACAGGAAACGTGCACACTTTAAGCTTGGAGGAAATTATTGTACTTGTACGCTGTAGTCAGTTCTTCCATTAAGGATCTTCACGAGATGTTTTCTGGAAGAAAAAAAAAATAAAAAATATATATATATATTCATTGCTATCGTATTACATCAATGATCCTGTGTTTTTCTGTTTTACAGAGTCCTGACAAAGTCACAGAAAAACTTAATGTCAACCCAGGGCATCAGCATTGTGTTTGGACCGACTCTCATGTGGCCCGAGTTTGAATTAGGAAACATGGAAGTCAATATGGTGTACCAGAACCAAATAGTGGAGTCCATTCTCATTGGATGTGTGGAGATCTTTGGACCAGAAGGCAAGTAAAGTGACCCCAGAGTATTCTGGAAAGAGACTGCAAAAAAAAAAAAAAAAAAAGATAGTTGGCTGGCTGGATGTAAAATTGTTTCTTGCTCATGATGATATTTTTGCCATTTGAAAAAGATTTTTAACAGTCACATTTATAATTTTTATATATAAATTTATAATTTTATTTTTGTATAATGCAAATTTTATATTGTATCATACCTCAAAACATAATTGAAACATCATTGTTGAAAAGCTGTATATTTGTAATGATAGAAATGGTAGCCTGTCACAAGAAATAAAACATTTTTGTAAATGGGTTTTGTATACTGATTTTAATTTTGGCTGTAAGCAATTTTTGGTCTTTTTTTTTTTTTTTTTTTTACTTTTATTTGGCAGAAACCTTAAACGATAAACCACCTCTTGTGGTTATTTTCTAGCAGCGCAGACTTGCTGTTGCAACAGGTATTTGCTTTATTGCAAATAATATGCAATGCTGTTTTTGTTTTTTTTTTGTGTTTTTTTTATGGTAGATATGTACATGTATTTGGTTGTTTTTAAGTAAAACTATTTTCCAATAAAAAAAGTAAAATATATATATATGCCTTTCAAGAATATTTCATGTTCTCTTACATGGTTTGCATTATTCTGCATTTTCTGCAGCCTCCTTCTGTCATTCTCTTTGCATTGTCAGATAACATACAGCGTGATCACATCGGTTTCTAATCAAACTGCCAAAGTCCTCTCCAATTCTCGAACAGCAGTCTCTTTTTATTTGCTTCCCGCAGGCCAGTACTGAGACTGTCTGCATGGAATGTGTTTTTAATTCTGTCCCAAAGATAAGAGAGAGTCTGTAATTACGGGAAGAGCCATCCATCCTTGTAGCATTTTCCCTGCATCAGATCCTTCATAGTTTGGCATCTCAAGCAGTAATGATAAAGGGGTACTGGAGGAACAGGAGGGCGACATAAACCAGATTTGCGGGTTGTGCGTCTTTCTAAATCTCGACTGAAAATAACGCAGTGAAATGAGATGCAGTTTTTAGTGACCTCTCTGGCACAGCTGCGCCTTACTCGGGGACCTTAACGAGTTCGGCAGGCCACCAAGACCTTCATCTCAGAACCTTTGAAAAGAAACAGTTTTTTTTTTTTTTTTTTGTTTCTCCACAAAAAGTTTACAGAAAGCTTGGATCTTGTATTGAACACATTGGCTTGGTTTGTCATTATGCCTCGACACCTAAAAAAGTTTCACATGCCAGGCGTGTTCACTTGCTTCAATGCTTGACAAGAAGGAAAAAGCAAAAGCAAAAAAGATGGCACAAACAGCCATGATTATGATAGAGGTACACCTAAGTGCTTTATTTCACAGCGTGTGGGTCTTGGTCAAAAGTACAGGCACTGAACATCAGCTGCAAACGCAGCCCAGGCAGAGACGAGAGGGCACGCTGTAGAGTTCATTCTTGCATTAAATGCTTCAAATAACAAGAAATCAAAATGTGTGGGTGGATGGACTGAGGTGGTAAGTAACCCAGGGGAGAATATTGGCAGATATTTGCCGTGTACATGTAGCGAACGCCCAGATTTATTTTGTGCTAGATCCCATGGTCACATGACACTGGGCATTGTGCAACACAGCTCACACTTTGAGAGCCGTCGTACTGCAGGTGGTGCTTTTGCTCATTAATATGTGCAAAATTAACGTCTCTCATCAAATTGGCTTGTGAAAGGTGTGGTGCATTTTGAGTGTTTGGAATGTGGTGTGAAGTGACTGAATCTAAAAAAAAAAAAAGAAAAAGAAAAAAAGTATTTAATCAGTATTTCAAACAGATTGTTTGCTGCCAGGATTTTGACCTTGCCAAGTATATATATGTTTTTTTTGTGTGTGTGTGTGTGTGTGTGTACTGTATATATGGAATCCAACAAAAAATGACTGAGCTACACCTGATAGATTCAGCAAAGAGACAATTTTGAGAAAAATCGAGTTAAAAAGTTTTCTGAAGGTTTCAAAAAAAAAAAAAAAAAAATTTCATCTAGCAACCATACCTTAAAATCCCTGGTAATACCACCAAATTTGATAAAACCAAGTCAAAACCCATATCTATAGGAAAAATATATATATTTAACTTTTTCCCATGATTCCACAATTAAGACCTACTGTAGCCTACCACTTTACACATCAGATGTTTTTCCCCAACAGTTAACCAAACGTTCACTTAAGACATAACAGATAATGTTTGTGTGAATACTCGTCAAGACAAGATATTTCGAAATACTGTAATACTGTGTATATGTGTAGGCCTTATATCGGGATCACGTGCTGTTTGAGGCGTCGTGAGCGCGCTTCGGATCTGTCAGTCGGCGCGAGTAAGATCGTTTTGTTTACATCAGCATGAGTTTGTAAATCACATTTGATTGGTTCAGACTCATGCCATCGAGAATTCGCTATGAATATTAACAAAGTTGGAATGTTGCGCTTTACAACGATACCAAACATGTGCCGAGGGAAGCACCAGTAGTCCAGAAGTGAGCAGAGAAAAACGGCATTTTTCATGGACAAAGGAAAGGTACTCCTCTCAGAAAACGTACAAATAAAGATACTTTTAGATGTTTAATTGCCATTTGGAGCATTGGGATCACTAGACGAGGGCTTAATGAACTATTTTTTTTCAAAAGTTTGATGTCAGTAAGTTTTTTAAAGTCTCATGTTTACCAATGCTGCATTTATTTGATCAAAAATACAATAAAAACAGTAATATTGCAACACATTGCAATTTAAAATAACTTTTATTGTAATATATTATAAATGTAATTTATTCCTGTGATACAAAGCTGAATTTTCAGCATCATTACTCCAGTCTTCAGTGTCACATGATCCTTCAGAAATTAGTCTAATATGCTAATTTGTAGCTCAAGAAACATTTCCTTTTTTTTTCTTTTTTTTTAATCAATGTTGGAAACAGTTGTGAAGCTGAATTCTTTTCTGGATACTGCTGGCATTTATATAGACTTATGTCATAATGTTTGGGAACAAATAGCAACAAGTTGATCAAATTATCAGGTCTGCTAACCATTGTGACCAGTGTGAAGGGCTCTATTGACGCCATGCGGTCGGTGGGCGAGGGGCGCACAAAGCCGAATGAAACTGCGGCCTTCATGTTTTCTCTACGTAAGCCAAGACGTTCCACGTCTAATGATTTCATGTAATAACTGGAGACCACTGCGCTTTTCCGAACCCCGACAAACTCCCACACACCCCACCCCCACATTTTGTTTTCCCATCCTTCTTGGCAGAGCTTCATGGAAACGAGCGTCTTTGTAAGTCCGCAAAAAACAGAAAAAGAAACTCAAGAAAGGGCCCAAAAGTAAATGAAAGCATAACAATACAGTGTCCCTGTGCGATGCCTGCCATGTTCTAACCACCAGGCCCCATTAAAAAGAGCCTGGGCTCCAAGAGAACATGGCAGCATATTGATAGCATATGACTGAGTCACATGAGGACAACTACATCTCTCTCTCTCTTATCCATTCCTCCGGTCTTCCTTTAAGATCATAGATCAAGGCAAAACTCAAAGTGAAATGATGAGTATTCTACCTGTCACTTCAGCCAGGGCCGCCTCCTCATCTTGTGAGGAGAAACAAACAAATGATATAATCACACAACCGTACTGTACAATCACAAACAGTAGTACACACTTCCCCCTTGGTAATGGTATAATTGGACAGCGTGCCACAACATGAGCCGGTGTGGAAAAAAAAGACTAAAATAAATAAACTGGCATCGAGCAGCACGCAAAGCAAAGCCTCTTCATGTACAGTCCATTACTAACAAATCATTTACAAACCTTTACTTACGGTCCTTCCCTTGTTTTAGAAAATAAATTATTTTAAAATGATTGTATGTATGTTATTTATATTATTAGATACTAACAATGTAATTTGACGAATAAAAACTTTGGCAACTTTAGATCTAATGAAATTCACAAAAATAAGGGATGGATATTACAGGTGCTAGTCAGTGGAGTTCATTCGAGAGCTGACCTGTTGACCTAGAAGGTTGGAATAATATTCCATTTATTAAGCAAAAATTACAAAACCATTAAAATAAATACACTTTTAATACATATGAAGAAATAAATCCTTCCTAATTTGGTGACAGCCATGCTCAAACTGTACTGTGACCACTAAATTTTGCCCAAGTCAGAACTTGAGGGTTCTCATTAAAGTGCCATTTCCATTTTCCATTTCCTAAATCCTTTTGCTGGTTTCAGAGGAGGCTGTGATGATTCTGTGCATTTCATTTGCAGTGAGTTGCTGCTCTGAACTCTGTTCCTGTTACAGCAATGATCTCAGAAACGACAGAGAGAATGATTAAAGTATTCTTCCAAGAATCTAATTGATACCATTATCTGATAACGTTCAAAGGTCTGAATATCATATCAGTTCGAGATCAGTTTTGAGGTTAGTTAAGTATTTATACCTGACGCTGTATCAGATCAAATTCACTTTAGTGATTCCCCTGTCAGATATTAATATATCTACAAATATAGTCATATAATATGAATGGCAGCTTTCCAAGCTCTGTGCTGCTCCAATGGGACACCAAACATGAACTGTGGGGGAAATAAGAAGACCGCACAAGTCTTAATACCATTTGTTTTGCCATTGAATTCGGCCGGCATTAAATTAGCTTCCCTAGAACACCATCAGTGAGAAAACAGCAACAAGCCAATGAAATGGTTTAATGTGCACTGAGTTTTATAGAGGCTGCTATTAACTTTTTATATGTGGGGTGACATTTTGTGCCGAAACGGCAGGTTATAGGCTTTTATGGCGTCATTAGGTCCTGACCTCAGGTCGGCCTGGGGTAGATGGCAAACTCATATGACAATGCAGGATAAGGTGCAATCACATCCATCCGCTCCTTATAAATAACACAAGTCACAAGTATTCACTTTGAGACAAACAAAAAGAGGCAAATCATATGTGATAACGCAGACTCGTTCAAAATAGCATACGGCACACAAACTCACCGACTCCCTAAAATATGAAATACGTTTCATATGGAGGTAGGATATTAAGACTATTTTTTTTCTATGAGCCATAAAGGAAGCATCCTACTTAATGAGGAGTAATGAGACTAATCTCGGCTGTGTGCGAGAAGACGGCGACGTGATTATATTTGAGCCTTTAATTCAAATCCTCCGTCCGGCGCACCTGAAAAATCGATCCATCTAAAATAATAATGCCAGAAAGTCCGCCGCTTTATTGAGAGAATGTCTGATAACAAAGGAGGAATCCTTCAATAACTCCTGCAATAAAAGTCAGGCCTTTTTAATAACACATATGTTGGCAGGCCTGAAGTGGGCCGTGTGATTGTGGCATTGCTGTGATGTGAAAGCAGACACTTATATCTTTATGGAAAATCTGACAGGCCATTGTTAGTTTGCCCAGATTTTACATTTTGCAAACACATATAAATAGCTAGTTACCATGCCCCCTTAATTATGTAGCGGGTTCCTGGCTGCAACGTACAGCCAGATCTCCGATGCAAGGAAAATAAAAGAACCATATTTAGATTCAACCACAGTCCTGGGGAAGCCTTGCATCAACCTTTACTGAGCCTCAGGGGACTTTGTCACAACCTGGCAACCTCAGGTGGAGAAAGAGCCCACAACATTTCAAGCCGCAACTTGGCTGCCACTCTGTCGGAGTGGGAACCAAAGACTCCAGAATTCCAGGCTGGAGTCCTCCGGCACAAAGGATAAAAATGGATATGAACCGAAATATGAGGTGGGCCCGCCTTTGCGCGACACGAAAGTGGTTTCAGGTTTTTTGATTGTTTATTTTTACTTTGTTCTTTTTTCCATTAACCACAAATATAAAGTTGCTTTTTTCCGGCACACAAGGACATTAAAATCACATATACATGTTTTTCTTAAGTAATAGCAGAGAAGTAAAAAGGTTTTTTTGGGTCATAAACTCTCTTTAACAATGAGGCTGGATTTTAAATCATAATGTATTTCTTGGGGGTCACGTCGTGACGTGCTCCTCTGTTAACATCATGTCGCCGTCTGCTCTCAGGAGAGATCTGAAACCGTCCCCCAGAGTATCCCAGGAGAAAGCGCTGAGATTCACCTAGGAAACAGAGAGACAAAGAGAATAATAGGAATGAGATGGAAAAAGCAGAGAACTGTGAAAGTGTTATGACAGAATTGGAATCCGATTGTTTTATTAGTTAAGGAGTGGTTCTCAAGTGGTTTCGCTTCAGGATGTAGATTTGAATAATTTCATCATTTTAAATTCAACTTCAAGTAAGACTCAAGCCAGAACCACCACTGTTTTATGTAACAAAAAAAAAAAAAGTAAGACATTTTGTATATTTATTATTATTATTATAAAATGTGTATATTAAGTCAATAATTCAATAACTTAAATTGTGGATGACAAACAAGGCGTAAACAATGTCAAACCATATTTAATGTTCATATTTTCTTTTATCTTGCATTAAAACTTCTACAAGTGGCAAATTCACCTCAAAATACAGTGGATGGATGACCTTTGACCAACAAAATAAACATGGAGCATTTTCTTTTCCTGTGTAAACTAAGACTTTATTTTTCTCTCCTAACTGTGCATGATTATATAGTATTGCATGTATATTTTGCATATGGCATTGCTTTTTTTTCTCCTCCTTTCCACAGGACCTTAGAACAGTGTGATCCACCAGTTGATGACTTTTATTAATCTTGATGTACTTCAATGACAATAAATACCTTGACTTAACTGATTTATAGTACACCTTAAAGGGATTCAGAGCCAAAAAAAAAGGCAGATTATGAATATGAGCCATTGATTACTGATCCCAAAAATGAAAAATTCTGTCATTAATTACTCACCCTTGTGTCGTTCCACACCTGTAAGACCTTCATTCATCTTCAGAACACAAATTAAGATATTTTTGATACAATCCAATGGCTCAGTGAGGCCTGCATTGCCAGCAAGATAATTAACGCTTTCTTCAACAATATCTAGTGATGGGCGATTTCAAAACACTGCTTCATAAAGCTTCGAAGCTTTACGAATTTTTTGTTTTGAATCGGAATGATTACAATTGCGTGTCTCAAACTGCCAAAGTCACGTGATTTCAGTAAACGAGGCTTCAATACGTCATAAGTGTTTCAAAATTTCAATGGTTCACCACTGCGGGGCGTGACTTTGGCAGTTTGATACGCGTTCCGAACCACTGATTCGAAACAAAAGATTCGTAAAGCTTCATGAAGCAGGGTTTTGAAATCGCCCATCACTAGATATTGTTGAATAAAGTCGTTTTTGTGTGCCAAAAAAAAAAAAAAAAAAAAAAGTATTCTCGTCACTTTATAACATTAGGGTTGAACCACTGTAGTCACATGAACTGTTTTAAATATATCTTCAGTAACTTTCTGGGCACTGAAAGTGTTAATTATCTTGCTGGCAATGGAGGCCCCACTGAGCCATCGGATTTCATCAAAAATATCTTAATTTGTGTTCTGATGATGAACGAATTAACCTTTAACCAACATGTATTAGCCTTGAATGAATCTTGAATTCATGTACAAATCACAGTATTTTATGACTAAAAAGCACAACATATTTCTCTGTAGAAGTCTTTGTTATTGATTTGATTTCCAGTGAAATGAATATTATTTACCTGAATAACATGTTGTCTGACTAATTGTGGACGTTTGCAGAAGTCTTGTAGTCTTTTGCACAGCTGTTCAGGTGTTGAATACAGATATGTTGCTACAAGAGGAAAATACATATTTGATAAGAAACCTCAAAATGCAGATGAGATCGCAGGCACTTTCAGCATTAAAAATTCAGCTGACACCATGCTGTGTGTGATGCTGTACATTATTGAACTGTGGTTATATTTATTTATTTATATAAAAATGCCAGAATGGTTTATGGCAAATTCTTCGATTGTGCTTTAAGATGAATAAGTCATTATACACAGAAGCTGAACATATCAGCTTTGCCTGTGACAATAAATCTTCTTTTGCATATGGAATTGAGCTAGTTTTCTCATCACTGGCAAATCATGAAAATGAGAGAAGAATTTTACCAGGGAATATTTCAGGATAGACCAAAGCCTTCGGACACAGGGGATAACAACCACAATGGACCGCTTCTAACCTGAAAGAGAAGATTTATGCCATATAAGGTTCGATTCCATACTGCATCAGTATTGTATTGACAAAATCTATTTAAATGACTTGGCTCCATTTCCCAATTAGCAATTTCTGAAACGGCACCAATACAATTTCAGCACTATGGGGCTGACAACAAACCAAAACAGCTGCCAATACTAAAAGCCATCATAACTAGCTGGTATCTCGTTATTTTCCCAACTGACCACCTGACAGATGAAGCGCCACCCTAGACTACATCAGTTTCAATTTTTTCTATACTTCAAATACCTAATGAACTAAAGGTACCTCATAACTATGGCATAGTTTTGACACTATCTCATGCTTTTAGTTCATCAAATAGTTCAATCTAGGGCAAACTTTGCTCCCAACTGATTCAACTCATTTGAACCCCTATTGCTGGCAGTGGAAATGACCGGCTGTTTAAATATTTTGTAGAATGAGTATTAATATTTAATGAGTCTATCCATCTCTCCCTTCACCATCAGATCCTCATCTCATTTCCCATGCTAAAACCATGCATATTTTAATATCCGATTAGCCCTCTGCCATTCACAGCAGAAATTTCAAGATTCTGATTGAGCAATGGGACAAATCTTCTCAAACAATCCTGTGGATTTGTGAAATGTCTCAGAGTCACAAAGTTGCGTTTGTATCGTTACATATTCAATGGTCACTCATATACTGTTAACCGCAAACCTTCAGATCTGTGACACAAGAAAACAAAGCATAAATTTTCCTCTTTTTTTTTTTTTCACAGTTTCAGGAGTCATGGATCGAGCAGTTCATATAATATATATAGATATAGAAGATGCATGCTAACATTGTCCAATGCATTTTCTATTCACACCAAAGCAATAACACATGCATTTTTATTCACATCTTTTTATTCCAACACATTATAGGCCAGTTGGAAGGGGGAAAAAAAGAAAAAAAAAAAAAGAAAAAAAACACACATTGCCTAGTTATAATTTCTCTACAAAGGAAAAGAAAAACAACAGCACAACAGTCACCGTCCTTGAGCAAACACCAGACAGTGAAGGTTTAGGGTAGTATTACCTTCTCTGCAACGTCAACATCCCCTTCCCTGATCAAATTCACAGTGAACACAGTAAATCAAAGTTGCTCGGCTGGAGTCTATGACAGCCCGTCGTATGAAACTGATTAAGGTCAGTTCCATGTCAATGCAGTTAATGTGTGAGCGTGCAAATGCTTATCAGGCTTTTCATCTCAAATATAATTAGGCGATCATTCTGCTTGGCTGCCTTACTGTTTTTCTGGAGGGCACGGATGGGCGTCTGCTGACAATTAATCAGATTAGGCTAATTTCCACAATAACGAGGACAGAACATGGTGGAGAAAAGTCCCCTTGCGTGGCACGGAACTGACCAATGAGATGCAATGACTGATCAGCAAAAGCATTTGAGCAGGTGATTCAAGTTCTGAGGCCTTTTTCGGCCTTTTTCTCATGTCATCAGTTCTTTGAGGCAAAATTGATTTAGTAAGTGGAGGTTTCTTCAATTTCGGGCACTTTTATGTCCCAGGGGTTGATTTTTATTAAAACGAACAGATTTTTTTATATAGTCACATCATTCTTCTCAAATGTCTTTGTACAGATTTCATTGTTTTACCCTTTTCTCAGATTTTATATATAGGGGACCTATTATGCAAAACTCACTTTTATATTGTTTTTGAACACAATTATGTGTGCGCAGTGTGTGTACACAACCACCCTATTGTGGTAAAAATCCATCCACTCCATGATTTTCCCCATAAATCTGAAAAAGTGCCTCAAAATGAGCCGTTTAGGAATGTACTCCAATGTGACGTCACACTGGAACAGGCCCCAGCCATGACTGATGACAGAATCTGCCCTATTAGCTTAGCTCCTCCCCTGAGTGAGCTGTACACAGTCCGCCATGTTTATCTCCTCGCCAGAGCATTTAACAGCAGCATTCAAGTAAGAAATTCATTATTAATAAAGCTACTAAAATTATTCAGTCAAGACGTGAAGGAGAAATCAGTTTAATACTCACCAGGACGCGCCGTTTGACAGTCAGCTTTCTGTGCGCGTTTCGGATGTGTGCACTCAGAAACCATACATCATAAGTTTAAACTGATATGGCTTTAAAACGCATGCAAATAATAAACCTTCATGATGACTGAAATGTCACATGAGCATGAGCGTGACCGTGATAGAGATGATAATCAAAACCAAACACAGGTTTTGTTAGTTTTTGGCAAAGTATCCAAGGCACGAACTGTAAAGGCACAGCACTATTCTGGAGCAGCAACTCATTTGCATTTAAAGATCCATGCATGAAAACATCATGTTTTTGCTTCCACTCAAAAATGAGCTGAAACTTCACATACACATTCTGGGGACACTTATATAACATCTTGTAAAAAGGGGCATAAAAGGTTGATTAAATGATTACATTTAAGATTATAATAATCTAAACAATGAGTGAATAAAAACATGATAAATCTCAGTATTTGTTTTGTGAATATGATGCATATCAGTTTTTCCAAAAATAACAACTTGAAGTGGCATAATTTCCATCACACACAAATGTTTTTTTTCTTCTAAATTTAGTTCACTTGTTTACAAAGGATACAACAGTCTCAGTAAAGAGTATGCTTAAGATGATAAGTGATAAATATTAAAGATAAATATTACTATTATTATTTTAAATATAATAAAAATTATTTATTATAGAAATATATATATATATATATAAAATCAATTATTTTATTGTGCTTCATTTCAAATTAAGATGTTAAATTATGCAATTGTGAATTGTCCAAGTACTTAGGATACATAATATACTAGCTATTAGTTTTAAAAAAAACTAATATAATAATATAATTTTAAAAATAAAAATTAAAAATATAATTTTATCAAAAGAATGGTAGTAGATACATGCTTTGACATGTGGTGCAAAATGAAACCGTGGAGGAAAAAAAAAAAGAAAAGGAAAATTCTTTAAAAAATAAATAAAAAGACAATACTCCCATGGTGTGCTCATAGTTAAAGAAACACCCAGTCATTAATTACCCTTATTCAGCTCAATTCAAAGAGATGTTTTTTGGAAGTTAAACATTATTAAGAAAAGCCGACAGCAGGTGTTTGATCAGTGTTTGAACACACACATCGCCTGAGGACATAAACGTAAAACACACAGCTGAGGAGTCTCCTTATTCCTCCTCTCCACTGGACTTTGATCTAATGAAATCGAGAACAACCTCAGCCGTATGTAGTAAGAGTCCCAGAGGGAACGCGAGTCTAAACCGTTACCTCGCAAAGCAAAGGATGTTTCTATCCAATCGATATCACAGCCCAGAAAATTTATCAGTGCTGTCATCAAATAGGATGTATACATTTAGCATACAGAACAAGGATGACTGAAGTCCCCTGTGTAGAACGAGCCCCTGCTAGCACACTTTGGATGAGTGCTACCTTGGCCCTGGGCATTATCTAACAAACTCTTCAAAAGTCAAGCACAGGTGACTGAAGATATTGATCCGGGCGATACTGAACACATCAAGGCTGGTGCTTTCAAAGGTCGCTCCCAAACCCACGCAGTACCCTCCTGACTCTGAAACACCCCCAGAAGGAGAGGACCGGCCTTTGGGATTAAAAGCAACCTTTCAATTAAGCCATGAACTTTTCTGAGCCTGTTTGGGGTTTGAAGAATTACACGCTCAAAGTAATCTTCACATTTTGTGTTAAAATGTGGCATGATGGAGCTGTCTTTCTGTATTAGTGTTGATTTTGTATTGTTTCACATAACTTTGGCTCCTAAACAAATGGGAGTTACTATGAATTCTGTGGTATTGTACTAATATGAATGACTAAATAAACTAAAACTGATACATTTTCCTAAATTTCATAAAAGCAGCAAACAACACTTATACTAATCAACATAAATAAACCACTGTGGTGAATTTATGTTTGGGGAGAACATATTTCTGTGACAGACAGCAGATGAAACTCACATTGCTACTCCGAAAAACTCGTGCTTGGCTGTGGAAACGACGACATCTGCTTGGCACAGCGCTTTGAGGTAATCTTCCTTACTGGGCATGAAACCCCAGTGCTGGATGTGGTCAACCAACTGTTCTTTGGCTTCTGAAAAGATGTCTATAGTGGGAAGGAACGGAGAAAGGGACAGAGGCCTCAATATCGACGTGTAGTAATTAGCGGAGAGAGGGACGTTTAAAGTTTTGGTCATATTTTGCGAGGAGATAAAATGAGCAAGGTCATCATAAATTTGGACATAAAATGGAGAAGGGCACAAATAATCAATAACATGATTCTATTAGCAAAATCAAAATAGATTAAAACCGTTTCAAAGTGATTGCCTTCCGAGCAATCGTAAACATAATTTCATAACATGAGCAACCTTTACGATCTGTTTATTTCTTTTGGTCCCGTGGCTGTTTATGCCACGATAAAACTTTGCATCTCAATATTAGAGATTGTGTTTCCTGTAAGTCTCGCTTTGGCAGCGCTAGAGTGTGCGGGCACATAAATGAAATGAACACAACGCCATAAATACTTAAGACTGTCCAAACGATATTAAAACATAATTGTCCGCTAATGAGGAGTGTATTTTGCCAATGAAAATGTTGCCTGTGTGCGATAAACAGACGATCTTTGAACCTAAAGCGATGCACTTAACAAATTTGTTTCAAAGTTAAACATGTAATTACATTTCTGCATGACATCAGAGGTGTCAAACAACTAAATCATTCTATGAAAAGTAGGGAGAGAAAAGGAAATAAATAAATAAATAAATGCAGTTTTGGTGAAGAAAAAATTATATGGCTACTAACTGGAAAATTTTGTCTAAAAGAACTGTCGAACAAAAGCAATATCACACTATAATTGCTTAATTATATCCCCGTCCCTAATCCCTCCAGCACATGATGTACCTGGAACGTCAGTGAAGGTCTCTCCCAGCACAGAAACTTCAAAGCTCAGCTGTCGCTCTTTGAGTTTCAGTAAGGTCTGGAAGAACAGCTGTGGGTTTTTGTCATGTTCCCTTTAGCCAGAAAGAGAAAAGCAGAAACAAGACACTGACTATTTCACAGTTGGAAACAATAACATAAATACAAATTAATTAATAGCAGGAAAGTAACAAAAATATTACAAAATAGGAATTCAAAAATAAAGTTTAGAAAATAAAAAACAGTAACCATCATATTAACATTAACATTTAATCATATAGCGTATTTTGTGTGTGTGTGGTCCTGGTATTCCCTACGTTATGGGAACCATATTTGTTTTTAAATTATTTAATAAAAATAATAATAATGACAATAAATACAATGATGAGTGTGTCAGTCAGTAGCGAAGACTTTTACATTGAAAAGACTGAATTGTTGTTAACACGGAACAAGAAGCAACTAACAAATGCTTTGACTAGCGTTGTCAGTCACGGGAAAACCCCTCAACTGTTAAAAGGACAAGATAATACATCGGACATTTAAACAGATTTTTTATTATGAACACAGGACTGATCTGAAGGAAATTGCTAAATCTGAATGCAGGTAATAAACTTGCTTACTCACTCTCTTTGTCACAACACTCTTCTACATAATACAGTAAGCATCGATGAACAATATCAATAAAGAACAAAGAGTTTACATTGCTAAGAGTGGTTGCTAAGGGTGTTGTATAATGATACACAGAACCATTGGGTGAAGCGGTCACAGCCGTGTTTTATCGTGTTTAATCGTGCACCCTTTATCGCGATTAATCACACTTATCGTGAAATTAAGCATACACCATTTATCTTTTTTAACACGTTCATTTTGCCATCAATGCCTATATCCAGCAAAGTAAACCATCAGATTGAAGTGATTCTCACAAAACTGTATTTTTCAGCTTTTTTCAAGGTAAATTTATATGTCGTTCCAAAAAAGGACACCAAATAACCAAATATTTTTTCATATAATTCATACATTTATGTACACCAAAGCACCTATCAAAAAAAATCACAGCAAAAAAACGTTTCAGAATTCACAGTGTATATTATGTGCAACAGCAAAGAGCTTGTTTACATTTTAGTCAAGTTACTGAACAGGACCAAATGGAGATGCCAAAAAACTAAACTAACCGCCTTTACCTGCATATATACGAAATACACAGCAACATACACAGGACAAAATTCAAACATTATCCTGAATGTGTGTTAAAACAACGTGAATGTACTGAAATGTGTCTGTGCATCAATACAGTGTGCCAGCAGAACGTCGAGAGCGCTAATACATGATTTGTTTGCACATCAATATAATGGACTCACGCGTGCTTAATGTAGCCTACGGCTCCTCTACGTCATCACAATCATCTTTACTTTGATTGCAATCATCATCCATCAAAACTTTCATAGCAAGAAGCTGATTTGATTTATCCAGCCGAGAAACATAGTTTTCATATCATCTGGCCATACAGCGATGGGATGTTTCGATGTTCCGTTCAGACAGGAACAGCGCGATACATTGATACAATATTACAGAGAGTTTGTGTTTTAAAAACAGACACTGTAATGAATAACTCTCTCTGCCGTCTCTGATATAATCAGCATGGACTTTTAAGATCATCTAACTGCATGATGTAAATTACGTTATGACGCAATTGTACATGCTTCCGTAATTTTTTTTTTGAGTTAAATATGCGTTACATTATTTTAACGCATTAAGGATTTTGAATTAATCACATGCGTTAACGCCTTAAAGTTGACAGCCCTAATATATATATATGTATATATATGCACACTATATATGGGTCAACGACATTTAGATGTCCGCATCAATAGAAATTTGCAAAAGTGATTTTATATACATAGAAAGCACTTTAAATGCAAGTAAAACGTCTACTTTTAAGGTTTCAAATATGTTTTGGGAGAATAAAATGTCAAAATGTGAGTGAAATAATGCTCCATTGTCATTCCGTGTAACACTTATATTTATGTAAAAATTGAAACAATATACTTGTTCTGACCTGTATGTATTAAAATATGTAAAAGAATAAGTGAGCATACTTAGTTTTATTGCATTTTAAATGAGTAAATAGTTCTTGCTGACAAATGGGCAAAACCTAGGATAGTGGCAAAGTTTAAAAATGTAAAATTACAAGTAATTAGCATTTGGGGTAAAGTAATTAGTCTTTAATATGGCACACATAGATTTTTGTTGTAAATATGCCTGCAAGATTGTTACACTGAATGACATTTTAGTGGGTGTCTTCAGTAAATCATGGTAAAAATGTATATTTAATTTTTGCTCGCTCAAGAAAGAAAGAAAAAAAGAAAGAAATTAAATAGGACCCATTCTGATGTATTGAAAAACAACAATTCAAAACTGTATTACACTTATCAATTTGATTTTTTTTAGCATCTTTAACTAATCTTAATTTTAGCAACCACAAAATGTCTTCATCAGTTTGACAACACATGTGCTGCAAAAGTTCACAACGCAAGCAAGTACAGAAACGCGCTGCAAAAGTTCACAACACAACCAAATACAAAAATGCGCTGCAAATAGGCCCGCTCACATACAATCAGGGTGTTAAAATAAGCAAAAAACTTTTCAGGTGCACACCACTGAAACATTGAACAAGCGTCCCAGCCAGGTTCGTTGATGTCCCCATAAAACATTTTTTGTTGTGGTCTGTGCCAGTAATAATTTATTTAATAATTGACTTGATTTTATGACTCAAATCCCAGTCAATTATTCACTGCAGAAAGTGAAACTAAAAACTGAGCAATAAGAGCTCTACTTCAACATGTTCTTATAGCAGTATTTATCCTTAATTTATTTTCTTAATATTTCTCTTGTGGCCCATACGTAGTTGGGGGGGAGAGAAGAGATGTAGGTTATTTCGTGTTAAACAAGTTGTTTTTTTAAATGAGGAGTTAGCTAATCTAATATCTCATTGCAGCTCGTCGGTTACACGATGATGCGCTATGAAATTATTGCGAGGCGAAATATTCATTTAAGTAGCCTAATCATCATCATTCAGATCATCACAGAGGGGGGCTTGAGATCGCTGGGCCTGGTATGTGCTATTTGCAGCATGTTTTTGTATTTGCTTGTGTTGTGAACTTTTGCAGCATGTGTTGTCAAACTGACGAAGATGTTTTCTTTATTTGCTGGTGTTTTTTCTATTTGCATGTGTTTTCTTCAGTTGCAGCGCGTTGAGCTCTCTCGGCCACCATAGAAAAGTCCATTTCTGCTTTTCATTATTTTTTAAAATGACCTTCAACTTTTCCCTGTTTACCCATATGTTCTAATGTTATTCTTGAAATAATAAAAAACATACTGAGAAAAGGTAAAATCTATGATTAAACAAACTCTGATGAAATTTCAGTGTTTGACATTTTTAATTTTGATTTCACAGAAACGTGTAAACAAATGGAAATGCTAATACATTTATTTACATTTGAGGTGCGTGGTATGAGTTCTCAAAGTTCCTCTACGAATCGCAGCTCGTATACCTTAATTACACATCTGAAGCTGAGGCCACATGTTCTGTCACTGTGATCCAGCCAGGCCGCTGATTGCTGGTGTGCTTCCATTAAAGTTCTGAGCTCAGCCAAGAGATCTGGTGAGCAGCTTCACAGCGATCACTGGCAATGCTTCATTACCTCAAAAATAGTTCACTCTGAAGTCTAAAGTGTGCCTTTAAATCCAAGGCACACTTTACAGGTTCTAAGAAGATTAAACGAGGAGTACTTCAAAGAATATGTTTTATTAAATGCTATTTCAATTTTATTTTGTACTATGAGAAGATCAGTGAGTATTTTGCCTAATCTTATGTACATGTATATAATAAAATAAAATAAAACAAATCCAAATAAACTAATAAAAATAAAATAAATAATGCATATAATTGAGTCGAATGTTGGTAAAAAAAAAAAGATTGCTTTAAACAATTCTATTATCAAATGACCGCAAACTTGTAAGTCCTCTTTCTCATGGAATTACTTTCTAAGTGCATTTTGGATGTGCGAGCCCCCGTTTTATTCTGCATTTATCCAACATGCTGACAGCACATCTGATGAAGAAGCTTCCCTCTGAATACAAACACCCTTGACGCACTGGTTTGAAATCCTTCTCTTTGGCCTAAACTGCGCGCCTGAAGTCCTTTCAAAACCCTGACAGTCAAATGATGATCCATGTGGCTCATCCTCTTGATAAAGCAGAGGTACGTTACCGAACAACGGCCTTACAGAGCTCATACACGTTGCACAAAAGAGGCTTTGACAAATCTCTGAGCTCGTCAGCACTGCCGTTCTGTATACTGTCTGAGAAAGAGCTCTCTTCACAAAAATGACGATGCTGAAGGTCAAAAACAATTACCGGGGCAGAAGTGCTTTGACAAAAGACACCTCCCACTTGGGTGGAATCTCCTTAGATGAGGTATTAGTGAGGGCTTATTTCCTCTCATTTCCGGTTCTTTTATGTTGCCTTTTCCCCCATGGCTTGACGTTGATTCCCTCATTAATTTTGCAGCCTCTTTGATTCGCTACATTGTGGATGTGATTGCCACCTCCTCCGGACTAAGACTGGTTGACCTGCGGGGAGGTGACATGGCGACTGCAGGGATGCCTATTACCCGGCCTGTCAGTCTAGTAACTAAAACAGCCTTCATGAGGGCCGTGATGCCTTATTTCCTACTGATAGCATAGCGGAGGGTTAATTAATATGTCAGTTATGTTATGCAGGGATTGTTGGGGCTCAACGTGCCTCTCGCACTAAAACTGGAAGAGTGGAGACCCGCACAAACACAAGTTCACTAAAACGCACTTGCGGCTGCTGCTGGTCTGTGACGTCTGGTCTGGGCATTAATGCAGATTAATAAACGTACAAAACAAGCATATTAGTTATTAATTATTAGAAACTTACTACAAGCTACACTTAAGGGACATTTTAAATGCAGATGTTAATGATAAGTGGCAAACATGGATGACCCAAATAAAGTTAGAGGCGGAGAATATACAGCTAGTATGGACACACACCGCAAAGATTGCTCTTACTTTCTAAGCATTATTCATAATAAATACTTGTATTTATTATTATGAAATATTTATTATATATTATATTATGAAATTATTTATTAATTTTTAAATCCATTAAATCATTTATTAAATTTAATACAATACACACACACTCACACACACTCACACATTGGGTTTTCATGTTTTATGGGGACCTTCCATAGACATCATGATTTTTATACTGTAAAAACTATATATTCTATCCCTAAAACCTACCCCTAAACTTGCTTAACTTTCTGCATTTTCAACTTTCAAAACACATAATTTAATATGATTTATAAGCTGTTTTTGCCCATGGGGACATTTTGTCCCTATACCGCAGGGAATACCTGAACCACACACAAACACAGAGAGAAATATAAATCTTTTGTAACTTTTGATCAATTTAATGCACCCTTGCTGAATAATTTCTTTCAACAACAACAACAAAAAAAACATACTGACCCCAAACTTTTAAACAGTAGTGTAAATGCCCACGTAAATATGTGTGTTACTTCCCAATACTAAAATAGGGGGTTTTCTTACCCTTTGACCTTAAAGTGCAATGAGACAGAAACCAAATAAAACAAATACGAAAAAAGGGTTCTGCAGGGACCTGACGAATCCTCATTAGCAGTCATCCGGTACCACTTAAAAGAATATGATCCTCTCATTTAGACAGCTATGATTAAATATTCCCCTTTAAGTCGCACCCATGAGGTGCATGTTTTAAAATTCAAACTCTATTTACTGCAAAAGCATGACGTTAAAGGATTCAAATCAGAAAGAAGCGAAAGGGCTAATTAATGGGGCTCTTGAAAGCCCAGGATTCAGTTATCTGGGGATTGATTAGGGTCAGCTGAAAATAGCAGAGGCAAAGCCTCCGGTAAAACAAGACAAAACAAACCATGACCGTGTCGATAGTTCTCACTGTTCCTCCACAGGGAGGGGTGCATGCTGGGGTCCTAATAAGGGGGTAACTATACACAAACGGCTGTGAAAATGTATGTGCTGACTTTCTTTCATTACATTTCTACTGTCAGTAAACAATTAGTTTTCCACTTCTCTACTGTTATGCGACCCTGATTCATTAGTTTTAATTGTGTGCAAACATCAAAAGTCAAATATTTTCTGGAATTCTGCCTTTGCTTGCAAGTCTGCTTTAAATCCTTTGTGCCGTTTTCAAAATTCCAACATATCATGTCGTTCCAAGCACCATCCCTCTCTAATGGGGGTCTCGGAAGCACGGCTGTGGTGATGAGCAGGGCACAGGAGTTGTGGAACAAATCATGATCCATGCCAGCACAGTGTGGTGACGCATCAGTCTTTTTTACTTGGTCATTAGTGCCCACTGCACAGTCTGAGAAGAACGAGAGATACACAAATATGTCTGGATTTCAAGAGAGGCCCCAGAAGAAAAAGAAAAAAAAAAAAAAAAACACTGCGTAATTGCCTCCAGAGAATGTCGCCTAAAATACAAAGGTCCAGCAGAGGGAAAGCCCATGCCAGCCAATGTGACTGTCTGATGGTGTACTTTAGTAAATGTCTTCTTCACTGCAGTTTTTTTTTTTGTTGTTTTTTTTGGTAAGAACATGTGCCTGTTGGTCACCGTGACAAACAAGGTTGCCCTCTTAGGTAAATGGGCTTTTCAGAAGCAAATTTAAGCCCTCATTCACATGCACCTGCAAACAGCTGCCCTTTCTGACCATACGCCCCGGTCAGCGCCTGCAATAAGACAGTCCTGTAATCCAACGGATGAAGACCTATCCAGGCCACATGGAGATTAACAATCTGCAACCAGTGATGATGACAAAAAGAGAGGCTGGAAAAAAAGGAAAAAGGATGAAATGGGACACACTGTCAAAGATAATCCAAGCCCCTTCTTATTTTCCAGCAGCTCTCGCCCCGTGTAAATCCCAATTTAACTCGGACCAAAGCCAACGTTTACGAGGCACGGATGTTAACAGCACTAATCCATCTGTGTTTTGCTCAGTTTTGAAGAGATTACACAATGGGCGCTTTTGTTACTGATACAAGAGTAGGTGAATGACATATACATAACACAAACAAACATTGCAAAATCCCTGTGCCAGCATCAAACTTCCACACCGGTGGTCTTTTAGGTTGTTAATCTGATTTATGGGTGTTTTTTGGTAAGGAAACATATAATCACTGCCAAGAGATGAGCAAAGAGTCATGGGAGAAATATGTGGCTTGAGTAACAGTTTCTTTTTTTTCCTTTTTTTTCTCAGCCCATGGCAGATGAGGTAGAGATACAATGCTGTTTGGTTTCCACTCATGCCAAGAGGAGGTCTAAAATATGGGGAGTGGAAGATATTTAAACTTCAACAAAAACCACAGAGCAATCCTGTGGGCAATAAAATATTTTCTCATCCCTCCCCCATCAGTCCCTGTGAACAAAACTCAACGGCACAAACGTTCTCTTCTGTTGTCATCTCTGCAATTTGAGATTCTGTTCATACAAACTTTTACATGTTATTTGAGAGGAATCGAACACCGATGTCACTGATAATATTCTAACGGTGGCTTTCGCCAAGACTGCTTTTCAGAAACGATGAGATGATGCTGAAATTGAGCATCGAGGGGGTCGGTGGACACATTACACGCTTAGAACTGCTTCAAACCAGTGGTCTATCTATGCATGTTGTACCAAAACAAGCATGTTATCCATTTTCCATGCCTCTGCCATACTGTCAAACAATTCCCTGGACAGTCCAAAGCAAATAACTCACAGAATGGTAGTTGTATACAGGTTGATGTTTGAGACGCTTTCATGTCGCATGTGTTTGAAGTCTGCTGAGAAACAAGGTCCTTGTGTTACAGTGCTTTATTTAGTGGGAACAGTGAAAGCTATTAATTCAACATAGAATTTTTCAATTCTGCAGTTTCCACTATTTGTATGGAATATAGGTGTCAGCACTTTCATGTACCATGGGTTGATTTTTATGACAACAATCAAAGATTTTTTTCTTAAATGAAGATCACATAAAACTCTCTATTTTACCATGCCTTGGTTATTTATCTACTTTTCAAATGCCTTATGCCTTACATTTTATTGTTGTACCCTATGGTTATATAAACAAAAAGAGAAATAATCATAAACTATTCCAATATTTACAGTGTAAAAAAAGCATTTTTAACAAATTCACAAAAGTCACAAAAGAAATGTAGTATGCATTGTGTGTATTTAAGAAAAAAAAATGCTAGATATGAAATTAGTCTTAGAAAGACAAATAGTCATACATTTTATTCTAAAACAATTAAAATGTCATCTAACCACATAATGTTATCAAACACAAATGATGTAAGAATGTTTTACTAAAGTATATATATATTTTGCAAGCAAGTCTACAAGATCAAAAGTGCCCAGAGTTGAAGAAATATCTTTACATACTCTGCATTGAAATTCATTATAATTATAAATGAAGAATCAGTCCGTTAATGTTGAAAAGTTAATGAAAAGAATAAGTGAAATATTGAAAGTATTTTGTTAAATCCAAATTTCTATAAATAAATGCATGTTAGATGAGCTCTTGATGAATAAATGTTTCTAATGTTTTCATGAACGTCTTACCAGCGATGTGGCCAGACTATGTGGAGTGGCCGAAGTTTCCCTCTCTCATCATCATACGGATGGGAAACTGGCTGATTCCCCAACGTCTCTTGATGGGGTGTGAGCTTCAAGGACTGCTGCGGCCCCGCCACATTGAGAATCTTCTCAGGTGGCTCAGAGTCTATTGTGAGGTCTGGACAACTGCTGAAGTTTATTATAAGATCATTAGTTAGGCCCCCAACATTTACTCAAGAAATAACCAGTTTTAATGCACAAACATCCTTCAGTGCTATAGTATGTTACCTTGGACCTGTTGTTTGAATGTGGCTTTGAGCAGCCTGAGCGTGGATATCATCACACCGCACCGAATGCCTGAGACGTTTGTGTGCAGGGAGGAATCTGAGGACGAAAGGGGAAAAGCCCTATAAAACAACATAAGAGAAACTGGAAAAACTATTTTTTTAAAAAGAGAAAGAAATAAAAACACACTACGACTGTAAACACATTCCTAATTCAAAGATGTTTTTTCTCAAACCTTCACTGATTTCTATAATGAAAAACAACATAAGGAGCAAATAATTCATATGCTACACCAGTCAGAACATTACATGTTTGAGCAAAATAAACAAAGAAGGTAACTAAAACCACATTTTAAAAAAGAAAAAGGGGCCCTCATGTGGCACTTTTCTCTCCCTGGCCTTAAAATATGTCGAGCACACAGTCGGACTGATGTATTCTGCAACCGCGATGATTATTACAAGTTAAAGAAGTTAAAACAAGTCACATTTTCACATAATTCTCTGCCAAAAGCAATCCATAAAATGCAGAAAGCACTTTCTCTGTTCTCTGTGACTGCACAGCCCATGCGCTGCCTCTATGGCACTGCGAGTCCTAATTGTAGGTTGTGTGATGGACGCGAGCCAATTAGCTGCTTGAGAGCGAGATTCCCCCATGCTTACTGACGCGCTATTATTTTTTGCAGTGGAGCAAAACCGAAGGCAACGGTAAAATCCAAAAAGAAACAACCTTGTACTGCTTTATGAAATTACAGATATATGGCACTATCTTTAGTCCAGATTGAATAAGTCCAAAACAAGTCAAAACATTTACAAAAGCCATTCAAGATATTCATGACGCAACATAATTTTCCAAAGATTAATGAGCAGATCACTAACAGCAAACATTTGGCTGCTGATGCAAGCTTTCATTACAGTTACAGTAGATCTTCTTTCTTTTTAAAACAAATAATTTAACAATGCCACTATGCAAGGCACATTTTGGAAGGAAAAATGAAATAAAATATAGAAGTAAAAAAATAAAAAATAATAAATGAAATAAAGATTTAAAGATTTCATTAAATTGGCTTGAATAAAGAGGATGTCCTAAGTGGCACTTATATATGTATTTCAGTGAGCCAAAATCTCTGTGGCAAAGGGAAGCAATACAACATGACGAACTACTAACCGATTTAGCACGACTTCCCACAATATGTTTATAATATATGTGGATTCTTCCAAGTGCTGGAGAACTCATCGACTTCAAAACAAAAAGGGGCTGTAAAGGCAGTGGAGTGTAAAGAGAGTTTCTTTCTGAGTTACATACAGATGGTTGCCTCGACTCACCACAATGTTGGGTGTATTTCTACCGCCCACTTTTTCCAAGTTAGTTGTGTACCAGTCATAAATAATTATACGAGAAGAGAAAACAGCATTTTATTTCCCTTTTCTCATTGGTTCTTTATCCTCTCAACTGAGTTGAAAGCGTTTCCGGGTACAGGACACAAGCATGCATGTGTTTGTGCATGTGTTTGTGCATTTTGACTGCACTTTCATTTACGTAGATGAAATCTAGTTGGGGAAGCGTTAGTCAAATACAGAGAGGTAAATTATGGTGTGTAAGGAAGAACCTTCAAAGAAAGCTGTTAAAGCCACAGAATAACTGTCCACAGAGCATTCGCTATTCGCTCTTTTGAAGTTGTCATTTCAAACGCAATGCTCTAATCCCGTATCCATCTCAGTAAATATGCATTCAGCAGCGATCAATGGCTATCCAAATCTGAAACGGTGCCATTATTATTCTCCAAACGTCCCTGAGAAAGACAGAGTATCAATGAGAGCAGTCACTCAACAGTTCACCTCCATTAGATTAGCCATTGATAAAAGTGCCAGGGAAGAGTTTCGCAATGGATGAATTAACTAACAGATGTGGACAGGGGAGCCAGGCTACATAAAGCTGCACTAAAGAGATGACAAGAAGGTGGTTGCGGCAAGGTATGAGGGATGGAGCTGCCTTGCTTGCTGGGAGGAAAATTTCATTTCGAGGGCCATTTTGAAAATTACATGAGGAGGTTTTGACTAGGCAATAAAAACACAGCCGTGTCCACTGACAGGAGAGGGAGAATGCCACCAATTAGCTTATTTATAAATCAGGCGCAATTTCAGAGATGACTTTTACCTTGCATTTGATTAAATGTGAAAGGATGGTTGGGGAAAAGAGGGAGGAAAGAAAATCAAAGTCAAAAATCATTTCATCTAATTTCCTTTATTGGCAATAATCACAAGCGGTCTCTTTTTTCCAGGCTAATGAAAAATTCCATTGATCTTGAGGTTGGCCGTTGTGACGGCTTAGAAGCGGAGAGAGCTACGTGTGAGCCGTGCAAACTTTTTCCGGCAGTTCGGGCAGTTCTTCTGGGTAGCTCAGGACAGCTTAAAGTAACTGGGTTCATTCCAAGTTAAAAAGAGTTAGTTCACCCAAAAATAAAAATTCTGTTATTAAATACTCAAACCCTTAAGACCTTCGTTTATCTTCAGGACACAAATTAAGATATTTTAGATGAAATGCGAGAGGTATATGACTTTTCATAGACAGATATTTAACCGATACTTTCAAGGTCCAGAAAGGCACTAAAGACATTGTTAATACAGCCGACCTGACTACAGTGGTTCAACCTTAATTTTATGAAGCGACAAGAATACTTTTTGTGCGCAAAAACAAAACTAACTACTTCATTCAACAATCTCTTCTCTTCTGTGTCATTATCCTTAAGCAGTTGCCGCAGTAAGCACAGTGAAGTCTTCCATGTTTACGTCCGAATGCCAGCTCAGTATTGGCCAAAGCTGCACACGTGAGCAGCACGATGCGTGTGATGCTGAACTTGGAAGTGCTGGGCGTAAACAACTTATGAGAATGACACAGAAGAGAAGACATTGTTGTTTTTGTTTTGTTTTTGCGCACAAAAAGCATTCTTGTCGCTTCATAAAATTAAGGTTGAACCACTGTAGTCACGTCAGCGGTTTTAGTACCTTTATGGACCTTGAAAGTGTCGAATTTGCTGTCTATGGAGGAGTCATATACGTACCTCTCGGATTTCATTCAAAAATATCTTAAACTGTGTTCTGAAGATGAACAAAGGTCTTACGGGTTTGGAACGACACGAGGGTGAGTAATAAATGACAGAATTTTCATTTTTGGGTGAACTAACCCTTTAAGATCAATTGTTGCATAATGTTGATTAATACCAAAAATATATTTAACTAAAGTAAATACATTTATGAATTCCACAAAGGATTTCACAAAAAATATTAAGCAGCACAACTGTTGATGATGAAAAGATATGTTTCTTAATCATCAAATCAGCATGATTTCTGAATGATCATGTGACACTTAAGACTGGAGTAATGATGCAGAAAATTCAGGAATAAATAAAATATATTTAAAAAGATAACAGTAATTTAAAATTGTAAAACTATTTCACAATATTACTGTTTTTACTGCATTTCTTATCAAATAAATCCATCCTACTTAGTGAACCTTACAGACCTCAAACTTTTGAATGGCAGGGTACAATATTTAAGTTTTGTGGCTATAAACTGTATGTTATCAGCACCATTTATGATGCTGTAACCGTGATGCTTTCTTTTTTCTTAAATCATGTTTGGTGGTAACAGACATTATGCCACAAACATTGTCAATTTAGCTTTACACTGAACCTGAAACATCCCTATAACACTCTCTGCCCACTGAGCGAAAGCGACCGATCACGCAAAGGTTTAATGCGGCCAAGTGTGTCATTTTGAAAGCACCGTGGCCAGCATTAGTCTCATCAGTGTGGGTGCCCTGTAGGGTGGCTTGACAGAGGTCTGGTATGATGGGCACAGGAGACCTGAAGAGAGCCTCTGAGATGTGGACAGAGAAAGTCATTACTGCACATTAACATCTACATTCATTATTACCAACTGACCTCGTAGTCAAACGCCAAACTTCCTGTCCCAACTGTGGCACACATCCTGGACTTTAGTCTACTCTACGTGACACTGAGAATAAAAATATCATACCTCTGAGGGTGTTGGGACGAGGACTCCAAATTTTAATGACAAAGACTGACATGCGGTACAGCTAAAGTAGGTCACAGGAGGTAACCAAACAGAAGGCTAGTAGAGGTTTCCAGCGGCACTACAGCCTTGCCCCATTTCCATTTAACGCAGATGACGGATATGATTGTATTGGGTGATGGAATGCGTTAGCAATGACAGACTTTCCTTATTATGTAATCTGCATTTGGCTTACCAAATCTGACATGGCTTGTGCAGTTGTGTCAAAATCTGCTCATTCTATGACATCTGTCATGTGAAACAGACACATAACAGCCTGATCACTTCAAACTAAACCTCGACATCTTAGTCACAAGCACATAGCTGTTCATCACATCTAACAATCTTTTCCTGTAGTAGGATGTTCGATGTTAACAGTGGCAATACATTGTTTTATTCTAAACAAAGATATTTGTTTGCTTAATGGAAGATAGCAGATTGAAATTAGTTTAAAATTATCACAAGAAAGTTATAACAATGTGTGCAAAGGTGGTATTTCCATAGAGACAGAACAATATTTTAACATTGAAATGCCCAGTTCTGTTTCAATTACACATGGAACATGAGCCACGATGCCATGTTTCACTGACTGTACTTTGCTTACATGTTCTCTTCTTTTTGTTAAGAAGCTGATCAGGTGTTAACAGGATGAAAACATGTCTGTATCGAATAGAGAAGTCAAGTATTTGTCTTTCAAGACAACAGCTGAACCCCAAAAGACATTTTTGAACCACTGCGGTAAAAAAATTACCAAATTAATCTAAATTCAGTCTTTTTACAAGGCTGATAGCAAAATATAGGCTACATACGACGGTCACTTTAAACTAGTAAGCCAAGGTTTCTCAAACAGGTGTTCGGAAACTGGGCATTTTAATAATAATAATTATTATTATTATTCAATTTGATTGGGTTTCTAAAATGGTCTGAGGTAGGGCTGAGCCATTTTTCAGATTAATTAAAATTTTTTGCCTCGATTTTATTATTTTTAAGTCAAGAAATCGTGATTTTGAAAAAAAATTTAGCAAACGTTACAATTAGACATGTTGGCAATACAGTAATGATAACCGTTAAGAGAAGAAAATGATCCGACCACATGATTGCGCACCTGATTAACCGCTCTCGTGTGACGCTCTATGAACGTAGACTATCGCTAGTCTAAAGCCCGGAACACACCAAGCCAACGGTCGGCCGTCGGGCAGTTTTTGTTTGTTCCAATAACACTTCCAATAACACCAGATGTACTCGTTACATCAGAAGAAGAATGGCATCTACGCTAATATTAGTCTTTCTGTTTATCCCGAGGTTTACCGTAGTCAGCCGGATCCGGGCCGTATCCAGGTGAGATCGAGGACCTGCGCCTTGACAAGCGCAGAGATTGAGTCAACTAGATCATCCACTATGAAGGCCTCATCAACATGACAACCAGTGGCGCATCTCCTCAACAACCGTCCATACCGGTGTGATGAATACGATCCTCAACTGGATGGAACTGAATTAAACACTTTGAATGCTGCGATCCTATCTGACTTATGATAGCAACCTGAGTCGTAACAAAGCACTGTTCGCCAGAGGAGAACTGGCCCCCCGACTGAGCCTGGTTTCTCCCAAGGTTTTTTCTCCATTTTAACACCTGTTTGCCACCTGATGTCACCTGTTGGAGTTTGGGTTCCTTGCCGCTGTCGCCTTTGGCTTGCTTAGTTGGGGACACTTGACAATTGACATTTGATATTCAACAGTGCTTTGATCTACGTGCATTGACACTATTCCTTAAGAGCTGCTGTGCAGCCAAAATAATGTACCAGTTATCACTGTAAAGCTGCTTTGACACAATCTACATTGTAAAAAGCGCTATATAAATAATGGTGACTTGACTTGACTTGTTGGCCGACAATGTTTTCTCAGTGTGTTTATCAGTGTGTTTCTCAGTCTGATCATTCTGATTGGCTGTTCATTCTGAAAGGCATTTCTTCTTACGCAGGCGCAGAACGGACACGCTACTTGGCTGTCGGGTGTCGTTTTCGGTTTAGTGTGTCAGAGCAACTTTGGACCCAGACGCTGCCGACGTGAGCCAACCCTCCAGTCTGCTTTCGTCGCCACTAGTTCGGCTTGGTGTGTTCCGGGCTTTAAGCGGCTGTTCACTCAGAAATGTGTTACTGTGTTGAAAAATAAAATAAAAAAACGAGATGCGGGCAGTGGAATGGGGGAAAAAAGTTATAAAATGCAAGTCAATCGTTCTGAGAAAAAAACAACAACAACAACAAAAAACTTTTCTGATTTTGTTTTTTTTGCCATATCGCCCAGCCCTAGTCTGAAGTCTTTTGAGACTAGAAAATTCATACCTGGTAATGCGCTTGATTACATATTTCCCTTCATCAAGAGCAAACAATTAAAGAAGGCATATTTTTACTTGTGTTTTATAAATACCTGCATGTCCTGATTGCATCATGGCAAAACCTATGGCCACAAGCCAGCTGCTTGGGACAAATTCTCTGAAGCCAGGGGCTTTATCCTTGATTCATTTCTATTTATCACGGTTCGCTCCTAGCACTTGAAAGCACCATATGGACTCAATTGTGGTTCGTTCCTGGCACACGTGATCTGGAGATCAGACGCATGCCATACCTTTGGGCTTTACCATTGGATTATTTTCACAGGGCACATACTGAAGAGTCTTCGTGCCACAAGGATAGAGATCCCTTTTGAAAATGTCCTCCGAGCACGAGGTGGTGGAATCCGATGTCAAAGAAACAAATGAGAAAAGGTGCCCGCCAGATGTTTCACCGACAAGATTAAACGCTCAGCGATTTGATTAAGAAAGCCCATCTCCTCATCACCCCATCCTGCCCACATTAAGGCTTAAGAGCAATCAAAAAAGAGAGTGCTACGGGATGAGTAGCAAGGCGCATGAGGATTTGGAGCTCGGGTGCCAAGTGATGAGTTTCTGACCGCTGGTGGCTACCGACTCTGAGGGAGTACAGTGATAATCAAGGCCTCCACTGGGACCTCAGCAAGTATGAAAAGCAGAATTAGCAGAAGTTCAACATCAGCAGATACATCGCAGCTATATCACAAAAGCAGCTTTTATTAGTTATGCGTATTTACAAAACATGCTTGCGCTGGACCAACAGCAAATTTTCCAATACATTGGAATGGTTTCCTCAGCCATCCAGGCATGAAATCACTGAGTGAAGTCCACAACTCAATGTTCTACACACATTTCTACAAAAACACACCCGCTCGCTTCAATTAAATAATGTAACCCACACAACTATGAAGCCGTGGCACTGTTTTATGTAACAAGGTAATCGGCGTCTTTGATGCGACTTTATTACTTCGATATGGGACCAAGGCGCATAATTTCCACTGCGCTGTTCCCTTTGAACCGTTCTGAGACAATCTCTACAGCAGGATATCCTGCCATCTGCTTCAGTAACAGAATCGCTCCGCCAGTCAGTCATTGGCGGCAGGCCGCCTTACAGAGAGTCACATCCATGCCTTTGAACTGCTTTTTAAAAAGCAGCCAAATACCCTCTTTTCCCCACCAACTTTGAAAAGTAGCTTCAGTTATCTGTGCTGAGTTAAATGGGCTAATGAAAACCTGGTCCGCTTGACAACGAGAGTCTAGCGAGAGATTCCTGTGATGGATTTTCCCTTCGATGAGCTTGATAGCACTGTGGTCCCCGTCTTAGGGGAAACTGTCATTGTTTTAGATCACAGCATTGGGATCAATACAGTGCTGGCCATCAATCTTACCACTCCAATCGGGTGCGTGGGACTTTCTGCAAACATCTGATGCCAGTTAAGTGCTATGGAAACCAAATTCACTCTTCTGCCAGAGTGGAGAACAATGGAAATCAGAGCAGCATTACATTCGAGTCTTTCCAGGAGTGTCTTTGTGATGTGGCGGCTCCGTAGGGCTGAAACTCTTGAAAGGACACCTGATTGTCATGTGACTTTATGCAAACATGCCCAGTTGGCCTGTTGTGTTTTAATACAAAGACTGGCCTTTAATAGGGGCCACCAGCGTTGTGGATTTCGGTGATTGATGATGTGGTATGGCCTCTCTCAGCTGGGCTCCTGCTCACCAGGGTCAATCGAGATTGAATTACGGCTATACGCAGAAAGCCAATTAATAAGTGAGGTCTGATGAAGTTGATCCAAAGGACACTGCGAGGGAATAGAAGCCTTTAAAAGAGAGATTTCTTTGGATTATGCTAGATTCAATGAGATATTACAAAAGATGTTTTCATTCTGAGGTTACTTTTACCTTGTTTATTTTTCTCCATCTTTCTCCACTAAATGGGGATGGTGACTGCGGGCTAACCCTGTACTTTATTTACTTTAAAGGGAGTTTCCTTATACTAACCTTTCTGGGCTGTCCTCTCGCGACTATACAGTACGTTCCATATCAGTATTCTTGACATCTTTCAGTCTTTCTTTTGTTTTTAACAGCATCTGTTGTGAATATGGTATGACACTAGAGCCATATTTTCAGAATTATAAAAAAATTTACTACTTTTTGTTGTTTGTTTTGCCAGAAAAAGAACAAAAGAATGAAAGAAATATGCATCACATAAACAAGGGACCAACGGGAGCCCACCTGCGAGATATTTCATATCAAATACTTCTCTTGTTTGTCTCTGGGAATATTTTTAAATTCTTAAAAGGCTTGGACAAAGTTGGTTGCTGAGAAAAGAACCCAGGGCATGTTGACGGATGGCCGGCCATGCATATAATCGTTTCCTTACACTCTGTGAGTTTGCTTTGGAAGGGGCGAATTACCATCTGAAAATGAGCTGAGAAACACTGTAGGCGAGAGCCCTGCATCATCAGTGTCAGCTTACTTACAGCATCTCTTACCCATGATACGGACACACACACTCACAAACATGCACACACACTAGTGTGGACCAACATTACTAATGTCATCTTAACCCACATTTTACACACAGGGAAAATTTGTCATCCAACCAAGTGTAGGGGCACATCCATCCCCTCATAGAAACAAAACGCACAAAAAACAACACACACGTAGACATACAAACACTAAAAGACAGAAGGAGGAATTCAATTAAGAGTGCCCCCTGCTAGTGCTGTTTATTTGTACATGCTATTAGGCGTGTAACGGTTTACGGAAAAAAAAAAAGAAAAGAAGAAGAACCGTACCGTTCTCCACCCACGGTTCAACTGACAACGGTTAATCTGACGAGGCATCTATAATAACGCATAAAACAGACAGAGTTCCGCTAACGTATGTATCTGGAAATGCTCCGCATGCGTTTCACATGAGAGTAGCTGTCCAATCAACTGTTAGTATGTACATCTATTGCTGATAGTTGCACAGTTCCTCAAGTACTGGTGTGTTGCAGTTCAGTATGGCAAGCAAATGAGACAAGCCACTGATAGAGCCACTGCCTGCATTATATAAATCTCCTGTCTGGGAACATTCTGGCTTCCCAATATGCGGTTTCAATGCAAGTCCCGTATGTGATAGTATGTATTATATAGTGTGTGGAGTGCCACGATGTGACCAAGACAGGACACCACACACTAACAGATTCCATTCACAAACAACCAGATTCCCGACTGTGAACATGGGAAATCTTGCAAAATCTCTCGCAGTCAAACGTGACTTTGGAATAAACAAACATGTTGGGCAAGAAGAAATGGCGATAATAGTGTTGGCACTGCTTTTTACAGAATATTTGTGGGAAAAAAGAAAAAGGTTTGGATGAAGTTGTGTTATGCTTCCGTCTTCCATCAGCTCACTTTCTGATTTGGTATCATTTTGTCCCACATGACAATCTACAGAGTGTATGAACGTTTGTCCTCGGGGATCCTCCCCACACAACAGGATTTCTGATGGTAAACATTGTTGGATATTTACAATTTGTGATCGGTGCAGCCCTGACATTTTTGCGAGCAGATTCCATCACTCTTAACCAGTGTTGGGGTTAACGCATTACAAGTAATTTGAGTTACGTAATCAGTTTACTTTTTTTTTTTTCAAGTAACTAGTAAAGTGAAGTATATTTGTTTATTAAATTAAGCAAATATACTTTATGTATTTAATCTCACTTTATTAACCAATGTCTTTGCTTGCTTATTCATTTCACTTCTGGTGTGAAAGAGCCTTTTCATTAGCCAAAAATAGAATGTTTATTAAAAAGTTGTTATTAAAAAACAAACAAGCAAGCCCAGCCCAGGTGAGAAAAAGTAACACAAAAGTAATGTAAAGCATTAATTACCATAGAAAGTAACTAACTCACTTAGTTACTTTTTTAGGGAGTAACGCAATATTGTAATGCATTACTTTTAAAAGTAACTTTCCCCAACACTGTTCTTAACACACATCACACCACAGAAAAATCTGATAAGATAATCTGTAGAACCATCAAGATAATCAGGACTTTACCTAAGATTGTCAGAAGGGAAGAATTGGGCCCAAAATCAGAGCTATTATCTTAGTGTGTGGGTGCCTTTAGTCTAGCATTTGTAGTCAAGTCATAGCCAATACGATCTTAAATAGACTGTGCATAGCACTACATCTTTTTATAATATGAGATTATGACCACATGACAGAAGAAAACAGACACATATCTACAGCTACAATAACCTTCATAACCTGTAAGTTAATGAAAACCTAATGCGATTCACTGCCTCAGACGTGGCCATTCTATTAACAGGAAAAAAAAAAAAAAAAAAAAACAACATTCGCTGGTCAAAAACTTTGTAACTTAATTTGAGCTGGATTTTGGTGAAATGTTAATAATGTAATGACACATGCAAGTATATGATTAGTGCCACAATATAAACTTTGACAACACAGTGTTTGACCTTTTAAAAAATACAGTGTTTTTTCCATTTTTTCTAAAAAAGTAGCAGTTTTGGTCATATGACCACGCTTTCACGTCTTATTGTGCTTAAACTTTTGTAAAAATTGTCAACATATCTGTTTTGGCGAGAATCCTAGCAAACATAGTAGGTTGTCTTAAGTCAACGTAAACAGTTGAGAAAGACAACGCATGTGTACAGTATCAGTATACTGGATCCATACATTGTGACTTAAAGTGACTACAGCCTAATATTCCTGCTACTATCTTTGTTTTTAATGAAAAAACAAAAGACAAAGAAATTGCTCAGTGCACTTGACTGGATAACTTTTGTAAATTTAATAAGGATTAATCTTTATTTAATTTATACATTACATTACATTTGATTACTTTATTCAATTTCTCTACCTGAAAAGTACTGTTAGACATACCTGAAAAACACTGTTTACTTCATGAAAGCACTGTTTACTTCTATCTTTGCTCTATTGTGATTGTTTGTGCAACTATATCTAGTTTGATAATTTGTTCTTTTTTTTTTTTTTCTAAACATAGCACATACCATACCCTAAAACCGTGATACAAACCGAATCATGAATAATTTGAACTGTTAAAGCCCTACTATATTGCCTGATTCGTTGAAAGAATAATGCAAATCAGGTAAGAACACAAAAGTGCTCACCAATCTGTACTGAACACAATTTCTGATATTTTATTTATATTAAATAAAATTCAGGAAATAGCTTATCCTTATTTATTTATTTTTTTTAATTTGTGAATAAGGTGCAATCTATAGTAAGCATAACTAACACAGAAGGAAGGAGTGTTTGTGTATAAATTTTAATAGTCAAGATATATTTAGCACCTGGTTAAATTGGATTGCAGATGGTTGGTAAATAGGAGAAAAGTGAGAGCTAGGTTATCAATATAGGTGCATTAAAAAAAATACAGCAAAGTGTACACAGCTGTTTTAGTGATGACAAACACTGAAACGTGATCTGAGTGGTCTGTGCTGGTCTGGCTCTTCTAAATCACGAAAAACAAACTTGAAAACACAAAGCGGCTGGATATTTATTTTAAGTGTGCATTAAAAATCTTGATTTTGTCAACAAAGAACTGACTAATGCAAAAAAAAATCATGCATCAGAGAGATAATGGAAAACATGCCCCGCTCAGACCTGAAGATAAACATTTTAGATATACAGATTGAAAGAACAAAGAGAAGGCAGAAAAGTAATGGACTGCAAACATATTAAACAGAAAGATGTAATAATGATATATGACATGAAACTTTTATGCTGAGCTAACACATATAGAACACATGAGATTCAGATTCAAATGAATAGATTACGCTTTTATAATATTATATTTATAATATTTTAATTCACATATTTGTATGGGCACAAACTGATCTCTTTAGAACAATATAAAGTTTCTATTATGAAACCTACTGACTAATTTTGCAAGCAATCCACAACTATTCACATATTTCAAATTCAATAGCGACATGCACATCAGAATGACAAAGACTGCTATACGGCTATGGGAGGATGTGAAATGGTATGCACTACATGCTTACAGCCTCTTTAATCTTTAAACCAGCACACATAAGCCAGCCCAAGAATGCCTTGAATCAAAATGAATTAACAATATTGTTCCACTCGTTTCGGGTCCTGCTTGCTGTTCATTAGGAATGTAATAAGATGCAGACCCCTCCGTGGAGTCGCTTCTAGCCGACTTATTCTTGACATTGCTTTGGAACGGGGCAATGAAAAAAGCACCACCCATGCTTGCTGATTGAAGACGACAGTTCGAGAAGCAAATTCTGAAGCCAATCTAGACTGCGCAAGTCAAAGCGAAGTACACAGCACAGTGAGATTTTAAAGCTGTAGGGGGGAAAAAAAGGAGCAGTGTGCACAGAGTCCCTGAATAAAAGTAAAAATTCAATTCAGGAACAGGCGAGTGAGACCACAAGGACATGACACATTTTAAATATTTGCTTTTAATTGGATTTGTCCTCTTTTCAAGCAATTTCAAAAGGCAATATTTTATTTTAAATACAAAAAATGCAATTTAAGTTATGATAACTAACTAAAAAGCAATATATAATGAATGGACACAGCATGAATAGTCAGTTCACTACAGTTGCATGCATCCACATGAGCAAAAAGGTTTCTAAAAAAATGATTTTAGAAACATGGTGAATTTTAATAACCTGTCTAATAAAATGTAGTTTGTTTTGTTGACATTCAATGCAGATGAAATGCCCTGAGTAAAACTCCTTACTAATTATTATACTGCGGTCGCTCAGTCACACAAAAATCAAACACAAATAACTACAGTCAAACAGACTATAACACAAAGAAATCGCATTCTGTCCCAGTGGGCATGTTATGTATGTCCATGCATGTGCGCCCAAGCACAAGCACGTATCTGTAGCCGGAGCGTGTCAAGTGATCCACACAGGATATTAAAGCTGTCTATTCTAATCACTTTCTTACACAACTTTGCCCACTCGCCATTAACCACGCTTGCATACGCGATCAGCTTTTGGGGGCGGATTAAGAGTGAACTTGCTAGCACATTTTTTAATCAGTGGAGGAGTGATCCCTAGAAGGCTGTGGTGAGGGATATAAAGAACAGACCTTGTGACATCAGGAAAGCGAATCGGGAAGTGGAGGACACGGCACTTGGGCCGGATGAGTCGGTCCAGATCTTTGGGCCGATGGTCGGGCATGGTCTTCATGAAGGTGGAGATGGAGGAGAGGAAGGACTCCATGTTGAACGAGGAGTTGAACACCACCACATCCGCAACCAGACTAGGAACACATTGTCATTTCAGATGATGAAGAAAGAAAAACACTGACAAACAAAGCCACAAAATGTCACAATAGCTATCACAATAATGCATTTTAATAAGCATTATTAAAAACAACATACGTTTTGAAAAGCAAACTTCATTTGTATATGGAAAGCCATGCTTAGGAGACGTCTACAGTAAGTAGTCACTTAAAATATCTAATACATGTTGATTAGAATCCACAGACACAAACACACCATATTTTTAAATGGCACACTGATTAACCCCAATTGCCAGAATCAATCACTGCATTGCGCTCAATTAGAGAGTGAATTAGAGGAGCCAAGCTCTTTTTTGTGTCACTGTTCTGCCACGTTAATAAAGTTGTGCAAGTAAAGGGCCTTTGAATTATTGACATGATACTCTGACAGACAACAATCACAATGTATTCCAATTAGAGCTCTTAAAACCCTTTCTTTCAAGCATCAAGATTGATTATGACATTAGGCTTTAAAACATTGAGTTCTTAAGAATTAGAGCGCCATTATACGATCCCATAATTAACCAATCACATCATGCCAAGTAACGCACATGATAAACTATTCTGTCTCAGACACACTGTCTCTTTTCTGAATCAAAATCCAGTCTGGTACAGAAATGGTACTTGTTATACACAGACTGCACACTCTAAAAAAATGCTGGGTTTAAAACAACCCAAGTTGGGTTGAAAATGGACAAACCTAGTGATTGGGTTCTTTTAACCCAGTAGTTGGGTTAAATGTTTGCCTGACCTGCTGCGTAGTTTTATTTAACCCAACAATTGTTTAAAAATTACTCAATTAAAATGAACCCAAAGTATGTTGGAAATGAACATTTATTAATCAGTTTAATAAATGAACATTTATTAATCAGTTTAATAAATGAACATTTATTAATCAGTTTAATAAATGAACATTTATTAATCAGTTTAATAAATGAACATTTATTAATCAGTTTAATGAATAATAATTAAACAATAAACATGAATGTTTACCTTTTGATTATTATTGTTGCCTCTAGTAATTATGTGGCTGATTTCTAATTTCCAACCTATTTTGGGTTCATTTTAAGCCAGCCATATAGTAATTTTTAAACAATAGTTGGATTAAATAAAACTGCCCAGCACGCTGGGCAAACATTTAACCCAACCGCTGGGTTTGTCCATTTTCAACCCAGCATTTTTAGAGTGTACTGATATACTAACATACGATAAGGTGACCAGATTTCTGAAAATCAAAATCTGGGAAATTTCTAGTTCAACCATTTCTAATGTTATAAGCTATGAAAAAAAAGAGGCATATATACTCTGCCATATGACTCTAAATTATATTTAGTCATCAATACACACCATAAAAATGATTTAGAGTAACTTTTGTTTTCCTTAAACTAATTTATATTATTTATTATATATACTAATTTCTGCACACATTTGCATATTCTTTTTTTCTTCAGTGGAAAATAATAAAGAAATTGTATGATTGGTATGATGAAATTGAAATTGGTATGATTTTTTTTTTTTTTTTTGTAATATCATGTGTAATATCCAGCACATTAGATATGTCTGGTAACCAAAATGTATGTTTTTCTTCCACAGGTACTTCATCAGACTCTGCCATTACCATGAGAGGATCTGGTTGTAGCCATATTGGAAGTCTCTTTCTTGGCTCTTGCGGACTGGATAGACCAGCTGGTTCTCATGGAAGTAGAGAACCTTCTTAAGATGAGCGAGATCGGGCCGCAGGGCTACAAGCTCAGCAAGATTGAGAACGGAGCTTGTGAACAAAACCCTGCGAGACAGAGAAAGAAAAAAACAGATAAAAGAAGGAACCATTAGTTCACTGTCTGCCATGGCGCTACTTGAATATCAATGCTCCATCACAGACCTAAGCACTGATACTCACTGTAACATAAAAATTGTTCTGACCACAAAGGCCTGCTGCATGGTGAAAATGTCCACTAATGTCCCCTTTTTCAAGACATTGCTATTTGAAAAATTATTAAATAATCATGTTGGGAACTAAAGAAGAAAAAACCCTCCCTGCTTAGATTTGATGCTAAACAGTCAGTAGCCTATGCAGTGATCATGTGTGATTTTGGCATGCTGGGAGATTCAAATTGCAAACATTTCCAGTCAAAACTGTCCTTATGATACTTTTCAGAGTGTGAGCTCCTGTTGTAAGTGGTTTTAACCCATATTTGAGTATTCTGAGATTTATTCAAAATTATTCACATTATTTGTATTTATTCATGTTAAAGCAATGCTGACTTTTAGCCATTTCTACAGTCTTAAGTGTCACTGATTTGACACAAACATTTCTTATTATCAATGTTGTAAACAGTTGTGCTGCTTAATATTTTTGTGGATTTTTTTGTTTCTTTGTCGCATATAAAGTTCAAAAGAACAGCATTTATTTAAAATAGGAATCTTTTGTAACATTGTCTTTACTCTCACATTTGATCAATTTAATGTGTCCTTGCTGAATAAAAGTATTCTTTTTTTTTTTTAAAGAAAATCTTACTGACCCCAAACTTTCAAACAGTAGTGTAAATATAACCAACATTGAAAAAGTTGTCTTTTTGAAATGCAAAAATGTATAAAAAGCCTCAATTGACTTAAGAGTAAAAAATGAAATCCTTGATCTGCAAAAGTAAAAATGCATCATTTGAAACACAAGAGGACACAGAAATCTCTTCACACTCCATGCTGAGAGAAACATTATTGAGGTTAATGAACACTCCTTTAAGATGTTATATACACAAGTAGGGGACCATTGAAAATTTTACCCTTGTATGTGCTAAGAGCCATGGGACAAGGGCTTTGAAGTTCAGTTCTGGTCTCCCTAAATGAACCCAGCCCCCTCTTCTAAGCCCCCACCGCCTGTCAGTCTAACCCTCCAGCCCGCTCGCCAGTCTCTTTGATGTGGGGAGCCCGCGGCCTCGCGACCGTGACTCTGTCGCTGTCAGAAGTGTCCCTTTTATGCTAATCTACGACCAGCTCCCCCTAACCAATTCCTAATCTTAACTATACGAAAAACCAATCACGCTGCTTTAAGATCAGCGTGAAGGGGCAACTTCTACCACCCCGTGCTCTCGTCACTGTGCTTCAGGATTACGTCTCCATTCCTCAACTCCATCAGGACGAGCGCCGAACGGCACCTCCCAAATCCTTGCTTGCACACAACTCTGAAATCAAACCAGATGATGGAAGTTACTATTTTTAGTCTTGATTTCCTCTTGAAATAGTCAAGTGGAGAGCGTCCAATAATAATGAAACAGGAAGGCTTACTTTGGTTCCCTTTGAACTGGAGGTGAGGACAGACACTCAAGTCTAATGCATCTTTTTAGGTCAGTCCGGTTGATAAGTAGGCGTATATGTAAACGGTATTGGTTGTAGAAACCTTAATGAACAATAGGCCCACCAAAGGCCAAAAGCTAAATCTGACTCATCTATTTCAGTGGAAAGAACTTAAAAAAAAAAAATAAAAAAAATCTCACATTATTGCACTCGATAGATATCAACTTCATCCAAGGTGAGTAAACAATCCTTCACAGGAGCCATTGTTGGCTTTTATTAAACTGTGACGTAACCGTAACTGTCGCCCACTGACTTTTTCCAGCACAAACTATTAACCGTAACTAAACCAGACATTTTGGCTTGTGAGAACCTGTAAGATAAGAGACACAGTGGGTGGGCAAGCTGCTCTGTGCTGAGTCAGGTTTGTAACTGCATTATAAAAGGTGCAAATCTGGAAAAGCAAGCATTGCTTTTGGCGTACTGTAGTTTTGGTAACACTTTACAAACAAGTTTCATATGTTAACGTTAGTTATGAAATTAAAATGCTTATGAAAAATACTTTATCAAAAGTTGTAGCTGTTAATATTGTTTAATGGACCTGACCTGACCTATTTTTACACAGATTACTGTAACAAATGTATTGCTCATTGCTAGTTAATGTTAGTTAATGCATTAACTAATGGGACCATATTGTAAAGTGTTAATGTAGCTCTAGTGTCTCTTCATTATTTTGTTTTACAAGCATGAGAAGAGATGAATCATTTTGCGATCACTATTCAATGAAACGGACCACATTCAAATATTTCATCGCCATGAGGGCATGTTGCAAATGGCATGACAGTTTATATATTTTTTTTTTAAAAGTGCATTCAGGTGGTCGACACATGAAAGGTTATGACTGCGCATATTTGATACCTGACTTCAGGGATGAAACGTATGTTTTGACTTTTGCTTAACTTCGAGTGCAGCGAGATGAGATTGCAGCTAAAGGAATGCTCAGGGCTTCCCCCACCCACCTGTGGTTTCTCCGTCCCTTAAAAGGAAGCAAGAAAGTCCCCAGGATCCTAGTCTCTAAATGTGTTTGTGTCCTTGTTTATGCAGTTTTAGAAAATTTATTTGAACCAACACTTCATGGTTACATTAAGTAATATAAGTGCATAATCTGTAGTGTATAATAAGTGTTGTGCACTTTAGGTGCAGGCACATTTACCTGTATTTTAATTTTAAAATATCATCGTAAAATTGAAATTAGCCTGACTCATGTAACACTTTACAATACATTTTGATTAGTTAGCATTAGTTAAAGCATTAATATCATAATCTAACAATGAACAATACTTTTACAGTGTTTATTAATATAGATTTATGTTCATTTCCACACTTACTAATAAAATTATTTTTTTACATTTGTATAAATTAACATTAAGTATATTTTGAATGAACATGAAACACTAGCATATTTATAAATGAATATTAATTTAGATTAATAAATGCTGATTAATATAAAAAAATGTCAGTTCATGATATCTGTCACTATGAAATATTTTATTTTTATTTATTTATTTATTTATTTTATGGAATATTGCCATATTTATTCTAAATGACTTATCAACAACATCTCTTCTCTGATGACGTGTTTACTGGCGTGAGGGCAGGACAACCTGTCACTCACATGACATCAAAACAATAGCAAACCACAACCGTCCAAAATCCAATTAACTCCCAACTGACAAAATCAAGTCTTGTCCTACATTTTTTCTTGTTTGAGAAAAAAAATCACTTGGATATATTTCACAATAGGGAAGAAAAGACTATCGCAACTGTGTCATGTGGACTTTAAAAACTTGAACCTTACTGTAAAGTGTTACACAGGTTCTTATGCTGATGTTAAAACAGGCAGCTATAATTATACTTTCATCTACCTCAGCGTTGGTGTTCATCTTGCATCAGCTATTTAATCTGGAGATCATATAGTGACTTATCAAACTGTGTACCAACATGTACCAGATACATCTTGTTTTTGACTTTTAAGAACATCCTAGTATTACGTGTAAAAATGTCAAACCACATTACACTGTTGTTATTATACAAAGCTACTGTGATGTGTTAGTAGACATTTTAAAAAGATGACAATAGCTAGATAACAATGCATGTGATTTCAGAAAAAAACAAAAAGCTCTAGATCTATAATATACTTACACCAGCAGCACATAAAAAATTAGTATTAGTCAGTAAAAATCTTAGGTCAAAATATATAAGAAGCATTGTGTATATACATAATATGAAATAATAAAAAATAATAATATACAAAAAAAAATGTATAAAAAGGTTAGAGTTAGGTTGTGGAGGAAATGCAGAAATGTTCAGACAGAATTTAAAATTCTGAAGTTTTGGTAAATGTGTGCATGAAAAATATTTGCTCTTGCCAGTTCTGTTAGTTGTACAGCTACAATATCCACAGCCATGCTTTGTAGTAAATAGGAAACCACAGATATGTGGCTTTAAAGTATGGGACTTGGGGGAGGACAAGTGTTTGAAGTACGAGGTACAGTAGAACTGAGTAATCGTCTAAAATGGTGTTCTTTGATCTGGTAAATGACCATAAACGTTTAAGAGAACTCAATAAGCACATGTAGATTTATTTGCAGATGACACTTCCTTTGACATTCTTTATCTAATGCAATGAAATTAATAATTTGTTATGTCTAATTTTGTGCCAGTATGCCTATATATTGAAATATGTATCTCTTAAATCCTTAAACCTATCTCTAGGACTTCAGATGATGCAAACTCTGGGTCAACATGCACCATTCCAAATTTCTCTATATATCCTAATCACTGTTAACATGTGTTCATTACTTCCATGAGCTCATTGTTTCTACCTTTAATACAGTGCTTAAATTAATACATTGTTAGCTAACTGCGTGATTTGTATATGTACATTTCTGAAATAATAATTTGGACACAGTCACCTCTGATAACAGATTACTCTAAATTGTAATGCATTTTCTGTAAAGCAGCTTTAAAACTATATGTATTGTGAAAAGCGCTACACAAATAAATGTGAATTGAGTGGAATTAAAAAAAAAAAAAAATCCTATAAAATTACTTTAATGGACACAACCAGACTGATGACCTCTGCTGACCTGTATGAGGAACTTGCTGGAACAGCTTGCATGAAGTACAGAGCAGAAGTTCTGGCCCTCCAGTGCCATTTCTTCGCAGGGAGAGTGAAGCTTACATCGTCTGCAACACTTTGCCTGAGAAGATCAACCAGCTGTTTGTGGGAGCCGCCATAGAACGCCTCCAGCAAGAGCACACTCATGGATACAGGCTCAACCAAACCTGATGTTTATTGTGAATGCACGCTATTACTGTAGAGTTCAAAAAAAAAAAAAAACAATCAGAAAAACATCACATTACAATGACTCACATAAAAAAGAAGACTATGAACACCAATCATAGCGAAAATGATATTTTAATAACCTATGATTAATAACCACGTATTGGAGAGGGTGTTTAATAATTGCACTGGCAAAATTCGCCTACGTACAGTACTTTCCGAGTCACCTAGAATTTCATCATATATGTGTCACGGTTAAGTCATAACTGAAGAGTATAATGAGTTATGCAGCAAAAAAAATAAAAAATACTTCAGCTGATCATTTGGAAATTTACCTCGCAATTCGATTATGTTGTTTTGACAACTTAAAGCGAGGAAATTAACTTAAAGCGACATTACTAATTTAACTCACTTATTCAGTCAAGATGACAACCTCTCATTTTTTTTCTTTTCTTTTTTTTTCAAAAATAGTGTAGGTTTCCGGTAAAAAGCTACTTTGTTCAACAGGAAGCATGTAGCTCTATCAAATAAATATATATATTACTACTGAATGCACTAGGGCCATAATCAAAAGCTCTTCCTCGAGTAGTAATGAGAAGTTGGATTCATTTTAGTGAACTGGTTCATTTAAACAAAGAGAGAGGGAAAAAAAAGACTCACTGTCCATATTACTACACAGCATTTTAGGTCTTCTTTTCAGTGGCATAATATTTAGCTAAACGCTGCGTTCACTAAGTATCCGACTGTTGTATAAATCAGGGTATTTTTTGTTTTTATATGAGTGAGTCATTCATTCAAAACCCCTTATTATTTACGTGGCAGATAAATACAGCTAATTTGTGAAAATAAATTGGCATCTTAGTTACGCATGAGGTACAGCTTCAATGTAGTTAGCAACCTGTTGTAGCTAACTATGTTTTAAAGAGCTTTATGTAGTTACCTTGTAGCTTGAGAAGCTACAATTTCAAACTTCCTGAACACTAAGCAATTTAAACAGATAACCTGACGCTCTTGAGATGATACTCAAGTTTAACTTCAAAATGCCAACAACTTGTACTAATTTTGTACTAAATTAAGTGGTATCTTGTAGTGCACCGACCATGCTTTCTTTCGAGTCTTAAGCACCCATGTGATAAACACTGCTGAGCAAAGCACTTCATAACAAGCAGAACTGTGAAAACGAATCAAAACTTTGAAACAGGGAACTGGAAATGTAACAACTTAAGTAGGTTTAAACGTCTAACCTGAAAGGCTGGGGTTTTCCAATCGCTCGGATACACAGAGTGGGATTTTCTCACACAGTGATTTACCTCTACCCTTTTACCTCAGAGCCTCCATTTTACACAGGTAAGGCGTGAAAAGCATTCAACCTCAAGATGGAGAGGAAAGTGAGGGGTTAATGTTGTCGCATTCAGCCCCCCACATGGTTCATGCGAAAGGGAAACCCCGCAGTGCCCGGCCTCACAACCAAAAAGCATCACCATCATGACTGTCTATGGATGCTGAGTCATTGCTCAACTGCATTCAAAAGGCTCGCCTGTGTAAGCTTTAACTCCATCAAATCAATGGGACGCCATAACAACACCAGAGTGGGGATTCAATTTCTACTGATTTAGTCAAAATACCTTTGAAGGCGGCATGAAAAATTGCATTACATGCCTAAGACTATTACAAATAACCAGCTAGCCTTTTGCCAAGTCATGACCATATGAAAAATAAAAGCATTAAAACAAGAACAGAATAAATTAGTATAAAATTGAACTATTTATACTGCATATTACTCATTTAAATACATTTATAAGAAGCTTGACTCAGTTAATCTTCACTAACATCGAAGGTGGCATGTTTAACCATATACACCTACAGAATTAACCATAGAAGTTCCTTCCTCCTTTCTTGTAGAAAAGCATACACCCCCCTTCCGAGGAGACAGGCCGTTATCTAATCTGCATTATTCCAGATGAAATACAGGATTTCCTTTGGCTCTCAAAATACTGGGGAATGGGCAGTGTTCAGCCTCAGAGTACAGAAGAAAAAACTGGGATGCAGCTGATACATCCGCAGGGGCAGTGCACGAAGACGTCATATCAAGTGCCAGTACCAATCCTGACGATTAAACCCATCAGTAAAAGTGACTCTACCAATGGCACCAATAAGTGCCAGTACAGGGGGGCGGATAGCATGGCACTGCCCAATGACAAGCACCCAGAAACATGGCGCATTGGAGCGTGTGAGCCAACTCTCAACACCTCATTTTAACAGCCTCTAGCCATCCGTGGATGTCTTAAGTGTGTATGCGTGTGTGAATGTGTGTGTGTTTGCGTCATCACCCGCGATGGACTCTGACAGGGCAGGAGGAGGCCTTAAAGTGATGTGGTCTTTCTGGAGGGCTAATTCAGCCAGAATGAAACATCCGATTATGTACTCCCACACAGCAGACCAAAGCCACAGCTGATCACTTGAAATTAGACTTGAGCGATACGAGGAACAACATGAGGATGAGCCTTGACCGTGCTGCATCAGGATTGTGTTCAAAGTAAAACACCAAACAAAATAAACTGGGCTATTAAAATGATGTACGCTCTTGTCTAATATCTTTTAATTAAATACAATTCATACAATGACTTGAATAAGGGTCAATGACGTGACGGGTCATTTTTTTCTTAATAATAATAAAAAACAAAGATATGACATCCAAAGTATGTAAGGTAGAACATAGATCTATTTTATTGAATCCAAAAGGTTTTAATTATATTTTGCTACATATAAAGGTATTTTAAAGATTTTAAAGTGACATTCGGTTTAACCGTCCAAAGGCCAATACAGCCATTTCATTTGTGAATAAAATATCTTAAAATGTAATAAATGTATTTTTTTTTTTTTTTTTTATTCTGGCATGATTTTATGACATCATATATCAACATAGTGCAAAATGGTATTAAAATTATGTATAGAAGTCTTTGCTTTGTTATGAGAAAGAATGTCCGGAAAAATGAATTTCATTGATGTCATTTGGAGTAACCAATAAAAAGGGACTATTTTGGATCAAGTCATGCGCCCAGTATCATGTGACAGGATGTGACATCATTTAGACGCCTGCAAAAGGACCACAGGGTCGTGAAGCAAAGTAATTAACTCTCTTTTAACTATTTGAAAAATTCATGTATTCACTTGCCCATACGCATGTCCCGAAACATCAGGTCATTCGGTACAACCACTATAAAACATGGAAAATGTTGTAATATTTTAAAAACTCAATATAATATAATATAAAATGTTTGATTGTTCTTTTGTTAGCTAGATAGCAAGCTAGCTAGATATCAGCCTGTTAGCATTTTTTGAAAATATCGTCATTCGGTATGACCGAAATTTTTGTTAAACCAAATGACTTTTTTGGTGACAAATTTTGTCCATCTTGTAAAAAAATGACAAAAGCAGTGTTAACTGATTAGAAAAACAACAATCTCATTTTTAACACTTAATAAAACTTCAAAATTAATCATATTTCCAGTTTTTTTACACTTTTAAAAATCTTATTTGTCAAAAATCTCAAAATGTCAGATAATTTGACTAAAACATAACATTAATAATGTTTATTATAAGATACACACACATATTCCATAAAAGTGTAAGGGAAAGGAACAAACCTGCATGTGTTTTAAACTAGAGATTTTCGTTTTCTTTATTGTAAACACTCTTCTTTGTTATTGACCCATGTACCACTGAGCTGCTCATTTTGAAAGTCAAACGAGTCAAGTCACGATTGGTAGGCACACACAATAAAAGAGCTGCAGTAGACACATATCAACACACTTTGTTTTCACAAGTTGGTCACTCAAATTAAAAAAGCGAAACCTACACACAGAGGGGGGAAAAATATTAGTGCCATCACATATCGTCTGGGTCACGAATGAGTAAACTGTGACCATCACCGGGCCATCTCCATTGCTTGCATTCAGATCACTTCATATTTGAGCAAAATTTTAACACTAACAAATATCGTACCTTGTAAATACCATGGCTATAATTCTACACTGCCTAAGATGTGAAAACTGTTATATTACATGTTCTAACATTCATTAAAAACCACATCAAATAAAAGAAAAAGCTAATTAATGAAAAATGTTCTAACTATCCAACCTAACTTCCATTCCCAATGTCAATGGATATGAGTAATAAAATTTCAACAGCTCAAGCAGCATGAAATAACTGTGTCAAAAAAGCTTTTCTGCAATGATATTGTTTAACAAACTGGTCTAATGAATGTTGCCAACACAACCTCTTCAACCTCCAGACAGGCTCTGCTGAACTGAGTGGCATCCCAATCACCTAAAACACTATTAAGCCTTGTAAAATGATAGTCATTTGTTCTTAAAACCTTTTAATTCGTAGCGCTCAGACTGACATTGCCACTTTCAGAAGGTTCACCACACGCACCGAGGGCACAAAGTGCTATTCATAAATGCCTTTGATCTCACGTTAGAAAAACGAGAGGAAGTTCACATTTTCCACGAATTAAATTTTCAGACCATCCAAGTGTCTGTTCTGTCTTTTAATAGAGTGAGCCGTGTCCTCATTCACCTCGTCAGAGGCTTTGTGTTAACGGTAATCATTAAAGGAAAGGAAGCTGCTCTGTAATTACATGCTAGCACTTACATGCTAATCACTGCACACTCGGCTGACAGAGATGAAGCGGTGAAACGGCAGGCACGGTAATCATGTGCCATGAATTGAAGAGTTTAACCTGATTCTTTATCATTTATGGGTGACAATTAGGTGACAGACTACAGCATTATGAATTAGACTAGGCTTGATATAATAATACAAAAGCTAAACACTTGATTCCTGTATAGATCGTCTGAAAGAAAATTTCCTTCAGATTTCAGAAAGGGCTAATTTCAAATGTCTAGTGGAAGAAAATTGTGTCTATTACCAGTAAAGATTTGATAAGATGACAGAAAATGGCCTCTATCACAGACATGAAAGGCATGAAGTTGATCAAATAAAGTTCAAACAGCCTTGTTTAAACTATCAAGACACAACCAAAAATTTTATAAAAAAAGAAATAATGTAAAAGAGAAAATTTAGTGACAAAGATACCTCAAACAGGCAAAAATGTAACTGGATGTGTGGATGACATTGTTTCAAAAAGGGTATTAGCTACATGAACTGCATTTGGAAAATGTTGAATTTCTCTATTTATCACTAGCATTGAGAGTTACAATTTAGGAAAGTAAAATCATATATCATATCATCATAATCATATCATCGATATAATTTACTGGAATGGATTAAAAGTAGCAAAAGATTTTACCAAAAGTCCCCACATTTCTAATTAGCTTTCCATTATGAGCTTATACATTATGCTATGTATTTCCATTTGTGGGTAAGAGATCATTTCCTGTTTAAAGTGTAATGCAGCACACAGGTTCTCCTTCGTTTATGGGTTATATCACGCATACTATCACAGCGAACAGAAATGACCTGGATATCTCAGTGATTGAATTAGGGAAAACAAAAATAAGAAAATCGATTAAAAAAAAATAATAAGCAAAATAAAGGCACAAATTGCTGCCTATTGTTGTCTTCCGACATTCTGGCACAGAGCAGGTAAATACTGGGTTATTTGTAATAGTCTGATATTTTTTTTAAAAAAACCCTTTAAATCCCTTTTCTCTTTTAAATATGACAATAGGGATCAAACACAATGCACGTTAAGCTAAATAGGTGACAGCAATCTCAAGACCAACTTTGCGACACTTCGAGGCTACAGTCTCCATTTCCTCTCGTTGACTCATTTCAAGCAAAACACAGCTGGTCCAGCTGAAACCAAGTGAATTAAGATCTGAAGAAACTACTCTGCATCATATTGCAGCATTTAGAATCATATTTAGTACCATATTGATGATCTAAATAAATAAAACCACTACAGGATCTGAATATATATGATTTTAACTTTCATTTCTCTCACTTATGTGCATGTATTGCATTTGTCCTCTATTATAGAATATCTGTGACTAATGATTAATTATAATAGCTATAATAATTCTGAATTAATATTTCATAAAAGCTTTATGTTTAAAAACATTCTATTCAGCAAACATACATTGGGGGGGGGGGGGGGGGGGGGGGGCATTTCATGCATTCTGACTTATTTACACTGTTAAAGAGTTGCATTCTCATGCTAAATATAGCCAAAGTTTCAAAACACGAGTTGGACGTATGACGGAGTATTTCTGTGCCAAATACACTACTTCCGGTTTTGGACCGGCTTTCTGAAAGTTTTTTTCGAGTATGGCTTGTATGACGTCAAAAGAGAGCGGAATTCCTTGTATAGGCACTTCTCTCTGATAAGCGTGCGCGCACACACACATCACCCAGAGCAAGAGCACGCTCATCAACGCGCTTCATTCGTATACGGAAGCCGAAAGATTTTTCAACAATGGCTGTGTCCCAATTCAGGGACTGCACCCTTTGAAGGCTGCATACATCATCGTGGCAGTCTCATTTAAGAAAAATAAGCGTTAGATTGCAACGTAAGAAAGAAATTACAGTATTTTACACCTCACAGTGAATATCAGTCAATTTTATTACTGTTACTTTTCTTAGATATGATATCCTTGATGAAGTATTCAGCATTCAAATGCGATCTCCGAAGGACGCAGCCTCTGAAATGTGAGGCAGATCCTGTCACCAAAGGAGTGTGTTTTTGGTTGTGAGGGAAAGATTACCTTTTTCAGTTTCCCAAAGAACCCAGCGTTAAGGGAACAGTGGATTAATTTTCTTTTTCCGGGGAAGCAACGGAGTTGTGCACCTATGTTTGTTTGTTCCCGGGATTTCAGTGATGAAAACTTTGTAAACAAGTGCCAGTTCAGAGCTGGATTTGCAGATCGAGGGTGGTGAGTAAAACTGCATCAGATGTCTGTGCTTTGTTGCCAATCGGCGCACAAGTGCATAAAATGTAAACACCACGAATGTTTTTGTTCCCTTCGTATTTATAATGATGTTGAAGCTAGCAGACAATTTCTACGAAAAAAGCTGTGGGAGCTCGTGACTCTTTAGCTCCGCCCATGGCACTGACGGCAGGCACGCCTCCGGGAACTCGGCTTTTTTCGGAAAGACTCGGTTTAGCGTATCTATCTTTTAGAAATATGATCAAACTTAAGACTTTGCGGAGATATGAAGGATGCATTGTTACACTAGATGTACTCAATATTAACATGAGATTGGCAGAAACCCCTTTAATGAGTAGGAAACTAAAGCCACAACTTATTCATTTCAGTGCAAAGATAATAAAATGTCAGACCAAATGGCATCTATATAACATGCCAATAAATGCTGGCAAAGCCTTTTTCAGAACCAACTTCACGTTTCTAAATCATTTTTGCAAAGACTTTTAACCAACTTTTAATCATTTTAGTGGATGTATGAAGTCAGTTCTTATGTTCACATAGGTGTCCTCGCTAACAGAATAACCAAACTCATCAAATTAACTGAATGTGTTCCACTAACGTTTGACAAGCAAAGAGTCTCTATTTCTGTCGTTAGTTTGAGTTCTGTATCTATAGTTTAATCATTTCAAACCTAGCAAACTTATTTGTATTAAATGTTTGGCTTAGAAAAACCCACTTAGTGCTTTAAAAAAACTCAGACATAGTTTGAGATGTTATCTTATGCAAAGACATCAAACACAGTCTTCAAATACATTTTGCTGTATGAGACAGTTGTAACGTTGTATTTATACAAAAGACAGCGTCTTTTATTACATTAATTCACATCACAGCAATGAGAACAAATGAACTTTAACATTTGTTTAGAAGACAATAAACAATAAGACACACATCGCTAAAACTGCACAACCGTATATACTCGTTTCTGCCTTTAGTCGATCTATTGATAAGGACTCACTCGTATGTTTTAAACCAGTAAAGAAAGCTGAAATCTCCAAACATTTGCGTGTTTAGTTCAGTCTTACCTCTTCCTGATAGGGAAACACCGCGTGTGTTTACGTCATGCCGTCACTATGCGTGATTACGCTCTCCAGCGTTGCACAGTGAAGTCGTTTGCAGGCGTCAAATGTGCTAGTATGAACAATGCAGACGTGGGACGTGTCTTTTTCTTTTCTTTTCTTTTCTTTTCTTTTCTTTCTTTCTTTCTTTTTTGTAAATTCACTATGGAGCAGTGATTTTAAAAAGTAAATTTAATTTATAAAAACATATTTTGTTAGAATTTTGTCAAAATAAATTTGTTTTATGCTGGAAATCTCATGTCATATCAGCTTAAGCTGTGTTTTGGAACATGGTAGCTGGTTTGTTTTCCAAGGTGGTCTACTAACCCTAACCAGCTTGATCATGGTCTTCAAGGTTGATATCTGTCCCACCAGCTGGTAGTCCAGCTGATCCATCATCTAGATCGGCTTGGACCAGCTAATGGCCATAAATGACCAGCTTGGTTTAGCTAGAATCCATAAAAAACCTTTCATTTTTTGGTGGATTTTCTTTTCTTTCTTTTTTTTCTTTTTTTTATGAGAGCAGTTACATGTGGAAACAAAGACAACTGAAAACATCTCTAGAAATGACAGACAATTGTGGCATTTACTATTATCTACTGATATTATTATCTGCTGATATTTAAAGGACAGTCAGTTATGAAGCTTATTATTATCTGAACCCCCTATATTGCTATAATTTCATCATCTTCTTGATATGTTGTGAGTATATTACAATTTGCAAATGTTACAACACTGCTCTCACACACACTTAGCCTATCTGTCCATCCTTCAAATAACATAAAAAGTTTTTTTGCATTTTAATTGATTGTTTTATTGATGACAGTGTACTAAGTGACCACAGTTTTACAGTAGTAAATATGTAATTTTTGGTGGAAACTACTGTACAATTATAATGGTAAATGTTAGTAACCAAAAGGGACATAATTATTGTTCATATTTAATTGTGGAGGTGTGTATACTTCATTTTATTTCATGTTTTGATTGTTTTATATTTTGATTATGTACCCCAGCATATCATAACCTTTTTATTATTATTATTATTATTTGGATGTGTGTGTTTAATAAGTGTGTTGTTTGCTGAGGTCAGCGTAGGTGAAGTACAGTGTGGTCAACTGCACTTACTTCCTTCAGATAATCACCTGAATGGAAAACCACATGAATAGAACAAATACAGCTACAGTCTCAGACCAGATCAATTACACTTTTATATTTCATGTAAAGTATCGCAAATATTATCACTCCGTGTCAGCGTCAGAAGTGGTTTTCCCACTCATGCATGACGCATTTATTTATTCCATCCCCCAACTATAAGTTACCCCATCAAAATTTGGACAGCAGAAAAAATGTGTATCGCAAAAGAATGTAGCTTATGTATAAGTACTATGCGGTTCAATTTGATAGGGCCATTTATACAGTAACCTTAGCCTCCAAAACGAAATGGACTGTACATCCCTGCAGGGAGAAAAGTGTCTTGAATAGTTCCTTGAAAATTAAACTTCAGATGAGTATGTGAGTTGAGAAAATTAGCAAGGTCATGGTTAATGGAACTCCTTAGAGTTCCAACATCGAGACTTCACAGCCAGTTTAGCAGCCTGCAGCTGACGTTAATTTAGCGCAACCCAACATCATTCAACTTCAAAGAGACTAATAGAAGGCTATCATACTGTGAGAGACTTTGATAAGGTGGATTATATTGCTATGTGTAATCCACATCAAAAGGTAAAGGTTCCAGTAATTAATTAAATGATAGCACAGAAAATGATACAGGGGAATATTAAAGTCTGATGTTTGATTGCTATTTTTCTCCAATTTATGGAGGTGATATTATAATATGGATGACACTACTTATTACTTGCACACACACATGCACGCTCACAATATATCACAGATACTAAATTGCCAAGTATTTGAACACTTTTTTTTTTTCTTGGCTATATGAGTGATTCTTTTGTATTTAAAGCAAAAAATTAAATGTGTCAATATTTGTCAACTTGCGAGGAAATTTAAGTGACTTGTTAAGTGAGATGTAACACAGGCTTTCAAAATTAAATTGGGCTACATTTATTCGAGCAAGGTCATTTTCAAGAGAAATTACAAATTAAAAATTAAATTATACTTCAACAGACATTTCAAAAAATCCCAACAACCCCCCCCCCCCCCCCCCCCTTTTATTTCTTTAGCTAAAAAAGGGAAAAAAGGAAAAACAAGTAAGATGAATAAAGTGGATTTTTTTTCCTTTCAGTCAAAAATACAGTGTTTTCACAATATTGTATCAAAAGTTCCCAAATTGTAGATTCTCCTTCATCAGGTAAGTGTAGTATGAAGAGCAATTCACAGCAATCGCTCCAGATACAATAAATGCTCTCTTTACGTAAAATTTGCTCCACTTGTAAGGATCCTTATTTACTAAAATATATCTATATCAAGGAACTATAATACTGTACACTACAGTATGAAATAAATATAATTAGGAAATATAAAATGAGTCACATAAATAAAATGGTAGTTTAAAATAAAAAATGAATTTTGTATTGAACAAAACAAAACAAACCAAGATAATACTGACAGATGATCTTAAAAAAAAATACAGAAAATTGCACAAACAATATGTAAACTAAACAACTGCAGTCTAGATATACTAATACTGACGTAGGTATTTCAAACGACAAGGTGAAATATTTCATTTAATACTAAAGCAGGTGCAAAGAGAACACTAGTTGACTTCGCTTTATACTGTACAAGGATGGCACTTGCAGAAAACACAGGTGAAAGGGTTTGCATATAAGGCTTTTCTCGAACGAAAAAAAACACACAGGGGTTCTGACGCACCTCATACAATGAGCCTTCGTCATTACAGTTACCCAGACTCTTTCTATCCACCCCTGGCCAACTTTAAGACTTTGTACGTTTAAGAATCATATAGGTATTATTTAGTTAAAGTCGCTTCATAAAAAAAAGCCATGGTGAGATGCCAAAACTTGAATGGCTGGTCAGGAAAAGAAAGGTAAAACAAGGGTATCACAGTAAGTGATAGACGAAATATAACACTTACACACTACTGCGTCTTCAAGCGCAGTATAAGTACATATAGGCAATGCTTTTTTTACCTAAGTGTTTTTTGTTCATTTTATTTTTGTTTTTTATTTTTCCTTTTTTCTAATACTTTTTTTCAGAGTGCAATTTCCAGGCTTGTGCTACGACCACAATGAAACACAGGAGTTATATGGAAATCAGCACCGCACAGCTTTCTGGCTGAAAACTCTGTACATTTTAAAAACCTTTCTTTTATTTTTATTCTGACAATCGTTAACACTTGTATTTTTGCATAATATGGATTCCTTCATGTTCCATCCTAGTTTCTGATGCCTGATTTTGAAGTTCCACTCTTTATATCGATGAGTGCAAGCCTCAGGCGCACGCTCAGATAACCAAGACGTGGCAGTGTGGTACAAATGTGAATCTGGCTCAAAGTCCCTCCAAAAGGGGCGGAAGAAGGGCACGATGCAAGCTTGAGGGAAAAAGAAAACAAGAAGCTTATTCCGAAATGCAGTAGTTAATCAGCATCCTCATTCTCGCCGTCAGGATTTCTTTTGCTCGCTAATTTCCCCTCTTCCGAGCTCTCGTCCTCTGTCCCTCCTATTACTTTACTCTCTTTCTCATCTTTTGCTGTCCCTTCAGGGCTCCGAGTTTCAAATCTCCGCCCCTCTACCTCCATTTCCTCTTCCTCCACCAACCCTGTCTCTTTCCTGTCAGTCACTTCCGGATACGCCTCCTCTGCTTCCCTGGCCCGACCCTCAGTGCCATCTCTCAAGATGGTGTTTTCTCGCGTGATGTCCTCGATCTGGTCCTCTGGATCCGAAAAGCCCAGGGGCCCGAGGCCTTGAAGGTAAGCCCGACGCATTAGGAGCTCTGTGGGCTCCAGGGGTCCGCCATTGTCGTGGTTATCTTGTTTGGCGGCCTCACGCTCCTCCGCCTCCCGTTTGCAGTAGGAATATCGGTGGTTCATGTGCTGCGAGTAAGAGCCGGAGTGGGAAAAGCGCTTGCCACATTTGTCACACTGGTAGGGCTTCTCTCCCGAGTGTAGGCGTGAGTGCTCGATGAGGTGGTGCTTGTGTTTGAAGGCCTTTTTGCAAATCTGGCACTGGTGAGGCCGCTTTCCTGCAGAGACACAAAGAGAGAAAGGAGCCGACAGGTTAGCAAAGCATCCATAACATCTTAAAGCTATAAAAAGCAATTTGAAAATTCTCTCTGTGGATGATGCACAAACTTGTATCATATATATTGTTTGCATTACAGTCAAATGTAAGGTAAAGCATTACAATTTACTAAGACACACATCCTTGAAGTAACCACACAAGTAATCCCTCCTTGTACTTGTACCTCATGATGAATTCTACAAAAAAAAAAAAAGAAAAATCACAACTCTTGTTTGGGATTAGTTTTGGTTAAAAATTGGAGAGAAAAAAAATCCTGACTAAAAACCCCTTCATATCAAACAGCGACAAACCCCAGTGGTTTATTTTAGATGTTACCAAAAACTGTGCAGGGAGGTGAGGGGGAAGCCACAGTCCTGAGGTGCTATTCTGAGGTTGTCTGTGACTGTTCTGAATGCAGCCAAGAAGATCAGGTGATTATCTCTCCATGCCGCACAAGGTGAAAGTGAGGCAGTCAGCATCCCTGACAGAGTTTATGACATCATGACTTGGGATATGAAAATGCTTAGATAAGACATACATGTGTCTCGTGATGCCTTGTGTAATACAAACAGCAAACGCTTCACCTCCTGCACACCTTCCTCTTTCACCAGATTGGATCACGTCGTCTACTTACAGAAACTAGAAAATGAATTCTACTCTAATCAGTGAAGTAGGAGGCACTTGCCATTTGGCATTCAGTAATTCCACCAGTAACATACTTGCCATAAAAACCCACACACTCGCCATCAGCTCCAAGCACATGAACAGATGTACTATATTCTTGGCCATGAATAGCCCTGGCATGCCTGCAACACCTTCCATAGCAGCCATACTTGAGATGGTCCCCTTCCCCACCTCCCCTCATCAAGTTCAAAAATAGACGAGACGGCAGATTCCTCTCTATGAATTCCGACCGAAGAATGTAAGTGAGGATGATGCAAACGTGTGAAAGAGAGGAGTCCCCCAGGAGGGTAGGTCACATTGTGGTGTAGAAATGCCACGCACACATCAGGCTTTCACACACCTGGCACACTGCGCCATGTTGGTATGTATCTTTATATCGACTGGTGTTCCGAATGCTCAATTTAAAAGCAATGTGAGATTTTTTGCGGTTCTTTGAACAAAACGCAAATTGTGTGTGTGCATCTGCCATTTAAAGTGGTAATTATTTTTGTAAATTATAAATATTGTCTGTCACATGCTAAATTTAAGAATTTCCCCTTTGAGCCTGTCAAAAGGAAGAAAACCGTTACACCTTTGTCATGGGTTTGAAATGTACAACAAAAGTATGGCAATGGACAGAAAAAAAAAGTAGATATGAAAAAAAATAAAGAAGGAAAGGAATGAAAGAAACAAGAAAAAATACAATGTGGTCAAAGGGAATTACTTGGAGGGGGGATGGACGAGGGTAAAAAAAAAAAGAGTTGTCTAAATGTGATATACCTGTGTGCTCATATTTGTGTCTTAGGAGGGAACTGGTCTTCTGGAATGTTTTGTCGCACAAGTCACACGCGTACATACCACTTTCAGTCTTCTTAATCTTCTTCCGGGCAAGAAGCGACTCGCTGTCTGTCAGGTCCTCTAGCCCTGACAGATAGTCCCCTGCGCTGTCCAGTAGCTCCCCCTGCAAAAGAAACAGATTTTAGACACTTCACACAATCCTAACCTGCCTCAAATCCTAATCCTAACCTGCCACCCTGGAAGAGACAGCCCCTGCCCCATGTTTGATCCCAAGTCTGGACAGAGCTTATCTCTGTAACCTGTATAAGGCCTTTATCGCCTGAAGAGGTCTCAAAAGAAGGACATATGGCTTGATATTAAGGGGACTTTACATGGGCTCTCTCAGTTTAGTGCAGAAAGTAGAAGGAATAATGCTGTAGACAACATGTTTTTAGTTAGCAATAACCTTTGGTAACATCTATAATTTAAATGTATAGACATTTGTATTAATTAATTTATTTGAGATATTTAAATAAATCAAACTTTGGTTAAGACAAAATGCATGACAAAACATTGAATTTTAATGTGCTTAATCATACTTTTTTAAAAGGTTTAAACAAAAATAGAATGGAATACACTGGGAATTCTATTTCCTAGTACCATAACATTCAATTTACCTGGAAGCCTGGTTTCCGTTGGTATTTCCGCCGTTGCTGCATCTCAGCAAAAGTGGCTGCCCCTGCTGCGTAAGTGTAAGCCATAGGTGGTAAGAAACTCATGGGATCCAACCCTGGGTAAGGCCTGAGTCCCGGGATGCTGGCTTGAGCCGTAGACATAAAAGTAGGTGGAGGGAATGCTCCATGAGGTGGAAGCGAGGTGTACATATGTCCACCACCGAAGGGGTTTATGCTAAAGATGGGGCTTGAGCTTTTCTCCATCTGATTTTCATTGCCCAAACTATTGGGCCCGTTGAACTCCTTCTTGATGTGGGCCAAATTTAAAGGCTCTGTGCCTGGTTCACGTGCAGAGGAGTTGCTAGTGTGGTCAACAGAGAAACCATTCGGTTTGGGCCTCCGTTCTGCCTTGGAAACTTGTTTTGGCAAAGACAAGTCCAGTGGTTCCCCATGGGCATCCTCAGAGGCGAGGCTGTTAGGGGTGTACGAACTGCTATGTGAGTGTTTGGATGATGATGATGAGAGATTCAAAGGTGAGGGTGTCTCACCTCTTAAGTGGTCCACAGAGTCAAGTGGTTTTTCATTGGTCTGCCTGATGCTTGTAATATGATGAGGTTTGGACAACTTGTGCCCTGAATCCCCATTGGTGATAGCTTGGATCTCCGCTGTTGAGTCGCCATATTGACCCAGAGAGACAGGTGACCGAGCAAAAGTGGACTCCCTGCTCAAGCCATGGTTTAGCTCTCCACTTCGCTCAGGAGGAGGAGATCTTTTCCTTGGGATGCCATGGTGAGATTGAGCTTTCCATTGCACAAACTCAGGAAGACCCACTGCCAATGAGATCTTCCTCAATTCGTCTAAATTGGGCTCAGTGTTCATGGCAAAGGAAGCATTCGGTACTGACATGTGATCCTTGTAGGGGTTGACTGGGCTGGTGGCATTCCTCTCAAAGGATGAGGAGATCACACCATCATGCTGCTCTGAGCCGATAAGCCCCCTGCGGCCGGTTGGTACAGTATCATTAGGTTTGAGGACAGCCTTGATCTCCTCGTTCATCTTGCAGAGATAGCGCTCGTGCTGATGTAATGGAATAGGGCCAGAAAATGTCTCCCTGCAATATTGACAAGAGAATGGTGCGTACTGTGCATCCCTCTCCTGTGCTTTGTCTTCAGATAGACCATCCATGGTGTGGCTGGGTCTTTCTTTTTTTATATCCATCGCCCGCCTCTTAGAATCTTCTGTTAAACTCTGGAGACATGCTTTGGCTTCATTGACCTTTTCCAGTGTGTAGTCAATGATAGTCTTGGTGGGACTGTTGTGTCCAACGCGAGGGAAGCCTTGCTGGGAGGCCAGTAACCGATTCTGCTCCTCCATCTGGGAGCCTAATTCCTTCATGTATGCTCTGAGCTTAGAGATCTCTTCAGGGTTGCCATCCATTTTCTGTCGGCAAACTGTGTTGTCCACAATCTGAAGAACCTTCTGAACCTCACTCATGTTGTTAATGAACCCTGGATAGCCCAATGGATGAGAATCTGACCCAATGCCTAGATGTTGCAGGGGGTTCTGAGATGAACTGTGCATCCCTGGAGGACTACCTCCACGGCCACCACCATTGAGAAATGCTCCTGACCCACCATATTCTTGTTGAGATGCGATCATAAGACGGTATTCATTGAAGTCCATGGGCTCAGACTTGATGTCTGGGTGGGCAGATGGGTCTTGAAGGCTCATGGACCTGCCATTCTCCAGTTTGTGACGGAGCTGAGCTAAGGCAGGACTGCCAGGGGAGGATGCAGCAGAGTTTGGTGATGAGCCAGGCTTGCTGTTGACTCCATGGCGTACCCGTCCATTAATAGAGATAAGGCCAATGCACTTCTTGCTACTTATGTGGGAGCTATAGGAGCCAGAGTGGGAGAAACGCTTCTTGCAGTTGGAGCACTCATATGGCTTCTCACCTTTAAAAAAAAAAAAAAAAATCAAAATCAAAACATATCTTATTTTTTTATTGCATAAATACATAAATTATGTTCCTTTACATATTTTACACATTAAGTTAGAATTGCATTTAACTTTTCCCCCAGTCCATCATTCAACTTAATGATTGATAGGATGATGGGATCCTACAATAACAAATAATTCTTGCATAATTATGGTTTTAAATATTCATCATCTATCCAGACTATTCAAACCACACTGAAATGGCATTAGGCAAATTGGAGACACATGAATAAGATTATATACATTATTGGCATTCTTTTGACAGCACTTATCAAAGGAGGCTCTCAACATATTATTCAATGAAACACTTACCACTGTGAATGCGGAGGTGCTCCTTTAAATGATGCTTGTATTTGAAGGCTTTTCCACACTCTGTGCATTTGAATTTGCGGTTACCAGCCCCTTCATTTAGCAGTTGAGGCTGCGAGGGAGAGAAAGATTATAGAAATTGATACAGGTAGAAAACAGTCATGATAGAGTTTATAATTCCTTTTGAAGCTTAAATTTAATACATGTATTTATATCGAACATATATAAACAGTGTAGGCTCTATCTCTATTCAACATTTAAAGTTAAACGTAGGTGCTCTTCCTCTATTTGAAATTCAAATGTGGGCCCCAGATGCACAACAAAAACAACAGCATTCACCCTGCACCCCACACACAGACACAAAAGGTCTGTGAAAAATATGTGGGAGTTCACGTTTGTTAAATGTACAGTACGATGCAGAAGTTGTTTCTTCAAAAGTTCATACTTTTGCACATGTGTATTGGGGTTTCCATTTACTGTAGGAGTGTATGCAAATATATACACAGAATGCACACTGAAATGTAAAACTAAGCCTAGCAAGGTGAACCAGGAATTGATGTTCAAAGCCTTCGGGAAAATATCCCTTTAGAGCAAATAAACAAACACTTAAAGTCATTTAAGGATTAGGATACTCTAGATCACCAGGAAAAAAAGCCATCTGGTCGTGTTTAATTCAGTCTGGAGAGGTGTACGTGTGTGTGTGTGTGTGTGTGTGTGTGCATGTGCATATGTGTGAGTGTGAATCAGCCAGTAAGATGAGAGTGCAAGGCAAGTATTCCAAATTCTTTTTCAACATCCCCAAGTCTGCTTCAGGTTCAAAGTTGAAAGCCTAAATGCGGGATATCCTGTTATAATCCTATCAAACAACCGAGAACCCTTTTACCACATCAAAAACAGACATTTTCCTTCAGTAATAAAGCAATATAGAGTTTCCTCTTCAAAATAAATCCATATCACTGCATTTTTTCACAGCATGCTCATGTTCAGACCAGCCTAAAAGGCAGAATTAACATCAGCTTTCCTTGCATCTTTTGAGTTGACTCCACTCCAACAGCTGATGCGAGAAGTCGGAGGGCCTATAGGACTCAATGTGCTAGAACAGCCCACACATGGCCGGCTGTGGGCGGACACTCAGGGGAGTATGACAGTGCACAGCTGTGGCTCCGGTGTGAAGAATTCAAGTATTAAGGAGCTTCCGGAGGAGCTTGTACAATGCTGGAGCTATCGACGGGCTAAAACATATTCTCCTCTGACATGTACTTAAGTAAATGTTCGGAATGAGAGATGCAACATCTTTTACAATGAATTTGTATAATAATCCTAAAAAACATAATAAGGATCTAATGAGTGTACTGACTAAGGTGGGCCTTGTCTCACCTGATCTCTGGCAGGCTTATGTGTAGCCATATGGCGCTCTAGCTGGGTGCGGTAGGCGAAGGTGTCACTGCACAGGGGACAGGGGAAGCTCTCATCGTTTTTCTCATGTCGGTACTTGATGTGCTCCTTTAGAGAGGTCAGCCGCTTGTAGCCCCGGTCACAGTAGGGGCAGGTCAACAGTTGGGCAAAGGCATCTGGCGTCCTCAGTGCCAGATCTGGGCAAAATTGAAAGGAGCAAACAGAGTGAAGGAGGGGGATTGAAGAAAAAAAAAAACAGCATATGTAGGACAAACAGTTGCCATATGAGGCCATGGGAGAACGATAGGTAAAGCACTGCATTCAGAACTAAAATTACAGCCAAAAATTACTTTGATTTGTTTTTTAGTTTAAGATATCATAAAGTAAATGTTTGCACTTTGTCCACCCAGACTAATTTTAACATTTTGTAATAAAATGAAATTAAATTAAATTAAATTAAAATAATAAACAATTGTATTGTACAAAATTAGAAATAAAATATTTCTTACTGGCCAAAACTGAAACAGATTTTTACATTATTTTTTATTTTATTATTTTATTTTATTTAAAATAGCATTAGCAGAATTATTAAAGTAAATATTTGCACTTTGTCTACCCAGACTAATTTTAATATTTTGTAATAAAATAAATAATAATAAAAAAAAATAATAAAATAAAATAAAAATATTTCTTACCGGCAAAAAGCGGAAATTTTTACATGATTTTTTATTTTATTATTTTATTTTAATGCCTACCATTTTCATTTTCATCTTGTCCATTGGCCTCTGGTGTTCCCAGTCGTGTACCCTCCTCTGGGTCCTCTGGATAAATGATAACAGTATCCTGCAGGTATTCTGCAATGCTCGCTGCATGTCCCTCGCCGTCATCCAGTTTCCTCTTGGCAAAGAAGCTTTCGAGCTCTGAAGAGGCATCAATACCCTTAACTGCACACAGGAAGTGGGGAGAAAAAGCACAAATGAATCCAGTGGTTGATGCTCAGTGTCATTGGAAAGGACCAAGCTGAATATTAGGACACTGGCCCCTCTAAGTGTGATGTAGTGGAGACCAAACCATTAGAAGGCCTTTCAAGGTGGAAGTATTTATTTAAGTTACAACATAATGGCCACTTCAAAGACTAATAGGAGCCAGCTTGATCATCAAGCACTCTTTAAGCATCCTCTTGCATGTTTGAAAATGCTTTAAACATTTCCAGCATTATGGGTAATTGAGTTATATGGCAATTAGGCGTGCCGGGGTAACTGATCTCACTTTGTATTGCTCATCGTATACATAAAATCAGACCCAATAATCTAATTATGGATCATGTGTTACGTGTAATTACACAGAACAAGATTTTAAACGTGATTTTCGTAAACAATAGGTTTTTGGATGTTTTATGGAGAACAACTAAAAGATACTGACAGGATGAATAGACAAGAGTGCCTTATAAAAATGCAGATTTATATGTATAAACATGAGGTAATATGGGTAGATAACTAATAAAATGACAGAAGTTATTCCAAATGATACTTTTTCTTTAGATGACTGGACCATTTCGGTAAGCAAATGAAAATGTTATTGTTTCTTTGTAATCAATTTGAAAGTACATGGACTGAACAAATTCGATTTTGGTCTTAAACTCAATTTGGCTGCAAAATGTGATTTGCCATGCACTCGCGCTCAACTAAAAATTTTTTACTTTCCATCTCCCCTGGACACACGAGGAAGCATTATCTCAGATGCTCAAGTGTGTGCCACGCATGCGTTTACGTATGGTCTTAAGAGACGTTACACACTTACATAGGAAGCATATCATGATGAATATGCTCAAGATTTGATTAAGTATCTTGATTACTACTTAAAATGGTTGACCTAACTCTCTAAATATAGTTATTTTTTGTGTGTCTACTGTATGCATTAATATTTCAACATGATGTGAAGTGATCTCACCTGTACCATTTCCAATTCCATGAAGAGAGATGTCAGGACTCATGGAGTTGTACTCAGCTTTTCGCTCCTCTGTAATAATGCCAGGTAGAAGACAGAAAACACTTTTTGTTTTAAATGATAATGATAATCACAAACAATGAACTGCCCTTATCAGTTTATTTTAATTAACATGTTTAAGTGTAATTAAATTAGATAAATATGACACAGAAAATGAAAAAAAAAAAAATCATCCTGATGATGAGAGGACATATTAGGACGAGATAAATCTCAAACATGTTGACACCAGCTTAAAGGAGGATACGCTTCTCTTAAGCGGGGCAT